>CM025639.2:8251215-8278434 GCA_014621495.2 Entosphenus tridentatus | reverse complement strand
ACCAGGCGAGGTAGTTAACATCTCCTAGTCACCGTGATGATGATGAGAGAGAGGCACGCAATATCCAAATATACAGCAGGTGTCAGGGTCGGGATCGAACCCACAACCTCCTGCATACCAGGCGAGGTATTTAACACCTCGCCACCGTGGCGCCCATTACGCGCTTCTGTAAGTCGCTACTTAGAAGTCGCCACACGCTTCTAATGTTGCATGGTGTGTGAACAAGGCAGAGGGAGGCTACATTTGTGCACGGTTAATGTTGTCTGCTATGCCACGGCAGCGGTGGTGGTGATGGCTGAGTGGGGTAACCCGCTCGTTCCACCCGGACGCGCCCGTTGTGTCCGGGGCAGGCGTCGTTGACATTCGCCCGATGGATTGCATCTCGCCGCGTCCGCTCCACGCGCCTGATGATTGCTAAACGCGTACCACGTGACGTACAGAGCGATATAAATATATATGTACTTTTATGTTGACAGATATGTGAAAGGAGATCCGTGTTCGTTATCTTTTTTTTTACAAAACTGACGCGAATGTCATCGCCCATGCGCCAGTTGCGGTTTGTGTTTAACGAACCACGCCTCTGATCAAATCGGACCTTCGGAAGCAAAGCAGCGGGCTGAGCCCGTGCAGACGATGCCCGCGAGGGAGCTACCGCCACGTTCTGCGCATAGCAGGTGGCCGTAGGGCCGCTGCAGGGGTGGTGCGGAAAAAGCCCAACGCTTCACGCCTTCACCAAACCCACTGCTGACCATCGCGGTCGAGTCAGATCACAATCGGAGACGATGTGTTCGTGCTGGAGGACTCCGATGGAGCTCTTGTTGTTGTTGTTGTTGTCCACGATTGAACATCATGACGAGACCCCGGGGTTCCCATAATGCCCCCGGCTCTCGCATAAACTGCGTTGCGACGTTATTCTATGTCTGTTGAAGGCGAACGACACGGCGATGTGTTCCTCTAGACGAGCTCTACGCGATGCGCTCATCAAAGTTTAAAAGTTGAGTTTCTGCTGCGCGTTCGCCCTCGCCGCTGCGCTTGGACACGACACGACAACGGAACGATCCGTGCCAGGCGGGTCGCGGCGTTAACGCGCGCGGTGGGACGCAGTCGGCAAATATAAATCAACTAATTGCAATTTTTACTTCCGTCTATTCGGGACCCCGGGGTCCCGCCATAAGGTTCAAATGTCCAGCGGTAATAACCCCCAACCACACACCCCCCACCACCACCACCCACACGAGCGGCACGGCGTGGGGAGGCGCTCGTGCAGCTGTGAGTGGACGAGGAGGGCTGGGCATGACGAGCAGCTCGCGTGGGGAGAGGCTTGGTGCGAGTCTCACGTTCTCGGCAGAAGAACGTAGCTACCGATCTCAGTGGCCACCGTGGACGGTGCTGAGCGTGGGGGGCAGGGGGTGCCTTGCTGGCCCCCAACCCCAAGCCCCCCTCCTCGTGGTGGCCAAAGCTACGAGTTGGGGGCGCCCTTGACAGCCACCCTGAGATGGTTTTTCAACAAGAGAACAAATCGCATTTTGGGGCCCCGCGTGGCCGATTGCCGCACCCCACTGAGCCGACGATGTCGTCGCTGCGCCGCTGTTGGCCACGTTTGGCGTTCAGGAAAAAAGCCAAATCCAGAGAGGCGGCGGTTTAGGGAGGCGCGCGTCCAGCAGTGGATGGACCATGGCTGATGGGGATTATTGGATGTAGCACATTTTGCTCCCCCACCCCCTCATTGTTTAATTGTTGTCGGAGGGGGGGCGGGGGGTGAGGTCTGCCAACATTAGAGAGTTTGTACGATGAATGTGATGCCACGTTTTGGTTCAGCGCCCTTCAAAGCCCCATACCCACACACGCTGGCAGGGCTAGGCACAGCGAGCAGAGATCCACATCCAGCCAGCGAGGTTGGATGGAGTCCCACATCAAACGTTCTAATCATCAGCAAAGGCTTGCTTGCCCGCAGCTGCCGTTCACTCAGGAAGGGCGAAAGGACTACACGTGTCACTTATATCACGTGTTACTTATGTTACGTGTTACCTATATCACTACACGTGTCACCGATAGCACTACACGTGCCACCTATATTACTACACGTCTTACCTATATAACTACGCGTATGATTTGTTTCCGAATTAGAGGGTGCGTGTCAGGCCTGTATTTTAGAGTACAACTTGGGGATGCGTCTTATAATCGGGCACACGTGTGCGTGCGTGAGACCACATTTATATATCCTTATTGAGATGTGTCTTACTTTCCATAAAAGTGTATACTCCGGAGAACACGGCATTTGTTTTAGATACAGCAATTAAGAGACTCGTCCCAAACGAACTCCACTAAACCCAGTTTGACCTCTCACAAATTTAACTCACGGGTGAGGCACCTTGCCTGGGCCTACGGGCTCACGATAAAATAGATTTATGTGTATATGATTGTGGTTATGGTTGTACTTTATAAATCCCTAATCTCGGCCATTACATACAATGGAACAAGAAAATGTAAAAAAAGAGCAATGTAATACAATACACGATTAGACATTATTGGAAAAAATAAATAAAAGTCCATCCTATGTGTTCGTTTTTTTATTTTATGCAGGAAATGGCAGGAAAATCGTTTTCAAATTTAGATTTTTTTTTTCTGGGATGGGGGGCCCAGACCCCCTGGAAGATTTGCCCCCCCCCCCCCCAATGTTGACTCCATGGCTACGGCCTTGGATTTATCAACTCGGAGTGCGTCGGTGGCGCAGTGGTGAGCGCACTGCACTACGCACCTGGCAGCAATGAGTTCAATTCCCGGGCACGGCTGCCATCGGTAATCGGTTGATATCTCAACCGATCGTGAGCCCCTTCGCCCCCACACCACCGATACCGACCCGAATGGCCTCGCGTGGTGAAGTATGGTCAAAGAACCCCCGTGACAGATGCAGTGTACATGGGGGCGTTCACCATAGCGGTGGATTAACAGAGGGCCGTTAACCATTACGGTTTACAGTACACCATCAGTCGCGTGCGCATTAACACGATAACGTCACATTTAGGCGAATAGAGTGAACACAATCTGTGCATACGAGACGGGGGACAAAGATGACACGATACGAACGGAAAACTAAATAGTAAAAAAAAGAGAGATTTGATTTGAAGGTCTTAATCGTGGCCAGCCAAATGGTGGGAGTGCGGTACGTGGAGCCATGCTCTGCGGTAGAGGTCTCCGTGTCAGTCACGGCGTTGGGGGGTTGTTTAACCATACTTCACCACGCCGGTCAACACGGATTGGTGAAGTCGTGGACTTTCGACGTTGGAGCACAGAAGCACAGTACAACAGTGGAGTGTGATGCATCACGGCTGGTCATTACCGGTTAATTAAACGAGGGTCTCAGGAACAGTGCAGGGTACAACCGCCACTGATGTTAGCCGTGAATCGGACCGGGAGTCGAACTCGTGTTGCTAGGTTAGGGGCTTTGGTATAAAAGTTCCCGGCCCGCGCCGAAAGAATGTGGAATTTCCTACCACTGTTGCAAACGGCACGAGTGCCACCCTTTTGCGTTTGAGCGGTCAGTAACCCGCGTCACCCGGCGTGGTGAAATATGGCCATCTAGCGTCTAGAACCGACCACATTGAGGTTTTTGGGGAAGCCTTCACGCAACGGTGTGTATGCGAATCAATCGGCGTGTTTGGTTGCGTGCATGCGTGCATGCAGTTGCGGTTAATTGCATTCGCATAAACATACGGCAGATGTGCGTACATCGGCGTTTTCATTGCCATTCGTCAACGTAAACACGCGTTTACTCGAGAGGGCTTGGTGGGGGGCGGAGGACGGAGCGACGGGAGGAGGCAAACGGGTGGTGGGGAGACGGGAAGGCGTGTGGATGGACTGGTCACGGCCATGATCATGTCGAATTTCCACCACTGGCTCAGTGCCGTCGCCAGATATTAACTGCAACGCGTTTTCTCTTTTGTGTGCATTTGTATGTGTATGTATGGGCATCCCCCAGAACGATTCAGCATTCAATGAGTGCCTGGTGTGGTGTGTTATCATCAGCACTGGGGAGACAAAGGCGACTGCATATGGGGTTAGCCACCCACCACACCATGTGCCTTACCGGCCTTCATAGGTGCTCGCTAACAGAACTCGCCCCAACAGTCTGGCATTTGTATGTGTGGGGAGCGGTAGTGCAGTGGTAGGCGCACTACGCTGCTGCAAACCCGGCGACCCGAGTTCAACCCCTCGCTCACGGCCAACATCGGTGATGAATGCCTCCGTGAGGTCGGCTCAGCCTGAAAATAAAAAAATAAGTAGCATCTGCCGCCGCGTGTAAACATCGTCAGCGGCGAGACAAAGCTTATCGAGTCGCGGTGCTGGCCACAACATCACCACCACCACCACCCTCAATCGCTGGCAGGAACACGTGCTCGTCGACAGCGCTTGCTCTCGGGGTCTATTCGGTTAAATGGGGAAGTCTTTGTCTCTTTTTTTTTGTGTGCGTGCGTGTGCATCCTCGCTCTTCCTTTGTGCATCCGAGTCTGCATCTGTCTCTATGACAACTGAGCTGTTGTATTCTTTAGAGGCTTATAACGGAGCGCCTCTCTCTCCATCTCTCCCGCTCGCTCTCTCTCTCCCCCCCCCCCCCCCCCCCCCCGGGCTCTTCCTTTCACCCAATTTCTCTCCCGCTCTGCCCCGACGAGTCTCCAGAGCCACCTGTTGAGTGTTAGCAGAGAAAATACAAACCGGTGGCACGCTTCTCCGAAGGAAACCTTCATTTGCCAATGGGTCGATCGATCATTGAATCGAACGGTGGGCGATATTAATTCAGAGCCAGGCGAGGGTTTAAACAAATGCACGGGGAGATCTGGGGTGGAATAACAATCCGGGAGGAATAACAAAAAAAAGGTGCAGAATCGAGTTTAATAATAATTATAGTAAAAATGTACCAGCCCTTGGTTATTTCGCTGCCAAATGAAGGTCTCCACCCGACGTTTGATCATCGGGATTATTTGAGCAGATGTCAATAGTGCTGCATTTTGATGAAGGGGCTACAGAGGCCCATCGAGATATTTTAATAGGGGGTGGGCGGTCCGGAAATTTGAAGATGTTTAAATAATAAAACAAATAAAAACGTTAAACTATTTTCTCTGGCAACTTTCAATAAAATAGCAACGTTTGGGGTCTCGGCGGTGGGAGGAGTTAGAGCCCCTAATTGAGTGGGACGTTCTCACAAACAACACCGTCGACACGCGGAGTGAAAGAAGTAAGATTGTCTTCCATGTTCGTGTTGGCAATGAACCAGAGGGCTGCAAATGTCACATTCCCGTGGCGCGGATGGGATGGAGGAGTGGCGGGGGGGATATCTCCGTTGGTTGACCATTGTTGATGGCGCAACAGGAAGTCGGGCCTCTCTACATTTCCCCGGAGGGATAATAGTCAGTGTCAACTCTCGACTGGGATTTGAACTCGTGACCCTTAGGTTGTAAGTCAAGTGCGCTAATCACAGCGCCACGCAGCCTCGCGTGCGGACGCACACCGTTCTATACGAAGCACCAGGAGAGCTCTTGGATTGTGCTGGGATGGATGACCACCATGCACACACACACACACACAGGTTGTCACAATATTTACAATGGAAATAATAATTGTAAGTTTTATGTATCGCATCATGGATCGTGCAAATTGTATCTCACAGTTGCCGAGGAACCAGAGGCAATGCAACCACGTGGTGAGCCTGTCCCACAAAACAATTTCCCAAGCTCTGCAGTCCTCGATATATGAAGATGTTTTCAGCCAATTGTTGAGTGTTTCCACATGTTGGGAGGAAACTGGAGCACCCAGAGAATACTCACACGTGTGATGGGGCAACTCTCGATCCCATACCTCGAGCAGAGCGATGTGGTGGGCAGCACAGGACATTCCAGCTCTATCCACTGCTGGACTATATGTCTATGCCCCCGTAATCTATTCTACCCACCTTCACCAACGGCACATTGGCCAGAGTGGCGACGTACCTCTTGCAACCCACGCAACACGGAGAGGCCCTCATCATAGCAGTGGATTCACCAAAGGGCCGTGCCTACACGTGTAGCCTAGTGAACGCCCATCATGTATAATCATTATACTCTCGATGCACTGATTTCAGTGTTTTCACCATCATCGCAACACTTTTGAGTTATTGATTTTTTCCATTTAAAGCTTTCGTGACTGCAGGGATTCATATTCTTAGATCTTTCGGTAAAGTCACGTGACTTTACCGAAATATCCAAGAATATAGATGTTTTGTTTGTTTCTATGCCGTCATCATCACCGCTCGACACTGTGGACGTACGAGCGGCATCCTGCCACGAACTCGAGATCCAGTGGCACAATTAAACGCTTCTGAATTCGACGCCTGAACGGCGAAACCTTGGAGCAGCGAGAGGGTTTCGGGTTCGCGGTTTGCCGCGCGTCCGATAATTCGACGCGGCACCGGCTCGCCGTGGCTAAGAGACCCCCGGATGAATTGCGCCTCATGAACGTGGCGAGATGTTAACGACCTCGCCTGGTATACAGGAGGTCGTGGGTTCGATCGTGGACCTGATGCCTGCATATTTGTAGTTTGCATGTTTTCCCCGTGGTTGTGATGGTTTTTCTCTGGTTCCTCCAATTTGTTTTCTCCTCATTAAGAGTCAACATCGCGCATTTAGAGTATTTGGCTGCTAGAAATGTCCACGTGATAAGCCACTTCGTTGATTTATCATTTGTGACAGCCAGGTCGCTTGTAAAAAAAAAAAAGAGCTACATAGCTCAGTGAGCCTTACCGGGTAAAATAAAATACAAAGCGCGAGGTCGTGGGTCGTGTCGGGCCCTCGATCCGTAGCCTTACCCCGGTAAAACAAAACACAGTTTAGTTTGAGCAGCTCATCATCATCATCATTAACGCCGCGTGCGCGCGACCCCACAGGGGCCTCATGCCGCCCACGGAGCCCGGGCAGATCACGATGGAGAAGACGCCGAGCTACTTCGTGACGCGGGAGGCGCCGGCCCGCATCCGCGCCATGGGCGGCGGGCGCACCAAGCTGCTGGTGGTTGTGCGCGACCCCGTGACGCGCGCCGTCTCCGACTACGCGCAGACGCTGGCCAAGCGCCCGCGGGGGACGCCGCCGTTCCGCCGGCTCGCCTTCCGCAACGGCTCGGCGGCGGCGGCGGCGGCGGCGCCCGCGGTGGAGCCGCGCTGGAGCGCCCTGCGCATCGGCCTCTACGCGCGCCACCTGGAGCGCTGGCTGCGCCACTTCCCGCGCGAGAGCATGCTCTTCGTGAGCGGCGAGCGGCTGGCGACGCGGCCCGCCGCCGAGCTGGCGCGCGTGCAGGACTTCCTCGGCATCGCGCGCCTCGTCACCAGGAGGCACTTCTACTTCAACGCCACCAAGGGCTTCCCTTGCCTGCGACGCGGAGGCATCGCCGCTGCTGCTGGCGCCGCTGCTGCTGGTGCCGGTGCTGCCGCTGCTGCTGCTGCTGCTGCTGCTACCGATGGACTGAGTGTCGGAGACCGAGGCGCGAGACTCAGGGGTAGCGGGAACGCCAGGAAGGTCGGACGGCGGATCGCGCGGGCGACCGCGCGGATGCGTGGCAGGGGCGGGAGCTGGACGTACGGAGATGTCGGCGATGTCGACGTTGACGTGGGCGATGTTGGAGATGACGAGGCGAAGCAGAACGAGCGGGAAGACGAGGAGGTGGAGGAGGATGAGGAGGAGGTGGAGCGCCGGGACTCGGGGGAGGAGGACGGGGATGCGGAGGCGGTGGAGGACGATGAGTATGACGAGAGGGGTGAGTGGGTGGGCGGTGATGGAGAGGAGAATCACTGGGGCCAGCCTCACTGCCTGGGCAACAGCAAGGGCCGGCCACACCCACACATTGAGCCCGAGCTGCTGCAGCGGCTGCGCGAATTCTATCGGCCGTTCAACCTCAAGTTCTACCAGATGGTGGGACAGGACTTTGGCTGGGACTGATGGTCATGCCTTGTTCGTTTTCCGTTCGTAACAAGGCCGGCCGGCTCGGTTGGTAGAGCGAGTGGCTCACAATCGAAAGGTTGCAATTTTCAACTCCTGGTCTGAGGTTGGCTCGGTCCATCATCGACAGTTGTTGTCCTCGAGAGCGACTTGCCCCCGTCACAGTAATGTGGAATATCCACCACTGACTCAGGGCTGTAAACAGGAGATGGCCACTGCCTCGATGCTCACGTGAGCAGGAAATCCCCCTGGCTGTTGGGTGCACACGCGCACACAGAGGGCAGACAAAAACAATGAGCGGGGCAAAAGTCTGAATTGCAGGTAATTTGCCACTCGGGGGAAATCTGAAGCGTTGCCGAGAGCGTTCAGATGGGTCAAGCAGACTTTGATAATCATCGTTTCATGGCTGAGCTCGCACAAGATCCGTCCCTTCACATCCAATTATGTTGTCCGCTCACGGCATGGAGTCGACATATAACGTCGTGAAGCGGTGATGGCGGTATTCGTTACGTTCACGGCATTGGCAGTGGTGGCTCGTGGCCAACGTTCATGGTGGGGCGGTGTCAGCACCGCACGATTTCATTTTGTTTTATTTTATCTGGTAAGGCCCACTGAACTGTATAGATCGTCTTCAGAAGCGACCTCACCATCACAAATGAAAGCGCAAAGAAGTGGCTTATCATCACGCGGACATTTCTAGCAGCCAAATACTCTGAAAACGCTCGTTGATTCTTAAACGTGGAGGAGAAAATCCGGAGGACCCGAAGGAAAATCCACGTGACCACTGGGGAAACATGCAAACTCCAAATATACAGCTGCAGCAGGCGTCAGTGTCGGGATCGAACCCACGACCTCCTGTATACCAAGCGAGGTAGTTAACAACTCGCCACCGAAGATTGGGGTGAGGGGGGGGCAATGGGGAATGAGTGGGAATGTGGAATTTCCACCACTGGATCAAGGCATCGAGCCCATCTCACAACCCACACCTGCAACAGCTGTCAGTCTCGAATCCAAGTGCCTGCCAGGCTCAACTCTGATTCTCTTGCGAGATCTGACGGATTTGATCATTTGAGTGTTGCGGTCATTCAAATGAGTACCACTTCATGTGAAGTTTACAGCAGTGGCACCGTACAAAGATTGGGCCCCTGCCATGAGAATTAGGAATTTCCACCGCAGGGTGAGGGTCGCCAATGGAGTGCTATCCCAGGAAGATACGGTGGATAAAACCAGCATGAAGATCAAGGTCAGGGTCAAAGGTCATAATGGACACCTCATCCTATTGCTTCCTTCTGCTAGATCAGCAGAAGAGCCACACCACCACCATCATCACCACCATCATTGCCACAATCATCATTGCTACCACCACCATAGTGATTTCCACCACCCAACATCTGCATTCAGATCTTCTCCTTGGTCTCCGTGTAGAATCTGTCAACAGAATCATGATACAACACAATCGTACAAGTGCACCTAGTCTGGCACCGGTGGTGCGGTGGCATCACCGCCGCCTCCGCAGCACCACAAACATTTGTAACTTTGGCGTAAACATGTGTGGCAATTGGAATATGACCCCACGCAATGCAAACATCTTCTCCACATGTGGACTGACTGCGTTGGATGACGTGAAAGATCTAAAATTTCAAACATGAGTTGATTTTGTCTCTCTCCGTTTACGTGCAGATATTGTGAAAACAAATTTTCTCTTCGGTTTGCAAAACCAGACATCGCGAAAACTGTAAGCTAACATTTGTAAATATGAATTCCTATCGTTAATATCACGGGGCCATGTAAGATTTATTCCTGTTGAGATTCATGCGAGGGAGAATTTGCGATAGAAATGTTGATCTTATTTTTGTGCTGCCTTTGGGTTGTGCATGTGAATGACCAGCCCAGCCCCTTTGTGAATCCACTGCTGGATGGAGCTCTCCCCACGTCATGGGGGGGGGGGGCAAGGGGAGGGCCTTTGATCGTCTTGCGGAAAAAATTATTGCACCACTTTGTGGCATGTCAACAGAGACGGATACACTCGCCCCATGCCATAGGAATGTGGAATTGCCAGCACTGGCTCAGGACTGCCGTGGGAAATGTCAGCCAAGAAGACACTTTTACGGCTTCATTTTACAGTGTATACCGTAATAGCAGGTGTTACCCATAAGACTTTAAAAAAATATATAGAGAATCAATAAATGCAGATGGAATAAAGTAAAATATATAACGCGCTGTGTTGCAATGTTTCATTGCAGTCGAAGGGGGTTGGGTCGTTGGGAGCGTTTGAGATGCGAAATTACTACCCAGCAAAACTGCAACGCTGTGCCAATGTTGGCATGTGGGTGGAGCCGGTGAGGCCAAGGTTGGCACAACGTGAGGCCAACGTTTCGTGTTGACTGGATATTTCCTTGTCTCCATTGCCAGCGACCTCGTGCAGTTGTATCGTGTAAGGTGAGGATTGCGGCCTTGCAATTGCTCATGCCGCTGATGATTAAAAATATAATTGTAATAATGTTTACTTTTGTTTAATATGTATGCATCGCGTCGCCGTGGCTCGTGCGAATTGCATCTCTCACAATCGCGAAGAAGGGGGCCATTGACAGCTGGACACGGCGGGAGCAGCAGCAGCAGCCAGGTAGTGAGCCGGCGCTACCAACAATTGCCCAAGCTCTGCAGTCCTCTATCAATGAAGATGTGTTTTCAGCAAATTAATAAGCGTTCATACATGATAGCAAATATTTGAGTTTAATTATGTTATAAAAAATAAAAAATATATGCTGCTGCTGGTGCTGCTGCTCATGATGCTGTGGATGATCCTGATATTCCTGCTGATGGTAATTATGCTGCTACTGCTGCTGATGTTGATGCTGCTGCTGCTGTTGTGGCTGTTGCTGATGTTGATTCTGCTTCTGCTGCTGCTGCTGGTGATGATGATGATGACGATGATGCTATTACTGCTGCGGCATATGAGGCTAACATAAAATATGGCTACTTCCATTCACTTCAAATCCTTCACCCTTACGAATAATGCCGTCTATAAAATGAAGTAATTTTCTGGGAATAAATTTCATATATCTTCCCCCACCACCCCCTCCTTCCGCCGGTCTCACACCCTCACCCCCCACCCCACTCCTCCTCAACTGAAATCTCATAAACCCCAATAGGACGGAAGCAATAAACACGACGCAAATAAACACCAGAAAAAGTTGTTGATTCAAGCTGTAATGTGTTTATCGTTGTATTTGTTGCTGATGACAAATACGTGTTTCAACCTAGCAAACCCTCAAAGGAGACTGCATAATGGAAATAGTAGCAGCAGACATCTGCGACGTCTTTCTCTCTCTGTGTCTCTCGACTTTCGCTCTCTCCCAGCTAATTGCAACCTTCCTCTCGCATCGGCTTTCTGCGATGCAATGCGCCTCCCTCTCCCCACGCCTCTCCGTCTCTCCACGCGAGCCCTGCCCGGCGAGCGAGGGTGCCACAACTTCGGCTCCCGTTATCGCTCTCTTTCAAGAGGAGGCCTTGACCGTGAACGAACAATTCCTCATCCGTGTGATGTAAGAGAAAAAAGTTTAGCTGGAGGCATATTATATTTTTTGCGACGTAGAATTGTAATGTATGACGTACTGTTAGTGGCTCAGCTTATTGGAGAGTATATTTAGTATACTGATGATACTGATGTAGTTTATATTTTAGTTTTTTACGTGGTGGTTTAGTTGCTGCAGCTCCATACTATTAACATTCCTTCCCTTTATTAATGCTAACCCTACTCCCTCCCTTTAATGCTGCTAATCCTGCATAATGCATAATGCACGGGCATAATATGACTTTGAAACCCCCTGCCCACCTCCTACGCATTCCACAAGTAGTGACTAATCCCATATCTGCATTTCCCATAAATATGCTAAATTCCTCTTTATATGCAAATTATGTTGTCAAGGCGCTCTTCCCCCTCCAACCCAGCTTAAATATACGCTGCCAAGCATGGTGGTGCTCATTCAGACGCTGTCTTTCCGACAGACCTGTTCTTCACCTGAGGACGGCTGCTTGCGTTGTGGCCGAAACGTCGTGAGAATTGTATTTTATTGTTCTATTTTTACTATTTTATTATTTCCCTTCTACGTGACTTTACCGAAAGAACCAAGAAGATGAATTCCTCATCTGCGGAAGTGGAGTGTGTAGTCGGTGCAACTGCACCGGAGCCCACGGGCCATTGGGGGCCCATCGAGGCGCCGGGCTACGAAGATGATTTGGACGCGGGTCTCCAAGTTCTCACTGCCTCTAAAACCAAACGTCCCGGATTTTGCCGGGACGTTTGGTCCTCGACTTTGTGCTTCGCCGAACAAAAACTCAACGCGATTCCGTCGACCCGCCCAGACACCCGTGGCCGTCTCTCATTTGCATCGTTGCTCGATTTTTTTCTCGTTCGCACGCCGACGCCGTTTTCTTCTCTACAGCCAAGGGTCACACAGCCAAGGTCGTTTTAGGCTGAGTCGACGTAGGGCAGTCCCCGACAAGGTTCACCTAGCACTTGTCACTGATGTATGTGCTCTGTCTGCTCAGGCAAGAGCTGTTAGCGAGCACCTGTTAAGTGACACTAAACTAAACTTTTTTTATTTTATCAGGTGAGGCTCACTGAGCTATATTGCTCTTTTTTTCAGAAGCGGCCTGGCCACAAATGAAAGCTTAACGAAGTGGCTTATCACGTGAAAATGTATAGCAGCAGCCACATACTCTATACGCGTGATGTTGCTTCTAAATGTGGAGTGAAATATGTAATATTTAAAAAGACTTTTTTTTTCAATACGCTTTAATGAAATGTACCGTACGAGTAATGGCAGAACTCCAGGAAGTGGCCCCGAGGCTTGCCATGACGTAAGGTGGTGATTTACAGCCAACGTCAGTTGAGCGTGGACAATTAGACCCAAGCCGAAACATAACGTATAAAAATATTATTTTAAAATACTTTATTTATTTTTTTATGATAGAATATAGTATTGTCATCAGTATGACATAAGTATGGCAAGTTTGCAATTGATGCCACATTGGGAAGTGGGTTAAAATTGAGTTACAAGATTTGAGGATACGACAACAACAGGCAGAGTGAGTTCATAGAAAGCGTGTAAAAAGATCGTTAAACAATTTTTTTATGATAGAATATGGGATTGTCATCAGTGTGACATAAATATACCAAGTTTGCAGTCGATACCACATCGGAAAGTGGGTTAAAATTGAGTTACAAGATTTGAGGATACGACAACGACGACAACAACAGACAGAGTGAGTTAAGTAAAAGCGTGTAATCAAAACCGGAGGATCCGTGAAAAAAACCCACACAACCACGGGGGAGAACGTGTAAACTCCAAACATGCAGGCGTCAGGGTCGTGATGGAACTGCACGACCTCCCGCATACCAGGCGAGGTAGTTAACATCTCGCCACCGTGGAGTTTGTCTCACCACCTTTGTCTCACCAGTGCTGATGTCCCCACACGCGCGTGCGCTATTCCTCCCCGCGTGCTCTAAATTGGGGAGGAATTTGGGCAAAGCTTCTTAAATCCCCATCGAAGACTCTGTCCATCCAGCGATATAAACTACTGGACAACTTTCGATTTGAAGCTTTCGTGACTGCAGGGATTCATCTTCTTGGTTCTTTCGGTAAAGTCACGTAGAATGGAAATAATACAATAATAAAAATAAAACATAATAAAATAATTCTCACGACGTTTCGGCCACAACGCAAGTAGCCGTCCTCAGGTGGAGAACAGGTCTGTCGAGGAGACAGAGTCTGAATGACAAGCCCCAGGCTTGGAGCGACTATACCGGACAACTGTGATAAAGAGCTTCATAGCTCATCGGATTCCTCCATTATAAACGAAAGATTTTTTACTCCGGGTGACGCCACCGTTAAGTTGATCGGCGGATCGCGTGCGGTGGGTTAAAGTTGTGGGTGCACCCAACTCTTCCGAGACGTCTGACCAGCGTGGAAGAGTAGGCCAAGTAGCCTTCCACCAGCGGTGGCGTGAGCAATCAATCGCAGGGCCTGCACCTTTAGCTATCCATCGCCCAGACGAGTTTCGATGCAAGTGGAGCCACATGGGTTTCTCAGCAGTCCTCCCTTGAGCATTGCCGCTGCGAGCCCTCTGTCCGTCGTGTGGGTTAAGAGAAGCCCTCCCCTACGCTTAATGAACAACTCCGCCCCACGGGTGAACGCCCGATGTATCGAGCACGATGTATCGAGCGCGTGGTGCGTGGTGCGGCGAGTGAATGTCCGGAAGCGGTCGTGGGCCCCCTCCCCCCACCCCTCCTTCACCAAACCCGCACTGCCCGGCATGGTGAAGTATGCTCGAACGGTTCGCGTGACCGACACGGAGTGAATTGACAATGGAAATGCAAATGAGTATTTATCATTATTAACACGCAGCAGACTTTCGCGACCAATATCAGCCATATTAGAGGTTTTATGGGTTAGATCGCATAAACATATTATAGATATATTATAGATATTATGGATGATATTATTATTATTACCACCACCACAATGCAACCCGTAGGTCGGGCCCATGCTGTTACAAACCCGGTGGAACAATGCGCAATCACGGTCAAAACCCAAAAATAGAGGCGTGATTGTTTGTGTTGTAATAATGAAAAAATTAACCCGGAAAAACAAAGTTTTTCACTATAAATCCTTTATATGCGTGGCGGCGAGAGTCCTCTCGTCCTCTGGCTTGAGATGGCTGCCACCTATGGGTCAGATGATTGCCTGCCACCATTAAGCAATTGGTAATTAAATATAATATTTTTTTGCCTTAAAAGTGTAAAATTTTGGGAAAAAAATTTCATGAAAATAAATTGTCACGCACAACGAGTCTGTGTGCAAAATGTCAGCTCGATTGGATCACGGGAATGGGTTAAAAAACGACCGAAATATTTGCACGGTCGTAAGCGCGCAAGCAAGCAAGTGAACTTAATATAAAGGATTTAAAAAGAGGCAATCAGTGAGAGGCAGAGAGTCTCGAGTTGACACAGAAAAATCCGACAAAAGGCCTCTTCCCCTCTCCCATCTCTCTCCCTCCATCCCTCCCCCGGCTGCTGGGAGAGGAGAGTGCGTTGTGTTGTGGGGGGCGGGGGGGGGGCCCAATGAATGTCTCCCACTCCTTTTGTGCCGCGTCGACTTCCAGATGCGGGTGGCATTGAGATGCGTTCGCTCTACGTCAGAGGTGAGGAACGGTTGCCTTGAGGGCCGCATCGCACTTTCAGATACACTTGGCCGGGAATCACGCATTCAACAAAGACAAAGATCCCAGGGGCAAGTGCTGTTAGCGAGCACCTATGAAGTCCGGCACGGCACATGACAATGTGGGTGGTCAACACCACGCCCGGCCGCCTTTGTCTCCCTAGTGATGATGTTTGCACACCGCACCAAGTACTCATTTGAGGCTGAGCCGACCTAGGGGAGGCCCATAATCGCCACTGATGTCGACCGTGAGCGGGAATTGAACGCGGGTGGACGGGTTCGTGGCTGCGGCGGGCGCTAACCGCCACGCCACCGCTCCACCCCCACATTCAACAACAACAACAGCAACAACAACAACAACAATCGACATTTGCACCACTAAGTGGCGGTGACGTCACCACGGCGGCTGTGCCAGGCTATGTGCACCTTGAGGCCACGTGAAGTGTCGAACGCCCGCTGGCAGGAGGTCACGGGGCAGACCCTGCAGGTGCCATGAATCGACTGAGATGACTGGCCGATGCACCACCCGTGCCCCCTACTGTGCCAACTTCAATGGACACAGTCGCACACACGAACTTTCGTCAGCCGGAGTCACTCGTGTTGACTGCAAGATTAACCTCGCCGGCGTCAGGAGCACGGTCGTCTCTGCCACCTCGAGTGTATTCCCCTCCAGCACCCGATTAGTGTGGCCGAGATGCTTGTAGTGATTCGTTAACAAATATGTATAGTTTGACGTCAAACTTTCGTGACTGCAGGAATTCAGATTCTTTGTTTTTTTCGGTAAAGTCACGTAGATAGAAATATTATAATAAAAATAAGGTGAATAAAATGATCCATACTTTTTGTTTTTTTCGGTAAAGTCACGTAGGTAAAAATAAAAAATAAAATATATTAAAATGAAAACAACTCAATTGAATCACGACGTTTCGGGCGCAACACAAGCGTCCGCCTTCAGGTGCCAGGCAAACTTAAGCGGTTGTTCTTTCGCTGTGGTTGTCCCCACCTGAAGACGGACGCTTGTGTTGCGCCCGAAACGTCGTGATTTAATTTAGTTGTTTTCATTTTAATTTATTTTTTACCCACGTGACTTCACCGAAAAAAACAAAAAGTATGGATCCTTGCAGTCACGAAAACTTCACATCTAGAATAAATAAAAGGAATAGAAATAATAATCAATACAAATAAATGTGTATATATTTTATTTGCCGGCTTGTTGTAGGCCTCACTGCGGGAGCGAACCGTGCGAAAATCAAGTCGCGGGTCGGCCCCAGCCCCACGGTGGCGTCATTGAATCCGCGTCGCGTTCGAGTGATCGCGACGATTTCTCGGCAACCCGAGTGCGAGCTCGCGATTCGAGCTGCAACGCGGCAGCCGTGAAGCCCTCACCGTGTTCCCCGGTGCTCGCTTCCCCGATCCGCGTCTATTGCAGCCTTTGAATAATTCCTAAATCCGTCTCTGCCGTTGAGTCACTGGACACCTTTTCACCGGCGGTGATCTGCCGGTCCTTGCGCGGAATGAATAATGTAGCGCGGGGTGGGAGGAAAAAAAACACCCGCGATCTCGCGCGGGATGAATAATGTAGCGAGACCGCGATGCTTGAGGACCGTGTCACGCCTCCTAGCCCAGGGACACGACGCCACGCTCCAGAGGGTACGACCGGCGAGGAGGAGATGGAGCGATGGAAATGAGATCGTGCACATCTGCAAGGTTGAAGACTACACAGGAGCACGCGCCCGTAACAGATAGCGACGACTTGGAGAGGTTTTCATCCAGCAGTGGGTCGATCATGGCTGCTGCTGTCAACCGACGGTTGTAAAGATGCCCCCCCCCCTGTCCCCCACGCCGATATTCGATTCAATAATCGATGCTTTAACGTTTGATCGCACGACAACTGTATCGATTAGTTGTCATGTGGATGCGGGTTTACAATACGCATTGTTGAACACGTGGCAGGCTTTCGCGACCCATGTTATCCATAGTATACACTGTAGGTTTTTTGGGGTCAGTTCGCGTAAATATATAAATGTGTCGTTAAACCCGCCACCACCGGTGTGTTGGAGAGCAAATTGTAAATGTTGTGGATTTGCTCTGACCCAAAATCGATTATCAACCAATTTATTTTTGTCTGCGTGTCACGCGAACCAATTTCATGCAAAGTATGCGAATTGATAGACATTGATCCTCACGTGATGCCATGGACATTGCGTGTTATTGGTGGACGGAGGGAGTGACAACCAAAGGTGGTGAACATTCATTCCCTTTGGTTATTTCGGTAAAACCACGTAGGTAGAAATAAAATCAAACAAATCACGACGTTTCGATCGCAACACAAAGCGATCTTCATCAGGTGGAACAACCACAGCAATAAAATGCTCAAGTCACGAAAGCCTCAAATCAAGAGCGGTGAACATTACCGATGGGCTGAGCGGCCTCCAGTAGCCAAAAATCACTGCGTGGCTTAGGGGAGTCGCGGCGGCGATGTTGGGGCACTAAGGCAGCAGCAGCAGCTCTGAGCACCGTGGTTCTGATGCCGGTCTCAGCCCCCGTGATTAGCGCGGGCTCTCGCAGTGTCGGGGGAATTGATGGAATCGAAGCCACCACCAACCGATGCAAAGACAAACATCCCCCGTGTAGCCTTAACAGAATGTAGGGGCAAGTGCTGTTTGCGAGCACCTATGAAGGCCGGAACGGTACACGAGGGGGTGGGTGGCTAGCACCACGCCCGACCGCCTTTGTCTCTCCAGTGGCGATGTTAACACACCGCACCCAGGCACTCATTTGAGGCTGAGTCGACCTAGGGGAGGCCCAGGACCGGTTCAGATAATCGTCACTGGGTGTTGGCCGTGAGCGGGAATCGAAACCGGGTCGCCGGGTTGGGAGCGCAGCGCGCTAACCGCTACACACCGCTCCCTATGCACACACACACAGACGAAGGTCCCCCGTATAGCATTAACAGACTGTTGGGGCAAGTGTTGTTAGTGAACATCTATGAAGGCCGACACGGCCTTCACAAGGGGGTGGCTGGACAAGCACCACGTCCGGCCGCCTTTGTCGATGTTTACACATCGCAGCAGCTACGAATGTGAAGCTGAGTCGACTTAGAAAGAGACCCAGCACCGGTTCAGATAATCTTCACTGGTGTTGGAATCGAACTCGGGTCGCCAGGTTCGTAGCGCAGCGGTGGCGCGGTGGTTGGCGCACCGTGCTATGAAATAAGCAGACCCGAGTTCAATCCTGGACCACGGCTAACATCCTAGAACGTGGGCCAGCAACAAGAAGAGCCATTTTGTTTGAATTCGGTACAAAAACCACGACATTTCAAGATCCGCAATGCGCGTGCGGTCAGAGTCGCCGGTCCTAACGGCACCCCCAGATTCGACACCGCTCCCTCCTCGACACCAAACGCAAGGCGTGCGAGAGGCGTTCGTCCGGCAGCAGACAAACAGAGCCGTGCGTTGCGAGACATGGAACAATGGCAGAAGAACTGCAAGCGGTGGACATTCCACACCGTCGTGGAAGAGGCCGATCTTCCCTGCTGTTGTTTACGACGACCCCACAACTGTTACCCCCCCCCCCCCACACACACACGCAAACACATTGAGTGGTCGTAGTTTAATCGAGCCCGAAAATGATGATGGTGGCCCTGAGCCGGCCGATTGTCACACGCCCTGAACGGGATGCGAACCGGTCGAACCCTTTGTGACGGGCGAACCGAATGATCGGGCCTAGCGACACCCGGGCGGATGATCTCACTCGAGGCGAATCGAGGTGAAGACTTCGCTCTGATTCGCTGATGCCCATTGACCCTTGACGACCCCAGCTCACAAGGACGAAGCCGAGAGATGAACTTCCACACAGAGAGTCACTTGTGTTGTTTAGGGTCCGGGGTGACCTGAGCGTGAACCCGCGACCCCCTCCTGCCTGGCGCCCCCACGCTCCCCACCATGTTCTGTGTTTGTGTGTGTGTATGTATGTACTGTGTGTGTGTATATACGTGAGTGTTTGTGTGTGTGTGTGTGGGGGTATGTGTGTACTGTGTGTGTGTACGTGAGTTTGTGTGTGGGGGGGGGGGTCTGTGTGTGTGTATATGTACGTGAGTGTGTGTGAGGAGGGGGGGTCTGTGTGTGTATGTACGTGTGTGTGGGGGGGGGTCTGTGTATTTCGACTCGGCCTCAAATGAGTGTGAACATCGCCACTGGGGAGACAAAGGCGGCCGGGCGTGGTGCTGACCACCCGCCCCTCGTGTGCCGTGCCAGCCTTCCCAGGTGCTCGCTATTACCACTTGCCCCAACAGTCTGTTACAGGCTACGTATCATGTTGAGGATTGGCATGAACGCCATTGCGTCACATTCTATCTGAGAACCCTCATGGCTCGCTTATTGCTTCGCTCCCATCCACACTTCAATGGCAATCAAGAATCACGGTTCACCGATTGACCGCCGGCCCTCTCTCGCCTCCCGCTCCCGCTCCCTCTATCCAATCCGTTTGCAAACTTCATCAGGGGCGTAGCGTCGCCGGCATGGGCCCAGGTGTAAGGAATGGAATGGAGCCCCCCCCCACCCCACTACCCACCCACCCACCACCGCCGAATGATCACCTCTTGGCAGCCCGGAGCCAGGGCCCCATTCGGACCGTGTGTTCATCGTGCAGTCGCCACCGCCTGCGATCATTCACCGCGACGCCACTCAACTCTCCCGCTCGCTGATGCCTCCGTGTCAATATCTCCACGACGTCTTCGTCCTCTCTCCTGCTCTACCCACACCCCCCCATCACCACCACCACCCCACGTCCTCTCGCTCTCATCTCCTGCTTCCTCTCTCGCTCTCGCCTTCCCCACATCTCCGCTCTGTCTTCCCTCTCGTTTCTCTTTCGTCTCCCTCATCTCGGAGAAAGCTCTTGTCCTGTGTCCATCTCCCTCTCTCTCTCTCTCTCCCTTCATATTTCCTCCCAATCCTCCCCATCTCTTCTCTCCTCTCACACTTTCTCCTCTCGATCACCCCCCCCCTCCCCCGTGTGTTCCTTCTCTCCCCCCCCCCCCCCTGTCTCCATCATCAGAAGGAAGGCCACGTGTGTTTTGTGAACTCCAATTCATCACTTCAGCACAATGTTGATTTTTTTAAATCTGCTGCACCGTGCAATCTCCAAACTGCGAGCCCCTCTTTGTCTGATCTCTCTAAACCCCCTCAACTCGCTATCTTCCATTTCCCACATCGTTCTCCTCTCTCTCGTCTGAATCTCCACTCTCTTATCTCGCCTGCCTCCAGATCCTCTCGAATTTCTCCTCCCTCTCGCTGCATTCTCCATCCCTTTGCATCTCAGATATCTTCCCTCTCTCTAATCTACTCTCTCTCGTCTCTCTCGTCTTTCTCTTCTCTCCATTCCCCCCTCTCTCTCTCTCCACCATCTTCCTACATCCCTACTCACTCGTTCATCTCATCGCTCTGCCCTCTCTCGCTCTGCATCTCTCTCATCCCACCCCCGTCTCCCGTGCGTTGTCCCTCTCTCCCCGTCTCCACCCACCCCTCGGCCCCGCGGTCTCCTCTCCCACGACTTTCTCCCCTCCTTAAAAAGCCGCCCCATTCTCCTCGGCGTCTCTCATTTGCACACAGCTGTTGGCTCCGCGGAGCCTTGTGAATGCGCGCCGCTATTAGGGGGCTGCGACCGAGAGCCATTTCGAGGGCGCGTCCATTGTGCCCATTGAGACTCGGGAGAGCTGGGAGGACACCTCCTGGCGCATTACGCTGCCCCGTGAGAAGCCACACGCCACTCGAGATCCCTTGCCGCAGACATTGCCCGAATCGTGTCGCATTAAATGCATCGTCACCCCTCCGGCTCCTTGTCTCGTGGGTAGCGATGCATTGCCCGCGTCGTATGCGGTGTGCCGCCGGTGGTAACGCCACCGCCGTGCTGTTCTCCGTCAGCGGCGCGCGCCGGAGGAGCAGCCGCCAATGAATTTCCACCGCTGGGTGAAGGCCCTCCTGCCCACGCCGATTCCATGCCTCGTGGGCCAATGCTGCTGCTGCTGCTGCTGCCACCATCCGTTTCACTTTCTTTTTCGCCCACGAACCGATCTCTGGGCTCTGCGTCCACGGTGGGTCGTGTCCTCTTGGACGCGTGCTCTCCTTCTGCTGACACTCCGTCAGGGCATCATCCCGTGGAGCGATGTCCCCCGTGTTGAAACACAATGATGGATCTGATCCCGTGTTCGCCCTCTGATCCAGGCGTTTTCCCTTTGCGTACAGTTCAAGCGCGCGCCTCCCCACGGTCGCCGATGCGCACATCTCCTCCGTGAATGGAACATTAAAGACGCAAGCCACAAGCGGTGCGATTGTGGCCGCGCAACCCAAACCGTGGACCGTGTCGTAAGCCACTGCGGTCTGCGCTACCTTCAACGGAGGAGGAGGATGATGAACAGCGACATTGCACGAACTCTCTCCTGAAGCCCTCTGGTCCTAGCTAGCAGACAGCAACGTTGGCGTTTAGCTCCTGAGCCATGCTTCTGCTGCTGCTGCGATCTTGCGCAAGAAATGAATCCGAGCTTGTCCACGCAGTGCTCCAAGTTCCATCTCGGTGTCCGCGTTTCTAACCAAATATCTGATAGCTACGAGCAGTCTGCTCCCGCTCATTATAACGGGTGGCTTTCCAAAGGCCTCCGTCCTTCTCTCGTTCTGCTCTTTAGCTCATCGTGTTGATCCCAGGCCGCCTTCCATAACAACCCACATTCACACCGCTAAGTGGCGGGGACGTCACCACGACACTTGTGCCAGGCTAGGTGCGCTTTGAGGCCACGCGAACTGTCGAAGGCTCGCTGGAAGGAGGTCACGGGACAGGCCCAAGCATCATCGGTTTGGAAACTGAGATGACTGGCAGATGCACACCACCTGTACTCCCTACTGTGCCAACCTGCTGTGTTTTAGCTGACTGGCGCTCTGCTCATTGTTGTGAGCGTCGCTCATCTGCCTTCCGCCGTTGTTAGAGAGCGACTGTCTCCAACTGCCCAGTAGCGTCCTTCATCAGCCTCCTCCACAGAGGCCGATCTTGACACCGCTGGTACCAGCCATCGACAAGTCTACTCAGCTCCATATTCTTCTGTACCATATAAGTCCATCTCTTTTCTAGCTCATGCCGCGCCCGTTTAGCCCCCTTTATCCGGCCAAGCAAAAGCTGTTTGAGAATTCGGTGGCTTGGCATGCAGGCTACATGACACAGCCAACGCACCCTTGCCTGCCGGAGGAGTTCACTGATGGAACTGGGCCCAGATGTTTCAAGGATTTGTGAGCTCCTCACACAATCCAGCCTGGTTAAATCCAGGATTATGCGTAGGCAGGCCAGCCTAAATGTTTATAATCGGCACAGTGGTTCCAATAGGGGAGGGGGGTTGGGGTCCACGTTTCGCAAGCATAGAGATAGCAGTGCTTGACTGTGGCCGAAAAGACCCGAAGCTTAGTGTGGAGCGACAGACCCAGGTAGCTTCAACACAGCGTTAAGTAGCTGATGAAACAATAATGCTGCCCGACTCATTCGGAGTTGAGATGTATGTTGTCAAACCGCTGCTGGTCATAATCACACTGCCCAGGTATGGAAACCTCTCCACTCTCTGCGCAACTGCCCCCATCGCCGAAGGGGAGTTTAGGTAGTTAAGTATTCCATGATAAAAAAAAACACCCAGGCAGGTGCTTAGTTTTGGTGGGGCTGATGGTAAGGCGCCACCTCTTAGTAGCACGCTCCAGGTTCAGCAGCAGCGCCTCAAACTCCTTCTCAGAGTGAGCAGCAATCACCAGATCATCTATAACAGCCTTGTGTACATGCACACAATCACTGCCGCCCTGTTTCAAAGTTGTGTCGCTTCAATCCGTGATTTTGTTTCGTTTCGCAATCTTGTTGTTGCTGTTGTTGTTGTTGCTTTTTGTTTTGCTCAGATCAATGTCGAGTCCAACTTTGCAGCCTTCTTTGTGAAGTTATTTAATCAGTCATTGGCGTGCATCTTCCATCACTGCTCGTTAAGATGGCTATGTCAACAGAAAAATCCTGGATGGATGAAACTTTCTCTGTTTGTTTTATTGTTATGATTATTGTCATCCCGCTTGTTTACCAGGAGAGCCTCATCGAGTCTCAAGACTCATTTTCAGCAGCGTCTTATCGAGTCTTCGCAGTAGGGGGAGGGGCGATACTGCTGGCTCTATAATTCCAATCGAATATTTTTGGTTCTTTCGGTTAAGTCACCTAGATAGAAAATGAAAAAAGACAAATAATACATTGAAAATAATAAACGCAAAAAAACACAATAAAATAGTAAAATGAAATTCAAATAAAAAATTAAAAATACTTTGAAAATAATAAAAGCAACAATCCCACGACGTTTCCATCGCAACCCCCGCCCACTCACTCTGGATTCCTTATAAGCAGCTACATCTGGAGGCTTTCCCCCTATTTTCTCTCCGCCTGATGAAGACCACTTGTGTTGCCATCGAAACGTCGTGGGGTTTTTGCTTTTATTATTTTCAATGTATTTTTATTATTTTCAATGTATTTTTATTTTTTTATTAACATTTTATTTTTTTATTTGTATTGTGTTTTTTTGCTTTTATTATTTAGAATTTACTATTCATGTATTTTTTTTTTCTATCTACGTGACTTTACCAAAAGAATCAAGAATATGAATTTCTGCAGTCACGAAAGTTTTAAGTAAAAATCCAATCGAATAATTTGCAGGCGATTTTTATCAGAATTTTGGGACATTTGACCAACGGCAGTTACATTGCATATCAAGTGGTAAGCCTTTATTTCTCCCATATGTATTCTACTGTTGTTAACCAAAATCTCGCCTATGAGTCCATCAAAATGCCTCTGTTCAACTGCACGTAACATTAACTCGTTATCCTCACTCACCCCGAGGCATGTTTTTCATGGGCAGTGTATTTATTGCACGTCATCACTCATGTTATTATTTGTTTTTGTCTACGATCTTGCTCATATGCCTGTATCGTGCTTGTGGTGATCTAATAAAGCGTCTCCTACAGCAGCTGCTGCTGCTTCCCGCATATCTCCCTTGAGCCACAGAATTGGAGTTCCAAGAACAGTTCTCGAATTGCAGCCCACCTGGCACCTAGGGTATGGTGGTTTTTTGTTATTCGACTCGAGATTCGTTGCCAATTCCAGGACGGAATCCAAATTCTCGTGGAGGTCAAAATTCGCTTCAAGGGGCTGGCCCCGAATTTCTCGGCGTGATGCAAACGCAATTTAAATAGTCACTTTAAAAGTACGCGAACTCGTGCGAACGGCATCTCCGGTGCCCAGTGCCCTCCTCTCACCAGAATTCGGGTCGAGCTGCCGTGCGTCGCCGAAACCTGTCAATCAAAAGCGGCGTCGGTCACGGGATTATATTTTTTTTAAGTTGGCAAGGGAAAGTCTGACTCGCCGCTACTATATTTCTGGGAGAGTTGTTTTTGTTGGTTGGGTAGGAAGCCCTGCCCAAACTGCTGGACGTCCGTGAACAAAAAGGAGCTGCAAAGCTCATCGGATTCATTCGGCGTAAATACATTTCATGATTCTGAACTCAAGCGATCATCTCGAGTTGCTCGGAAAGTGAAGGAGATTGCCACTCTGTGTCAGTGGACTGTCTTTCTACGGTCTATGAAGCCGAGGAAAATGACTCAGTTGAAATATTGATGGCAAATGTCGCCACCCCTCACTCCCCCCCCCCCTTCCTGATTGCGAGAACCTGACGGGACCCTGCCGAAAGAAAGCCGTGAGACTTAGCGAGGTCCCCCTAGGAAAACGACCGTGACGATCATATGTATGACGATTTTTAAGTGGTTCACATTTTTGTAGCACTTATCAAATGGTGCGTTTTTCCTTCTTGGCTGTGTGTTGCGCACAGATAAACGCGAGTATTGATTCTGTTGAAAAAGAGGGCTGTTCTACACACAACCACATACACATTTATACAAACGAAATACAAAGATGTCCCGTATAGTCTTAACGGACTGTTGGGGCAAGTGCTGCTTGCGGAGCACCTACGTATGAAGGCCGGCACGGTACACGATGAGGTGGGTGGCATCAGCTCAGAACAGCGATGTCAGAATTTAAACACGTTTTCTTTTTTAATATAAACAGAATTTAAAACCAGAGATGTGCACATGTTTGGAGACAAATGTGACATTTTTATTAAAACAAATGTAGCCAGATTTTGACTTCGCGTGCACGTCCGTGGCGTGCAAACATCAGCACTTTGAGAGACAAAGGCGGCCGGGCATCGTTCTGATTACACCACTACCCATCGGTATGTCAGGATTAACGGAGGATCTTCGTGTGTGTGTCAAGTCACGTGGAAGGGTCGCTCATCTCATATGAGCATCACGTCCACGCAGGCCAATTTAAACACCAAATGTGCTTACTACACACACCTTCAATTTAGCTTGGAATATTTTTCTGGGTAGCCCCCCCACCCCCCCCACCGCCCACACCGACGTAACCCCCCCCCCCCCCCAAATGCGTCAGTGGTGTTCTTTGTAAATGGTGATAATGCCCAAATAGTCGAGTGGTTGGGTGAATACGTGGGTTGGCATGTAGGTAGGTGAGTGGTTGGGTGAATGGATATGTAATTACGTAGGGAAGTGGGTGGATGAGTGGCTATGAAGGTAGGTAGGCTGGTGGGTGAATGCACGTTTGGGTTTAAGGGTAGGTATGTGAGTAGGAGGGCGATTATATGTGTACAGTAGTTAGCTAGGTAAGTGGTCGGGTAAATAGTTAGGGAAGTAAATTGGTAGGTAAATCGGCAATATGCGAATTCACAGAGATATTCATATTGTTAGAGGCATGCAGGCTAGGTATGCAGATGTTGTAAGTGAATAGGCAGGTGGGCAGGCGGGCGGGTAGGTAAGCAGATAGGTAGTTAGGCGATCAGTTGCGTCGGCAGAGGCTTACCTCCAGGCGTGAGAGCGTTGGGTCAACACTCGTGTCTCACAAGGCAGAGTGAAAGCACGGCTCTCTTCTGTATCAGCTGCTCTTGCTACAATGATCCTAATCCTCGACAACTCATTCGTGGCATGCGTCCTGTCCCCGTGCGCACACACCCCTGGTGAACCCGGCATACATACAGACAAAGATGCCCCATTCAGCCCTCAGAGGTTGTTGGAGCAAGTGCTGTTGGCGAGCGCCTATTAAGGCAGCGGGCAGAGGCGAGCGTCACGATCCCGGCCGCCCAAGTTGGATTCCCGGTCGACAGCTAACGTCAGTCGTGAGCAATACCTGAGCTGGTCCTGAACTCCCTCCCCATTAACTAAGTTGCGCTTCACCGGCGCGGTGAAGTATGATCAAGCAACTCCTGCAGCTGACACGTCTTTGTCTTCCTGCTGCCGGTTGGTGTCTGCAGCTCAAACGTCAGACAACCCTGCAAGTCGACTTCGAGCAGGACCGGGAGAGGTTCAGAAATAATTTCCATTGTGCACTAAGGTCGTCGGGATTGTAATTAATCTGTATAATCGTTGACGCCATCGGTGCAAGTGCTTTTAGCGAGCACCTGGTCACGTGCTGCACAGCAGCGTGGCCACGAACCACGCCCGGCCGCCTTTGTCTCCCCAGCGCTGATAATTAACCAACGCAACACGTACTCGGTTAGGGCTGAGTCGACCTTGGGGAAACCCGCAACCGTTTCCGATATCACTCGCCCACACTGATATTAGCCGTGTGGCTAGGAATCGTAGTCAGGCGCACGAAGTGACCTAAGCACAACGCCACCGCTCCCCACTACACACACACACTTGAACACACACACATGAACACACACACGTGAACACACACACGCATGAACACGCACACACGTGAACACACACACGTGAACACACACACGTAACACACACGTGAACACACACACGCGAACACACACGCGTGAACATGCACACACGTAACACACACACACGTAACACACACACGTAAAACACACACACACGTGAACACACACATGAACACACACACGTTAACACACACACGTGAACACACACACGCGTGAACACGCACACACGTAACACACACAC
>CM025639.2:8233358-8251205 GCA_014621495.2 Entosphenus tridentatus | reverse complement strand
ACACACACACGTGAACACACACACGTGAACACACACACGCACACACAAACGTGCGCGTAACACAGACCAGATCGCATTGAGAGCGCGCTCTTGTGAATTATATCTTTATTACAACTTCGCGTGCCTCGACATGCATGGTTAGGCTAATTTCGCGTAAACACAAGACGCCAGATGGTTCTCAAACGTTTGAACTTTATCAGTTTCACGGCATCCTCGTCGCACCGCATGGCTACCTAGGGTATTATTTACACTCCGCGGCAAGATACACAGTCACGACTCAGCAGTCGAAGCACCTACGTCTTTATCTATTTACCAAACCACTTACCTCTTACCCACAGTGTTAACCGTTAAACCGGTAACCGTTTTCAGAGTCTATTACCGGTTCTCAAAGTCATGAATCGGAAAAGCGTTTCCAGCGGGATTTTATTTACTAATGCACCGATTGTCTTCGGGTTGTTTTTTTTCGGCGCAGGCGATAGGTAAAGGCGCAGCCCTGCAATTGCTTGCCGACGACACTGCTGACGGAAGGGTCTCCACTAGAGGGAGCTCTCGTGGGGTAGTTGGTCTACTCTTCCACTCTGACTCAACCAGCGGTTGGGCAACCAAAATAACAAGAAGACTCGTTTTCTCGAAATTCGGTAACGAACTCAATACTTCAAGAGCCGTGGTGAATACGAGAGACGGGCTCCTTAATAATAATTAAAAAATGACGGTCACGAAGCAGCCCTTGAAGGGCCACACGCGGACTCGGGAACCAACGAGTTGCCGACGCCTGGAGGAAGACGTCTTGGAAGAGGAGGGCGCGACCCCCACGCTTTGCCCCACCGCACCGCCACGGACGACGATCTGCGGTTGCACCCCTCGGTTCATACCGATGAGTGGGCACAGGCGGGTGGGGATTTAAGCGTTTGAATCTCATAAGGATCACGTGTCCCAACAGAATGCCAAAAGGCCACGCGCGGGAAGCGTTGTCTTCGTGTCTCTCTCTGTGCGAGAGTGCGTAAGTGCCGTCGTGTTAACGGCTGTGTGTGTGTGAGTTTGTGGATGCCAGCGTGTGTGCTGTGTGCGTGTGTGTGTGTCCGTGTGTGCTGTGTGCGTGTGTGTCCGTGTGTGCGCGCCTTCGTGCGCGTGTGTCGAGAGCGGTAGTGAAGTGGTCATCGCACAGCGCAACCAACCCGGCAAACCCGAGTTCGATTCCCGCTCACATTGGCCTTCCCTAGGTCGACTCAGCATCAAATTAATTCCCGGTGCGATGTCAAACTTCAGCCCTGGGGAGACAAATGTGTCCGTGCGCCGTGCCGGCCTTCGTAGGTCGTTTAAAACGTCGGTTGCACGGGCGGTCTTTGTGTGCGTGGTGCAATCGGGAGAGAGTGTGTCCACGTGTGCGGAGCGGTGGCGCTCTGGTTTCACGCTCTGCGCCACGAACCCAACCACCTGAGCTCCGCTCCTTCACCGCGGCTAACATCAGTGGCGGTCGATAACAAACCCAGCCGGCGTGGGTGTCGACTAGGCCTAAGAAATAAGTAACCCGAATGCGGTGCGTAAAAGATCAGAAACTGGGGGGGGGGGGGGGATAAAGGCGACCGGGCGTGGTTTTTGCCACAGCACAACGCCCTCGCGAGCCGTAATAGATGCTCGCTAACAGCACTGGCCGACGCCCCCGCCCCACGCAAGTCTGTTAAAGTCTATCAGGGGGGAGTAGGTGGGGGAGTATCGTTGTCTTTGTGTTGTGAGCGAGCGTGTGTGCGCCAGAGTGTTTGTATGCGAGCGTTGTGTGTGTGTGTCATTGAGTGCGCCTTTCAATAGTCCACACTCAATGGGTTTCACTGCCTGTGTGGAGGGTTTAATGAATTGCTTTCAATGGACCCTTTCGCACTTTGAAACATAAATGGCAGCTCGCTTTGCATGTTGATTATTGAGTCATTTGCGCATCGAACAACATT
Organism: Entosphenus tridentatus; assembly: GCA_014621495.2. Taxonomy (NCBI): domain Eukaryota; kingdom Metazoa; phylum Chordata; class Hyperoartia; order Petromyzontiformes; family Petromyzontidae; genus Entosphenus; species Entosphenus tridentatus. Next base: position 8,249,262 of record CM025639.2, on the reverse strand, counting down.
CGAGAGCGCGCCAATTCTATTTCGGAGGCAATTCAATTTCCATGTCGGGAAGTGACACTCAGATGAAATAAGCACAAAAAATAGTGGTTTGTCTATCGAATGAGACAGCCTTTTACTGCAAACTAAGTCATCGCTGCAAACTCCACATTCCTCTGGCGAGACCAAGTAATTCCAGAGGATACCCAATGATTATATTATGAAACGCCCCTCAATGCAGTCTACGACCCTGATTAGCTTTCTCTGGCCTCTTAATGTGCTGGGAAGATTGGCCATTGGCCCGAAACGTTTCCTGTTCGAAATGTTTCACTTGGAGGCCGCAGGGTTATTGACGAACGTGTTGAGTGGATTACTGGAGTGGTCGCCTGCCTATGATTGTGCGCTAGATACGCGTTTTGATGGATGGCTGAATAAAACATTTCTCAAATAATCGTTAGAAATCAATTGGTTTATTTAAATCAACATCATCAGCATTCTCTTATTGAGTAATTGAAAGCTGTTTAGCATCATCGCTCTGCTACTACTCGTGCGTGTAGAAATGCGTCATCGTCATCACCAGCCATGATCGATTCACTGCTGGATGAAGGCGTCGCCAAGCCGTCGCCACCTCTCACGACCCTGCGTACGCTCGTATTGCTAAACCGAGCAAAAGCCCCTCCTTCGTCGGCATCGTGGAAGGCCCAACGCAGAAAGTCCCCTGGTTTTCATCTTCCGCGTAAGCTCGTGGTCCACACTTAACCGCATCCGTTACAACCCGTGGCAGATGCGGACGCCTGACGCACGGACAGAAACTTTTTTTTTAAATCTCCGGCGTGCGACTGTGCATTTTATATTAAAATAAGTTTTGGCAGAGGTGGGATTTGAACCCGCGCCTCCAAACAAAAGTGAAGATTTAATTCGGCACCGTGGACTACCCGGCCCCGTTACCAAAATAGTAGATGCAATACCAGAAATGGCCAATGGGCATCATCACCAATACCTTGTCGTGAAATTATTTGAATAGTGTCGAGGCTAAAAAACATATTTTGCATGATGTGTTTTATATTTTAAATAAAACATGCTTTGGCAGCGGTGGGATTTGAACCCACGCCTCCGAAGAGACTGGAGCCTTAATCCAGCGCCTTAGACCGCTCGGCCACGCTACCTGGTCGTTAATACCAACAACAGAAATCGCCCATGGGCATCATCACCAATAGCTCGTGTTAGGGTTTGATTAAAAGCTTCGAAACTGAAGTACATTTTTAATTCTAGATTTGAAGCTTTCGTGACTACAAGGATTCATACTTTTAGGTTTTTTCAGTACAGTCACGTAGGTAAAAATAAAAAATAAAAATAATAGAAATAATAATCGAAATAAAAGAATTATTATTAATATTATATATATTTTTACCTACGTGACTTTACCGAAACAACCTAAGAGTATGTACATTTTTAAGTTTGTCATTGGGTAAAAAAGAAGGCAGTTGTTACCGCAAGATTCGAGCCCACTCCTCCAATCAAAGTGGAGACTTAATTCGACACGTATGAAGACGCGACGCACGGAACCACAAAGACGAAGGGGACATCACAGCGGCGACGACACAACTCCATTGCTCCTGACGCGGCTATCGGCTGGCTCGGCCACCCGAATGTGACATTGCGGGTGTGGCGCTGCATCGACATCAACAGCCGTACGATAGAAGTGGCTTTGTGGAGGGTCCTGAGACGTCCACCTGAGTCCATCTGAGTCCACCTGTAGTTCACCGTCGAGTCCGCTCAAGGAGGAGGGGGGGGCACGCGTGGACCAATGTGCAGCCTCGCTCTGCCGCTGACCACGTGCGAACACAGCGTGCGACGTGGCCACGTGACCCCCCCCCCCCCCCCCGGCGCGGGGGGCGCCGGGAACCCGTCGAGCGAGAGCCGTGACCGGCCCGGCAGCTCCGAGCCGGAGAGACGGACGGTGGGGGGCGACGGCGGTGAGTGGGTGGGTGGCTCTCAATGTCTTGGCTCGGCCATTCCTCGCCGCCACGACGCCACCGTCCGCGATACGACCGGCGAGTCGCTGCGTGGCGCGTTGGTTCCGCGCGTTGACTTGCGACTGAAGTTGCGTTGCGCCATGAAGGTCGTCGTTATCACGATTCGAGTGTCGTGCTGGACGGCGATTGTCCCTCATTCCGCCGTTAACTCGGAAAACCGGACAGGGCCACGGTCAGCGAGATGTATGTTGAACTTCTTTGGCGCCGTACGTAGCCAACCGTGCTAATCGGAGGTGGAGTCACAGCGAAAGCACATAGAGAGAGAGAGAGATAGAGCCACTCTGGCCTGTGCGTAATAATACTAATTAACATTAAGGCGGTGTTGTTGTTGATGACTGCGTTCAGATTCGCTTTTTGTGGAGGGGGGAGGGTGCTTTTGTGCTTGTGCACCATTGCCCAAGCACAAATCGAGTGTTTAATTTATGAAGCTCATAAAGGCTCATAATGGCTTACGCCTGCGAATTGTGATGAGTGCCAGCTGCCCGCGGTGATTGGCAAGGCGGCAGGTGGAGGTGACATGGGGAAGCGCCGATCGCTTGCGAGGTTCCTCCTAAGCCATGCGTGAATGTCGCGCCGAACTCTCTGCGCTGCAAGGAATCATAAATAACATCAATACAATGCTGGGTTCTTCTCCCTGGGGCATGGGTGCGGGGTTGGTGGGATGTGATGTGGAGGCGGTGATGGGTGATGTGATGGGGATGATGGTGGTAGGGTCCGGGGGGAGGAAAAGGGGGTTGGCGTAGTGTGGGCGATGGGAGGAAGACTGCAGACCATTCTGTCTCCGAGTCATCCGTCCATGCGTTATTATTCACACCAGCCCAACTGAGAGAGTGTGTGTGTATGTGTGACTGATTAGTGTGGGGAGCGGTGGGACAGTGGTTAGCGCGCTGCGCTATGAACCCGGCATCCCGAATTCGACTCCGGCTCACGGCCAACAACAGTGACGATTATCTGAACCAATCTTGGCACTCCTCTAGGTCGACTCAGCCTCAAATCTGAACCTGGTGCAGTGTGTCAACATCGTCACGCGAGAGACACGGTCCCCAGCCACCTTCGTTCGATTCCCGGCAACGCGCATCACGTGGTATCTGAAGCTGCCCGGCACCGTTGTTTTTGTTGACACATTCATTCGCTCCGATTATAACACATCTGAGAAAATTAAAGCTTGAGAAACAAACACACACACGCACACACACGCACGTGCGTACGTACATTTTCATATGTAAAAAGGCACACGATGCAAAAAAAACGACTGTATTCATTATGTGATATCTACAAGAACACAAAAGTTGTATCAAACGTCTCTAAAACCCCAACACCAGCGGCGTTGTGCGTTAGACACGCTCTCTCCATCCTCACGTCAACAAAACTATCTCTACTCTCTCTCTCTCTCTCTTCTGTCATCTCTCTCCTCTCTCGTCAGGCCTTGTCCTCATCTCTCCATCTCGTTCTCTGACCACCTGCACACGCGGTCGCCAATGCGATTACCCAGAGCCAGATTTAGATTCTGTAGGTCCCTGGGCTACAGGGTACTGTGAGCCCCCCTCCCCCCCCCCCAGTAATATTTTCAAAAGGAAAACAAAGTTAAAGAAAATGTTATTTTTACAAGGCAAACAGCAAATAAAAATTCAGCATTCACAAATGAAAGAACTTTTCACTTCTTCATCTCTGGAGGCCCTCCAGCTGACGGAGGCCCAAAAGCTCCGTGCCTTAACCCAGCACTGCGACTACCCCACCCCCGGCTCGACACGGCGTGCCTTCACCGTATTGATGCGAACTCCCCCCCCCACGCCCCACCACACACACACACACATTGCTCGGTGCAACATCGTGATTAATTGTCTTGCGTTTCATTCTCGGCGCTTTGAATGAACTCGCTCCCACTTGCCGTTCACGCCCACCGCCACCACTCCTCCCTCTGCTCGGTCAATCAGCCCCGCTGTGATTGATTGATGAGTTGGGAATTGGCCCTGTTGCTCGACCCCGAAATGGTCCTCCTATTTTGTTGTTGTTATTGTTGTAATCACTACCCGTGTTTATTCGCCTGTACCAGTGGATCTTCACCTGGGGGAGTGCGAGATGCCCTTTCTGGGGGGCCACATTTCTTTTAAGATAAATCATCGAAACACAAATTAAGCGCGGGCACGTACGTAGAACTACTTTGTTTCATTAAACCCTGTGCATTTATTAACATCATCATTCTTTTTTACGATTGGGAACCAAATAGTGTTGCAAGGCTGCAGTATAAAGGTTATGAACCAGTGGCCTAGACGATCCAAATAGCCCTGAATGAGCCTGGTCTCGCTGAATATTTGGAAGCCAAGCAGGGCTTTGGGCCTGGTTAGTAGTCTAACTTGTATTGCAGAACCCCCGGGTCTTATCGCATGCTACTTGTAGGCGAAGTGGTGGAAACTTTAGTGGCACTTCAACGTAAAGTCGTGACACGAAGAAGATAGAACTTGGATCTCCATTCGGATGTTCGTGCGATGAACAAAGAACCTTCGCCCAAAACGTCGCCCGTCATGTTTTCCTGTTCAGCCAATGCTCATGGCGAATGTGTCGATCGATGGTCCCTGAAGGTGACGACAACAGCAGTGTTCGTGAACTCCCCTCGGTCGCGTATCTTTGCACGGCGAGTGACAAGACTCGTTACGTGCCCTTCGCATAATATGAATCGTACGGCATTCAAACCGAAATGTTAGATTCTCACACCTGGAATACGCAGAATTAATGATTAAAACGATTTCAATATGACGAGGGGTTTTTGTCGCTGTTTCCTTCTGTGCAGTAATTGGTGACCGGACTGAGACATCAATCGCATCGCTTCACTTCAAAAGCGCAGTTTTATCAGAGCGCGGCCAATACTCGGGTTCGAACCCAGGTTCTCAGCTGTGCCGGCTACACCGTCTGTGACTGGGAGACGTGGGAGAGCAGAAGGAGAGAGATTAGAGAGAGATCATAGAGAGAGCATGCGTGGTTGATCCACGCCGTGCCGGCCTTCAAGGAGAAGTGGGCGATGGAGGAGGCCGTGTGCTCGGTGGCAGATGACGGGGAGCTCTGCATGCTGTTATGAGCTACCCGTCGGAGGCCGTCGGACTGCGAGAAGGGCTGCGTGCAGAACGAGAGAGAGCGAGAGAGTGAGCGAGAGAGTGGGCGAGAGAGAGAGCGAGAGAGTGAGCGAAAGAGTGAGCGAGAGAGTGAGCGAGAGAGTGGCCGAGAGAGTGAGCGAGAGGGGGGGTTACATAAAGCAAAGTAAAAAAAATACGAAATGATGAACGAAGCAAAGTGCCGACTACACCGAGCATCTTCTTGTTTCCACTGATCGTAAAAAAAGAGAGAGAGAGTTAAGAGACGGGTGTTCATATTGAGGCAGGAATTGTGTCAGTGCCGTTGTATAGGGGCCAGACTTTTACAAACAAAAAACTTGGAAACACATTGATTGGCATCAGATGGTATGCGACGTGGAGGTTCGGAAGAGATGTTGGTACGAGATTGCTTTGATTTAACGGGGTGGCACCCAGAGGACAAGGACCAGGGGGAGATATTTCTCTCCAGATGGTGGTGCTGGTGGTGTTGAAGAGACGATACGATGCGCATTCGCAGGACCTGTCCACTCTGTAACGAGGGAACTATATAAAGCCATGTGGCGGCGGTAGTAAAACTGCAAGAGCGGTCCTTGAAGGACGTGTAAAGCGTGTGATAAAGTGGGGACAGGCATTGCAGTGGCAATCAGAGATCTGAGACCAAGGGGGGGAGGAGACATACGGCCATAGATGCTGGTGGTGATGAGATGGTCATTGTAGATCTTGGAGGTCGGATGACTGACTGTGAAACACTTGTAGAAGCTGACGGAAAACCAGGAAGCGAGGACGGAGCCTGGTTGTGGCATCGACGTTGCATGAGCTCTCGACCTTTCCTTCTAACTTGGAACTCAAATTGTTTTTATTTTCCTTTATTGCTGAGCCGCTCTCGCACCGGACATCTGTGCACAATGAGGTTCGCGAAGCTCATCGGATTCCTCCTCCAGCCCCCATCAAAGTCTCTGATTCCCACTCGGTGCTGGGCGTTTCAGAAGCATGGGAGTGAGTGAGTGAGGTAGTGAGTGAGTGAGTGAGGGAGTGAGTGAGTGGGTGAGTGATGCAGTGAGTGAGGGAGTGGGTGAGTGATGGAGTGAGTGAGTGGGTGAGTGAGTGAGCAAGTGAGTGAGTGGGTGAGTGATGGAGTGAGGGAGTGAGTGAGTGGGTGAGTGAGTGAGTGATGGAGTGAGTGATAGAGGGAGTGAGTGGGTGAGTGATGGAGTGAGTGAGAGAGTGGGTGAGTGAGTGAGCGAGTGAGTTAGTGGGTGATGGAGTGAGTGAGGGAGGGAGGGAGTGGGTGAGTGATGGAGTGAGTGAGTGAGTGATGGAGTGAGTGAGTGAGTGATGGAGTGAGTGAGGAAGTGAGTGAATGAGTGAATGAGCGAGTGAGGAGTGAGTGAGTAAGTGAGTGAGTGATGGAGTAAGGGAGTGAGTGTGTAAGTGAGGAAGTGAGTGAGTGAGTGAGCGAGTGAGTGAGGGAGTGTGTAAGAGAGTGAAGGAGTGAGGGAGTGAGTGAGTGAATGAATGAGTGAGGGAGTAGGTGGGTGGGTGAGTGAGGGAGTGAGTGGGTGGGTGGGTGAGTGAGTGAGTGAGGGATTGAGTGCATGAGAGAGGGAGTGAGGGAGGGAGTGAGGGAGTGAGGGAGTGAGTGAGTGAGTGAGCGTGTGAGTGAGTGAGTGAGCGAGTGAGTGAGTGAGTGAGTGAGCGAGTGAGTGAGTGAGTGAGTGAGCGAGTGAATGAGTGAGTGAGGGAGTGAGTGAGTCAGTGAGTGAGTGAATGATTGAGTGAGTGGGTGAGTGAGTGAGTGAGTGAGGAAGTGAGTAAATGAGTGAGTGAGTGAGGGAGTGAGCGAGTGAGCGAGTGAGCAAGTGAGTGAGTGAGTGAATGATTGAGTGAGGGAGTGAGGGAGTGAGTGAGTGAATGAGTGAATGAGCGAGTGAGGAGTGAGTGAGTAAGTAAGTGAGTAATGGAGTGAGTGAGGAAGTGAGTGAGTGATGGAATGAGTGAGTGAATGAGTGAGTGAATTAGTGAGTGAGGGAGTGAGTGAGTGAGTGAGTCAGTGAGTGAGTGAATGATTGAGTGAGTGAGTGAGGAAGTGAGTGAGTAAATAAGTGGGTGAGGGAGTGAGCGAGCGAGCGAGCGAGTGAGTGAGTGAGCGAGCGAGCGAGTGAGTGAGTCAATGAGTGAAGGAGTGAAGAAGTGAAGGAGTGAAGGAGTGAGTGAGAAAGCGAGTGAGTGAGTAAGTAAGTGAATGAGTGAAGGAGTGAGTGAGTGAGAGTGCGAGCGAGCGCTGCCGAGTGTGGTCGCAGCGCGCAGCACACGGTACCGGCTACAACGGCAGCCCCCCCCACCCAGTCTTTGATTTGGAAGCAATTAGGGACACAATTTGCGAGCGGATGCGTGAGAGAGAGAGACGGGTGTTCCTTTGTCGTTGTTGATGTCGCCGGGAGACCGGCGTGCGGAACAATGCCTTTGATGATGATGACGACGACGACGATGATGATGATTCACTCGGTTTCAAAATAAAATATAATACACGAGAGGAGCCCTTTTCGGAGTGCGCGAACCTGATAAAGACGCGCGGCCCCTGTGAATGCGCGTGCGTGCGCGCGTGCGTGCACCTAAACAGCTTTTGTTCGGCCGGATCGAGGGGGCTTAATGGGCACAGCACGGGCTAGAGAAGAGATGGAATGACGTGGTACAGGAGGATGTGGAGCTGAGTGGACTTGCCGATGACTGGTACCAACGGTGTCAAGATCGGCCTCTGTGGAGGAGGCTCGTGAAGGACGCTACTGGGCAATTGGAGGCAGTCGCCCTCCAACAACAACGGAGGGCGGAGGAGCGACGCTCACAACAACGAGCGGAGCGCCGGGTGGATAAAGCACAGAAAGTTGGCACAGTAGGGACACAGGTGGTGCATCGGCCAGTCATTTCGGTCATCTCGGTCAGTCGACCCGTGGCACCACTCGGGTCTGCCCTGTGACCTCCTGCCGGCGGGCGTTCGACACCTCACGTGGCCTCAACGTGCACCTAGCCTGGCACAAGCGCCGTGGTGACGTCACCGCCACTTCGTGGCGATTGGCGCTCGTTGTTGTTGTGGGGGAGCGGTGGTGTGGCGATGAGCGCACTGCGCTACGAACCCCGCGCTCGATTCCCGCTGGCAGTCGACAGCAGTGACGATGACCTGAGTCGGTCCTGAGCCTGTCCAAGTAGAGACGCAGCCTTGATTGAGCAGCCGCTACGGTGTGTGGACACCAGCAGAGGCGACCAGGCGTGGTGCTGACCACCCGCCTAACCCCCGTGTGTCAGCCTGCATAGGTGCTCGCGAACAGCACTTGCCCCCACAACCTGTGGCAAACGCATTGTTCTGCGAATCGCTAGGCCCCGTCGCCGCTTCATCAACCCGCATTGACCGACGTGGCGAAGTATGGCCGAACAAACCCCGACGACTGACACGGCATGGCAAGAAGGCCATTGGATCGACGCACCTGGGCGAAGAGGCCGTGGCGGGTCTCGTGATGTGCGCTTGGAGAGAACGCGTGCGTCTTAAAGGCATCGTTCAGTCGGCGTGAAACGTTGGAGCTGGACAAGACGAGCGAGCAGGAACGGTGCAGGGCCGATGGTGCGGTCGAGAATAACGACGGAGTGAATGGCTGCCAACGGCGAGACAAAGAGAGAGAAAAAAAATTACGAAATGATGAACGTAGCAAAGTGCCGAATACACCGAGCATCTTATTGTTTCCACTGATCGTAAAAAAAAAAGAGAACGTGCACGATAGGACGTCCAGTGCGGAGAGACGGAGCGATGAAACCAGCTCGTATACAGCTGCTGGGTGGATTAGCAAATTGTCAACTCGCAGGATGGAGAGAGATGACGATGGCATGGGGGAGATGAAAGGGGCTTCATCCAGCAGTGGCTTGGTCACCGCTGATGATGACGATGATTATACCTTGTTTTGTAACTGATATATTCGCACTGACTTGAAAGATCCTACCCGCAGTGGGTCTGTTCATAAGAATGCACCGTTTGTCCCGTGGTATAATCCTGTTTTGCCTCGTTTCTTTCATTCATTCGCAGAGTGTACGGATCATGGAATTTTGGCAGCACCCATCAAGTGAATTACGCTCACGCGGTGAAGGTCGCCACTAAATTGACTGAATATGAAATGTCACCTCCTTATGATGTGTATATATTTACACGTGTAAATAATTTAACGTCGCTACCCGAGAAACCCGACGAGCACAAAGGGCTTATTTCTGTGAAACATGGAACGCCAGGATTTATTTCCTCTCCGCCGTGTGCGTCAGTTGCGAAGAGAATGCAACGTCGCGCTTAGAGGAGGACGCATTGCGAGAATGGCTCTCACTTTAGCCACCGCCACGTGAGATGATTTGGCGAGACGATTACAGACACGGTGGAGTATTGTACAGTTTTCGAAATATTCACGATGAGTATATGTATAGAGATAGATACGCACAGATACAAAGACCCCCCCCTTCCCCCGTATAGCCATAACAGGCTGTAGGGACAAGTGCTGTTAGCGAGCACCTATAAAGGCCGAAACGGCACATGAAGGCGTGGGTGGCAAGCACCACGCCCTGCCGCCTTTGTCTCTCTAGCGACGATGTTTACACACCGCGCCAGGTGCTCATTTGAATGCTGAGTCGACCTTGGGGGAGGCCCAGGACCGGTTCAATAATCGTCACTGATGTTGGCCATGAGCGGAAATCGAACTCGGGTCGCCAGATTCGTATTGGCAACGCGCTAACCGCTGCGCCACCGCTCGCCACCATACACAAAGACAAAACTCCCCCTTATAGCCTTAACCAACTGTTGGGGCAAGTGCTGTTAGCGAGTGGCACCTATGAAGGCCGGCACGGCACATGAAGGCATAGGTGGAACAGCACCACGCCTGGCCGCCTTTGTCTTCCCAATGGCGACGTTGACGCATCACACCACGTACAATCATTTTCGGGGAGCGGAATTGTCGCAGTTCAGCTACGCTGCGCCGCGAACTCAGCGACCCGAGTTCGATTCCCGCTCACGGCCAACCTTTGGTTGACGAATATCCGAATCGGTCCTGGGGCTCCCCCTAGGTCGACTCAGCCTTCAATGACGACCCGGTGCGGTGTGAGAACATCAGCAGCGGCGAGACAACGGTCGTGATGAACAGCCGCTCCCATCGTGTGCAGCAGACCGCGAACAGCACTTGCCCGACAGGTCTGGCAAAGGCTAGACGGGGGACCTTTGTCATTATCTCAGATTATTTCGCTTAATTGGGTACCGGGGGCATAGGTTTGAGGGTGCGTCTTACTTTCCGGAGCGCCGTGTACTTCACAGGGACACGGTACCCTAAACGTGCATAGTATACCACGCTGTGTGTGTGTGTGTGATACTCTCGATTTGGTCTCCGGTGTAAATTCCTGTCGGCAGCTCCTTAACGTCAGCCGTTATTGCCTCCCAAATTGACAGCTTTATTGCAATGATTATGATGGATGGCCCTGGACTGTCAATACAGCCATCTCGGGCCCTTCTTTGTATCTCAAGGTGCGTGCGTGACAAAGACCCTGGGCATGCAACGAAGAAACACGTTCTGTTAGCGAGCACCTATTAAGGCAAGAATGGCAAGTACACGTGGAAGGGAAGCAGTTGTTGGTGGTCATCACCAAGCCCGGCCGTCTTTGTCTCCCCAGTGATGATGTATAATTTTAGGCTGAGTCGACCATTGGTTGATTTCAGGAGAGGTTCGGATACCACTTGCGGCTGAAAGCTATGGCATGGAATTGAGCTTAGGTGGCGGGGGAGTTCGTAGTGCAGTGCGCTAACCACTCCGCCACCGCTCACCACATCCATGCCGTCCATACCCTTACACTCACAGGGAGGTGGGAGGCAAGCGCTGCCCCTGGCCACCTTTGTCTCTCCAATGCTGATGTTTACACAGCGCAAACGGTGCTCATAGACGATTAAGTCGACCTAGGGGAGGCCCAGGACTGATTTAGATCATCGTAGATGTTAGCCGGGAGCAGGAATCGAATTCGGGTCGCCGGCTTCGTAGCACGATGCACGAACCACTCACAAAACCGCCGCTCCCCACCACACACAGATACAAAGATAAAGATCCCCCATATAGCCTTAACAGACTATAGGGGCAAGTGCTGTCAGCGAGCACCTATGACGGCCGCAACGGTACGCGAGGGGGTGGGTGGCTAGCACCACGCCCGACCGCCTTTGTCTCCCTAGTGGCAATGTTTACACACCGCACCAGGTACTCATTTGAGGCTGAGTCTGCCTAGGGGAGGCCCGGGACCGGTTCAGATAATCGTCACTGGTGTTGGCCGTGAGCGGGAATCGAACTCGTGTCGCCGGGTTCATAGCGCAGCGCGCTGACCGCTACACTATCGCTCCCCACACACACATACGCTCACACACACACGCTCACACACACACACAGACACACACACTCACACACACACACGCGCACACACACGCAGACACACACACACACTCCCTCGCACACACACGCTCACACACACACACACGCTCACACACACACACACGCTCACACACACACACGCTCACACACACACGCACGCGCTCACACACACACACAGACACACACGCTCGCACACACACACACACTCCCTCGCACACACACACGCTCACACACAGACACACACAGACACACACACACACTCTCACACACACACACAGACACACACACACGCTCACACACTCTCACACACACACTCGCTCACACACACGCTCACACACACACACACCCTCGCACACAGATGCAATATTGTTTCAATGGAAGGGGAATTAACAATGAGGTGGCGATGGAGACGTTGCAAGGAAATTGACAGAGCCCAGGAGGACGAGCGCGGGCTCTGAGACCCAGGGCTCCATCACCGCCGCATCTCCTCGCCTCGCCGTGATCGCATCAGCCGAGGCGCGATCTCGTGAGTGTCTCCGTGACGTTCTTATTGAACGATGATGAGTGGCGCAGTGGTGGAGCGCTCGACTCGTCGCTGTCGCAAGGACACAACGATTGGCGATGCTGCGTTGGTAGCGGTGTGGACACGCACGCACACATAACAACACGTCCAATAGATTCGCCATCAGTTGACGACGTTTCGGGCGATGGGCCTTCTGCGCGATGTAAATTCCCGATCGAACGTGCAACGAGAAAGAACACAAAAAGACAAAGATCCTCCGTATAGCCTCCACAAACTGTTGGGGCAATTGCGGTGAGCGAGCACCTATGAAGGCCGGAACGGTGCACGAAGAGTTGGGTGGATAGCCAGAACTACGCCCGGCCGCCTTTGTCTCCCCAGTGACGATTTTTACACACCGCAACAGGTACTCATTTGAGGCTGAGTCGACCTAGGGGAAGCTCAGGACCGGTTCGAGCGTCACCGGTGTTGGCTACGAGCGGGGTTCGTATTGCAGTGCGCTAACCACTACACTACCGCTCCCCACAAATACAGAGTACTTCAAAAAAATATTAACACTTCAGAGAATTTGCAACAATACCACGAGAAAAGAAGATTCTAGGCACGTGCTGACAATGATGGCGAACAAGTGAAGACTCTGACTTTTTGAAGCTATTAACATTACATTTGCTATCATGTTACAGTGCATTAATCCGTTCTTTTTTCATTAAAAACGATCGTCTCATGTAAGTGTTAACACTTTTTGTGACGCACCCTGTACTATGCAACACAAAGACAAAGATCCCCCGTATAGCCTTGGCAGACTGTAGGGGCAAGTGCTGTTAGTGAGCACCTATGAAGGCCGAAACGGTACACGAGGGGGTAGGTGGCAAGCACCTCGCCCGACCGCCTTTGTCTCCCCAGTGGCGATGTTTACACACCGCACCAGGTACTCATTTGAGGCTGAGTCGACCTAGGGGAGGCGCAGAACCGGTTCAGATAATCGTCACCGGTGTTGGCCGTGGGCGGGAATCAAACCCGGATCGCCGGGTTCATAGCGCAGCGCGCTAACCGCTACACTATCGCTCCCCACTATGCAACACACACATTCTCATACAAACACGTGCACTGAATTGTCACAACCAAGCTCTGCGTGCATGGTAGGTTGCAGAATGTTGCTTTGAAAGCAGAACGATGCTGGGAGTGGTAAAGATTCTCGGATCCCACAAGAAAGTGGTGCAGCGTGACGAAACGTCACCAAATGCAATTCAATTCCAGCATGGCATTTTTTCCACTCCTTTACCATATCATTTGTATGCAGCCTGATTGAGGCATTACAGATGAATATGTTTGTCACCGTGTAGGAACAGGACCCAGGGCTTGCTGGGGACTAAGGGCCATGGTTTAGGGGAGACGGTCATAGAGAAGAGGGCGGTGGTTGGGGGGCAGAGAGGGACAGACCGTAACTCCACCACGCTGGTGATGTAAACACATTTTAGTTTCGCCTCTCGTCGAGTACCTAACTGGTCTAGGTGCCTCGATCCGGTGGAGCTACTCGGGGTGTCCAAGTGTCTTCGCTCCGGTTAAGTGGGGGGGCGGGAGCATCCACTCAGCGGTGTTTTGACCGTGGCCGCTGCCGCTTCGGATAACGACGACGATCAGGACGCCTTCTGGATACGGACCTCATGGCGGGAGCCCGGGGTTCCCATGAGCCCCCGGCTCTCGCACAAACTGCGTTGCGACGTCATTTTATGTCCGTTGAAGGCGAACGACACGGCGATCTGTTCCTCTAGACGAACTCTGCACGATGCGCTAATCAAAGTTTTGAAGCTGTGTTTGTGACTACGGCAACTTTGGCAACGACAGATGGAATTACAAAGATGTCATTCCTGACTTACAATACCCTCGAGTCTACAAATTGAGTTGCAGTTGTGGTGATTGCTACATTGGAGAAACGAAACATCATATCTCTGATCGTGTCCGCGAGCACAAGTCAGATTTGAAACACGGCAAACTGATTGTTCCGCCGTTGCCGATCATTGCTACAACGCTGTGGCCTCTCATGAAATTGTCTTTTCCGAGACTAAGGTGCTCTGCAAGCCTCCTGGCTACCATCGAAGGTTTGTACACGAGGCCATCCAAATATACAAACACAGACATAATTTCAACCGTGATGATGGGTACAAACTTAGTAATCATTGGAAAGATGTTATTAACCATGCAAAAAATATTTAATTACACATATTTGGAGCATTCCTGGCAGCGATTTCAGCCGCACCACCTCTACATAACAAAAGGCTCAGTCCCATTTACACGCACCTTTACATCATCCGCACCTAGTTTACACAACAAAGGCTCATTCCTAACAGCGTGCTTCAGCCGCACCGATCCTCACAAAAGTAATATCCAGGGCCTACCTTGGCTCCTCCCACCCTCAACCAGTATATATACAAGGACAGTTTTCTTGGAATTTATCTCACTTGATACAGCTGTCGTGCTGTGACGGTTCCACCTGAAGACGGAAGCTTGTGTTGCCTCCGAAACGTCGTGATTTTAATTTTATTTTTAATTTTACTTTTATTAATTTTTATTTACATTTTTTTACCTAAGTGACTTTACCGAAAAAACCTAAGAATATGAATCCTTGCAGTCACGAAAGCTTCAAATCTAGAATTAAGTTTATTCAATGTTATCTGACTGAATGAAAGGCAGAATTGTGTTTTTAGAGTTGTTCACGTCTGCCTGAGTGGCTTATACTTGGTTACATTGTCATTTGAAAAATAAAGGTAATTGTGACAATGAAAATAGTTTTATAACAGTGTGTATTTTCACGTAACTTTTGTGGTGAAAAAAATGTCAGAAGGAACTATTGGCCCCCGGGCATCTTCACTTTATCAAATTTGGCCCTCTTTGCAAAAAGTTTGGACACCCCTGTTATACGCAAAATAGTGAAAGCTATCATTGTTTATTTTCAATTATAATTTGAGCAGCATTAGTAACATGACTTAAATTATAATTTCACCCCGCATGAGGAACAGATTTAACCTTTGGTAGAAATTCAGCAATTGATCGTAGGACCTTGGAGGTGCGACTCAATTCTCTTCACTGCAATTTTGGCAACGACGGGTGCTTGGTGAAGAACGAGAGAAGATTGATTTCTTGGTGGGTCGCGGCGTTTACGCGCGCGGTGGGATGGAGTTGCCAAAAATAAATTAATTAATTACGATTTTGACTTCCGTTTATTCGGGACCCCGGGGTCCCGCCATAAGGTTCATATGGCAATTCGGCGCACAAGAAGTGTCATGCCGCATTACGCACGGGGATACGTGGCCGATTCCATTCATGAGTGTCCGGCTTCTTCACGTGGGAGGAAACCGGAGGAAAAAAATTAACCCGTAAAAACAAAGTTTTTCACTTTAAATCCTTTATATGCGTGGCGGCTAGAGTCCTCTCGTCCTCTGGCTTGAGATGGCTGCCACCTATGGGTCAGATGATTGCCTGCCACCATTAAGCAATTGGTAATTAAATATAAAAAACAAATTCCTAAAAAGTGTAAAATTTTGGAAAAAAAAATTCACGAAAATAAATTGTCACGCACAACGAGTCTGTGTGCAAAATGTCAGCTCGATTGGATCACAGGAAGTGGGTTAAAAAACGACCGAAAGATTTGCACGGTCGTAAGCGCGCAAGCAAGCAAGTGAACTTAATATAAAGGATTTAAAAAAACCTCCACCACATTCACCACCACCACCGCCATGCCCCGTTCTTCACGGAACCACTTTGCCTACGAATTAGACCTGGCCACAATCAGTCCACTCGCCCCTCCACAACCGACCGCTCGCTCCGTCACTCGCTCCACCACTCGCTCGCTCCGTCACTCGC
>CM025639.2:8201873-8216731 GCA_014621495.2 Entosphenus tridentatus | reverse complement strand
AAATCGGAGTCTTTAAGGACGAGATAATGGTTGAATACGGGACATCTGTGAAATAAATATTCAGATTCTGAATAAATGACTGACCACGTCTTGTGTGTGTTCCACAGGTTAACAAGCTTGCAATTGTCTCCATAAGTGAGTGATGCACATGCGTGCGTACGAACACACACACGCTCAAAAATACATAGATTGTCCCCCTTGGAGACATTCAAATTGGTGTGGCAAGTGCTGTGAGCAGGTGCTTGTTCACAATCATAATATTTATTTATACTGGAGGAATCCTATGAGCTATGAAGCACTGTTTCACAAATGTCCAGTAGAGACAGGCTAGAATGTTACAACAACAAACAATACACAACACACGATAGGAGTGAAAATTATAGGAAAGGTAAACAAATAGCTTTTAAAGTATGTACAAATATTAAAAAAAGAATTATTTCCAGGTAATGGCCACTGTACTTTTTTTTTCAGAAACCTAGCCACAAATTATAACTCAACGAAGTGGCTTACGTGGAAATTTATAGCAGCAAAATTATCTATGTTTCTAAATGTGGCGCAAGAGAGGATGGTAATGCCAGCACCACGTCTGTCCACAGTTATGTCCCCTGTGATGATGTTAACGCACATACAAACCGCGCGAGGTACCCGGTTAAGGCCAAGTTGACGTTGGAGAGGTCCAGCACAGGTCAGAGGTCGCAACCGGGTACCCGATACCCGTACCCTACCCGATACCCGGCTACCCGTACCTGGCTGGGTACGGGTACCCGTTTGCGACCCTGGTGCAGCCGGGTACGGGTAGGCCGTGAGTCACTGGTGAGTAACCGTTTGTCATTCATTTCGGGTAGGGTACGGGTAGGGAACGGGTACCCGGCCGCACCATTTGCGACCCTGGTGCGGCAGGGTACGGGTAAGGAATCAAAACCTGTTTGCGACCTCTGGCACAGGTTTAGTTCATTCTCTCACGGATAATTTGATTCGTGCATTGTGAGCGTAAGAATCAATATTAATGCAGCGGTGCATGCCCAGCCATATTGCAACTCTATAGAGTATATACTAAAATCTAATAATGATAACCCTTTGCCAATACAGTGCTGGGTGAAGGCCTCCCAACACTGTGTCGGTCGTAGATGTTTGACCATACTTCACCGCATTGGACAGTGTGAGTTGGTGAAAGGGGTGTACAGTGTACTGGTCCAGATATTCCCCACCAAAACATTAGCTGTGGCCGGGAATCGTACTCTGGTTATTGTGTTCAAAGCGCGGTGCGCGAACCTCTCCGATATTGCTCCACCTCTTGTCGTTAATGTTTCAAGTGTATAGATTATTTATAATTAATTCCTAATCAATACATTGCTGTGAAGGGCATCATACATCACAGGTGAGACCAGCATTACAAACAGGCAGTATTGATGTTGTGTTACTCTCTGCAGCTTCCAAGTGCGGCAAATCTCGTCAGATCTTGGAAAGCTTTGCATGGCCGGGCCTGGTTATTACTTGGATGGGTAAACAGCAAGACTTTCCAAGTGCTGTAGACATGATACTAACGTGGCTAGGGATGGCAATGCTGAGTGTCTTCCCCTGATATGCGTGGTGGGTGTTCTCCGGTTTCCACGCACACGAAGTCAAACACTCATATGATGGACGTGGCACAAATATCCCAAGGCAAGAGGGCCGATAGACCAAGTCATTTATCTTAGTATGTGGCAATGTACAGGTTATATATGTTGTTACCCATTTTTGGAATTGGCCAGAAATTCCCAGTGCATCAGGACCCTTCTGAAAACAAAGTACTTGACTTTTGAGCAAGGCTTTCCCCGAGAGGTAACTGTTGTTGTTGTTACAAGCGACTTCACTGCAACTTCACCATTCCCTTCACAGGCAATGCCCTCCCAGATGACATCAGCTGCCTCGCAGCGAACCGCATGTTGGCATTTGCGGCGTACGGAAGCAAGATCGCTACCATCGCTCGCGGGAAAGAGGTGGGTGTACAGCATCGCAGTGTGGGCGAGCGGATGCCGAAGGGAGCGACCTCGCGTTACCAGATGTGATTTTGCTCGTGTCTCCCTTTCTGGTGATTTGTACTTGTCGTCTACAACCAGCGAGAACATTCTGCATTTTTTTCTAGATTTGAAGTTTTCGTGACTGCAAGGGTCCATACTCTTAGGTTTTTTCCGTAAAGTCACGTAGGTAAAAAATATAAATAAAATTAATTAAATCATGACGTTTCGGAGGCAACACAAGCTTCCGTCTTCACAGCAAAATTACTTTACTGAATAAACCAAAGAGTATTCTGCATTTTGTCCGCATATCTTCCTTACCAAGGCTCGTGCATTCCCATAACCTTCGTGTTATTTTAGTCGTGTTTCATGCATTGTTTTGTGTACACCTCGGTGTTTACTGTACTCTTTAAATTAACTTGAAATAAATCACCATGTGGCACGTTCCAACACACGCATACGGCTGTTAGACATTTGATGTGTTGATATGTAGATTTTCGCAGATAATGATTCAGAAATGAAATGGTCATGTGGGTTAAAAGCGTTTAACAATGCACCAGTCATTGTTTCAGCTCACCGATAAGTTTTAGTCATTAAGATTAAAGTATCCAATTAAAAAAATTGGTTGTGAAAATTGTTCTTCAACTTACCGAAGAGCTGAAGCAATCGTAATTGGCGCGTTAAACTCTTGCGAACGCGACCGTATCATTTGTTTGGCTATGTCAGGTGGTAGGGTGTCTCCTGGAATAAATGTAGACAGATTATTCCGCGGTCTAACCCAGAGATCGGTAATGCATAATTTTTACGTGTGGCAAAACCGATAATCAATTTGAATGTATTTTTGTTTGCATACAATTATCGATAGCTCCAATAAAATGATTTTGAGAAACCCTAGTTTTGAGGTGCGGTGGGCGGAGGAGGACACTTGCCCGTCGCCTGAACGGACGCTGCGTGTGCGCGTGTCCGTGCGCCTCCCCATCGAGCAGGTGGTGCACACCTACGAAGGGCACTCGGGAGAAGTCCACCTCCTCCTGCCGTTCGGAGACCACCTGGTGTCCGTGGACAGAGACAACGTCCTCGTGGTGTGGGACGTTCAGACGGAAGGTGAGCGCATCTGGCATGTTGAATCTGTGTGCACGCGGATTTGTGTGCTGTCATTGGCGTGCGAATGTGTGAGGGCTCGTGTTGGTTGTAGCTCAGTGATTAACGTGCTGCGCTACAAACCAAGTGGCCCGAGTTCAATTCCCGCTCAAGGTCGCCACCAGTGATGATTATTTGAATTGGTCCTGCGGCCCCCCTAGGTGGACTCGGCCTTAAGTAAGTACCTGGTCCGGTGTGTAAACATCGGCACTGGGGAGACCAAGACAGGTGGACATGGTGTTAGCCACCCACCCCCTCATGTGCCGTGTCTGCCTTCATAGGCGCTGGCTAACAGCACTTGCCTCATCAGCCTGTTGAAGTCTATATGGGGAATCTTTGTGTTTAAATCCATGGTGTGACCAGCACCACAATCTTGGCATTAAAGCCAGCACTCCGACCCATACACGTACGGCCCTTTTGACAATCCACTGCTGGATGAGAGTTCTCCGTGCCGTGGGGCTCGTCTATTGTGCATACTTCACCACTTTGGTTGATGTGATTTGGTGAAGGCGGGGGAGTATATATGTGCTATACAATAATGGATTTACCACATTACTGTATGGTAACGATCACTTAGCACGGCCCTGAACCCATCTATGACAACCGAGCATACACGGTGGTCCCTACTATACTTTACAAAAAAAGGATTTAATGAAGGGGGTGGAATAATGACTGCTAATTGTGACTGATAATTACATCAGTTCACATCCGTAAATGATGTGGAAGCTCATCACAACACACAAAAATAGTGCAGGCTGCAATACAAATACATTGTGCAACACTCAAAGATGTGTTGCACAGTTTTATGCAGACCACAAGCAGTTACTTTAGAGCTGGTGGGCTACGTAAGGCTGAGAGCTTCTGCACATGCAGTTCAGATCTCTGTTGTTAAATCTAGTTAATCACGCCGCGGCGAGGTGCGCGACACGTTACATGTGTACCAGCCACACCGCGACCTCTTCCCTCTTGACATTTCGCCTCGTGCCGCCCTCCCTGCCCCCTCCGTTGTTTCCCAGAGGAGTACCTGAGGCTGGAACCCGACCCCCAGGTGTTTGGAATCAGCGCCGTCGTGCACCCCAGCACCTACATGAACAAGGTCCTGCTTGGCTCCCGGCAGGGCCCTCTGCAGCTGTGGAACCTCAAGACTGGGTGAGTCCGCTGTGCCATCATCACTTCACATATTTACAGCGACGGTGGCAACTGTCCCTGTGCAGCACAGGGTGGACGTGGCACTGGCCAGCAAGTTCGCATTAGTCTGCCAGAAGGGAGTGCTGTTGTCACGTAGGTTCCTAAATCAAGTGATTTGCTACCAATTTATCGAATTTGACCCACGACGCTGGCACACACACACGGCCTACTATATATTTTTTATGACGCCATGAAAATATTTACAATCCTCTGTGAAACAGGCGTCGCATTTATATTGATAATGCAAAATAAATGGTGATTTATAAATGAAATCACTGTCGTACATTTCTGTGGTGGATATATAAAATGTTTGATAAAATAACGATTAGGATGTGCCACCCAAGGTGGTACCGATTATCCACTTACAGGGTAGGCAATGGATCTAGGAATGCTTCGTCACGGTTTTGAGGACTCGTCTGATAACGCATTTATTTTCTCTTGCATATCCGTCTGTGTAGGGTTGTGTTCCTACTGGGTTTAAATATTAAGGGTTTTTACTGCGATTGTGTTGCAAAGCGCTATCAGGCCTTGGGTGAATCGCGCTATTAAAACTGTGTTTTACTTACATGTTTTAAATGGTTGCCGCAGTGGAATTGTGAAACCATTAAACGTGCATTCCCGTATCCCTGGGTGTGTCTGTGCTGCTTACCCTACTCACATCGACCCGTGTCTCCCCCCACACAACAAACAGAAAGCTGCTCTTCACATTCAAAGGATGGGGTTCAGAAGTTACTTGCCTGGAGCAGGTAGGTGTTGTGTATAAACAAAGACAAAGATCCCCCTTATAGCTTTAACACACTGTTGGGGCAAGTGCTGTTAGTGAGCATCTATGAAGGCCAGCACTGCAGACGAGAGGGGGTGGGTGGTAAACACCACTCCCGGCCGCTTTTGTCTCCCCAGTGGTGATGTTTACACACCACACCAGGTACTCATTTAAGACTGAGGCGACCTAGGAGAGGCCCATAACCGATTCAGTATATTGGCACTGGTGCTGGCCATGAGCAGGAAACTAACTGGGGTTTGCCGTGTTCGTAGCGTGCTAACCGCTGCACTACCGCTCCCCACATATAGACACGCACACACACATACACCGTGTGCACAACGCTAATGTCTGTAGGTGGCAAAACATTGCGACATCCCAATTCGGGCCGTAATAAATCGTCGTCGATTGTTATGCTCGCGGCAAAAACACACATTGAATCGCTCGTGTAGGAATTCGTTTTTTCAATTTGTAATATGTAACGTGTTTACGTCTCTCCTGTGGCCGCAAGAGGCTGCTACATACACCACAATGTTAAGCAAAAAAAATAACAAATCAATTTATTTGTGACAATTCATCTGATCGCCATGGGGAAGGGGGGTTGGAGAAGGGATAATGGCTGTGTCTTAAGCTGTGAGCTGTCGCCACTTAAAACCGGGGTTTCAATTGTGGCTTTAGCTCCCGCTGATTAAAACAGGCTCTCAAGCCTAGTGCATTGATGTTGGCTTTGGTCGGTGGTTGTGGTTGTATGCTCTGATTCAATGTGTCTGTCGATCCTTTGGCCATGGTGGTGGGTTGCTGTAATTAGTGGCTCTCTGACGGTTGTAGTTAATCGTTGTGTTTGGTGGTTGGTTGAAGTTGCTGTCTGGTCGTGGCCATATAATAATAATCAAGTGTATGACTGCACCACGATTTGCTCATTCGCTCACTCGCCTCACCTACCTCACCTCCCTTCAGGCCCCAGCGGTGGATGTTGTAGGTGTGGGCCTCCAGTCCGGCTCCGTGCTCCTGCACAACATCAAGGTCGACGAGACGCTCATGAAATTCCACCAGGACTGGGGCCCTGTCACCTGCATATCCTTCCGCACAGGTGGGAGCGCCCCGTACCCTGCATGGCCGCTAGGGAGTCGTGTTGGGGAATTCGAGATGTGCCCCCCCCCCCCCCCCACTTCTGTGCATGGCAACCTCGTAAGTTCATGTGCAGGTCTGATAGCCGCAGCACATCCTCAGGGGGAAGCTGAAAGGATGACTTCCATGCCGCCTTCGTTGAGTCCAACCGAGGTTAACAATGTCGTGCACGAGCTGGTCAGGGTTGCCCACTATCACATGCTGGGTTCACCCCCTGAGCCGCATTGCGCTCCGCTGTCAACCACAATGCCCCACCGCAGAGCCCTATAACAGTCTTGTGTGCATGGTGGTCACCCATCCAAACCGTGTATCCATTCTCAGTCCTGTTTAGTTTCTGAGATCGGATGAGAGCATGCACTCTTATTTGTTCATAGGCACTTAAGTGTCAATGATAATTACGAGAGAGACCTGAATGCCGTGTTGAACTTTCAAGTGTCTCTGTGGTTTAAGCCCCCGACTTGCAATACGATGTTCACCAGTTCATATTCTTTGTTCTTTCGGTAAAGTCATGTAGAAGGGAAATAATAAAATAATAAAAATACAACAATAAAATTCTCACGACGTTTCGGCCACAACGCAAGCAGCTGTCCTCAGGTGAATAACAGAGCTGTCGGAAAGACAGCGTCCTAACTTTTTTATTATGTTTTATTTTATTATTTCCCTTCTACGTGACTTTACCGAAAGAACCAAGAATATGAATCCTGCAGTCACGAAAGCTTTAAATCGAAAAGGTCACCAGTTCGTGCCTTTATGGCCGCGTTGTAACGCAACGTTCGTCCCTATCGCGGGTCCTTTGTCGCAGACGGTCCGGCCGTAATGGCCACAGGAAGCTCCCTCGGCCACATTGCACTCTGGGACCTGCACGACAGGAAGCTGTTGGCACAGATGCGGGACACGCACGCGGCCGCCATTGCCGGGGCGACCTTCATCCACAACGAGCCGCTGCTCCTCACGACGGCCGGGGATAACGCCATCAAGGTGCGGTCACGCGTCCCCGTCGCTCTAGGACGCTGCCTCCGTGCATTCCCCGTGTTTCCTCTCGTGCCTCGGTCTTTCCGCGTGTCTTTCTATGCGTCTTCAAGCACACGTTATTCCCCAAAGTGTCACGGTGCCTTCTTATGCCGAGTCTTCTCCTCTGCCTTCTCGTACATCCCTGATTGTCCCTGAACCTCCTCTTGTCTACCCTTGCCTCCCTGTGTGCCTGATTCTCCATATCTGTGCCCTTGTGTTCCGTGCTCTCCTTCCTTGTCATCCTCATTGCTTCCTTTTCACTCTGGGTATGTCACATGCCTCCCTGTATCTCTCTGCCACTGCCCCACTTTGTCTTGCCTCGCCTCTCCCCCACTCCCAATGCCTTTCCAGTGTGTTCTACACCTTCCCGCACCCCCTCATGGCAGCCTCCCTTTGCTCCCCCCAGGTGTGGGTGTTCGAGTCGGCGGGGGGCAGCCCCAGGCTGCTGCGCGAGCGCTGCGGGCACAGCGCCCCGCCGACAAGCATCCGCCACCACGGCCAGGATGGCTTCAACATCCTGAGCGCCGGTGAGAGAGGGCCGCTCGGCCAGACAGCAGGGACAGCCAGACATTGACACAAATGGATAAGCATCAGTAATACAGGTATTCTTGGGTTAGGTCGCGTAAATATATAAATGTGTCGTTAAACAGGTCACCATACTTCAAGAGGGATTACCGTTGGTACGGCTATTTTAGCACACACAATCGACAGGAAGTACAAGAACAATGGCTGTACGTAATGGGCATGCATAATGTATGTTGATTACCATATGAATAACCCAAACGGCAATGGATACCCATAGTCATTTACATGCATTCATTAATCCCCCACCCCCATTTCCCGTAAGAAGAGCACACAAGTGACGTCATCACATCTACCCCTCTATTTAAGGAACGAAACAGGAGGATTGTAATTACTGGCAAAACGTCGTACTCGGATTGTAAATGTTGTGGCTTGGCTCTCCAACACACCAGTGTGCTGTACTAGTGACAAATTGGCCACGTTCTGTTGACATGACAACCCTTACTAGTTGGCTGTGTCGGGTGGTGGTGGGTTTAACGACACATTTATATATTTACGCGGTCTAACCCAAAAAACCTGTTATGGATGATATTGGTTGCAAAAGCCTACGTGTTAAAACAGATATATAAGCAGACAACCAGACAGCCAGTCTGTGTCTGCACATATCACCGCGTTCCCACTGCGTCCATTTCTCGGTGCGTCTCACCATTTTTGTCCTTATCTCCGAGTCTTAACCATGTCCGTCAGTGCGTCTGTCTCTCCGTTGTCGGTGTCTGTCCGTATCCAAGTCTGTCTGTCCGTACCTCTTGCGTGTCTGACCGTGCTTGTCCACGTGTCCCCCGCATGTGTGCCTGCACAGGACAGGACGGGACGCTACAGTCCTTCTCTGTTGTCCACGACCGATTCAACAAAAGCCTGGGCCGCGGTAATGACCGCACCAGGAGTCCGCGTGGCCACTCATCGACATGAACACAACCACAAGTCACCGTCAATAGCTCCATCGGCACCATTACCATCGCCACCGTCATTAACGTGACTACCGTGACGGTATCGGTCCGTGGTGCTGTTGGTGAAGTTGCTGGAGTTGGTTGTTATGTTCAGAGTACTCGTGGCCACACCAATGTTCCTGGAGTTTATCTTGATGGTGGTGGTTGCATTAATGGTGCTTGTAGTCGTACTGATCGTTTTAGTGACTGACAACAAGTACGAATCTCCATCATCACCATCTTGATCAGCATCACGGACATAAACATCGTCACTATTACTGTGATCACCATCTACGTGATCGCCAACGCCACCAACAGGACTATCAACTTCGCCACTAGCAACGTGACCACCAGCACCATCAACATATACCATGAATGTAACCCCCGTTACCATCAATACGACAACAGTACCATTAATGTGACTGCAAGAATCATTGATACGATCACCACAAGTGCCATCTACGTGACCACCATCAACATGGTCCCTGGCAACCCTAACAATGTTGCCTTGTGTACTATGAATATAAACAACAGCACCATAATCAATACCAATCATCGTCATCTCCTTAATCGGCCCGCCTATATTCACCATCTGTAATGCGTGTGTGTGCATGTGCCTCTGCTCCTCCCAACACTTCCCACGCGTGCCGCGTGAAACGTGAAGGCTCCATCAACAAGAAGAAGTCAAAAAAGAAAGGGCTCAAGCTGGACACGATGAAGCTGCCACCCATCTGCGCGTTCGCATCAGGTCTGTGAGCAATCGCACATGCGTGAGACGGAGTTGAGTGTTTGTGCTATCAAACGACGAGTGATGACGATGGTGATGATAACGATGACAAGTTAAAGATGAGTATGGTGATATAATGCCAATCATGTTGGTTCTTAATATGAGTATGGTGCTGTTGATTATGTCTCGGATGATACTGGTGGTGATGATGATCCTGAAGATAATGCGAGCTTCTGCGTGTCCCCTCATATCCCCAAGTGCTCCCCCTGTAACCCTTTGTGTCCGTGCCATGTCCCTTTGTGTCTACTTGTGTGTCCGCATGTTTCCCCATGTGTTCCCGTACGTCCCTCTGTCTCCTCGTGTGTCTCTCGTTTTCCCGTGTCCGTGTATCTCCCGCACTTCCCCACTTGCCCACGTGTAGCCAAGTCTCTGTATCCCCACACGTCCCTGCATATCCCCCACGTTTCTGCGTAATCTTACCCATCCACACGTACCCATGCGTACTGCGTGCCTGCTCGTCACCTTGTCCCCCGGTGTGTCCACACTTGTTGCTGGGTGTCTCGCGTGTGCCCCTGCTGGTCCCCTGTATCGCCCTGTCATCACGTTTCCCTGTGCCCCACTCCCCCTCCCACCCTCCTACGCATCCGTCAGAGACGGCACGTCAGAGCGACTGGGACGGCATCGTGTCGTGCCACCGAGGCTTTGTGAGCGTGAGCACGTGGAGCTTCCTGCGCGGATCCATGGGGAGCCACCGACTGGAGCCGGAGAACATGAAGCGCGACCGCACGGACCCCACCACCGCCACGGTGCGACGCCCGCCACGCCGCACCGCACCATACCCTACTTTACCAGCAGTACTAGACCATCACACAATGCATCGCGCTGCACCGCACCATTGCACACTACACGCAGAACAATTACAGTGCAAGAAAGAGAAAATAGAATAGGGAGAAAAGACTAAACGCTTATCAAGTGCGCACGATTGACAACAACGAAAAAATACCAAACAGACCGTTGATGCTCACCACGCTGGCATTGGTTGCAGGCGGTGACCATCTCTCCCTGCGGAAACTTTGCGATCATCGGCCTCTCCTCCGGCCACGTCAATGTCTACAACCTGCAGTCGGGCCTGCCGCGCGGCTCGTTCGGCTCGCCCACGGGTAACGCCACAACCCACACACGTCCGGGTTAACCCACGCACAGAAAGGGGTAAGGCTGGGCATGGCACGACCTTAATATGGCCATATTACAGTGGCGTTGAAGTCTCGTCCAGCGGCCCAGGCGTCGGCCTACAGAGAGGGGATCGGTGTGTTGTAAATTGGACTGGGCCACCCATTTCACGCCTTGCGCCCGTGCCGATGCCAACCACATCCCGCCACTGGTCACAGCGCTCGACTCACAAGTGTGATGACCTCTCCCGCTGTTGGCCGTGACCTGACGTCGTGATCTGTCCGCCCTATCCCGTCGTGACGACGAGCAGCTCACGGGGGCCACGTGCGAGCCGTTGCCCTCGACCATCTGGGTCAGATGGCCGTGTCGGTCGGGGGCGACTCGGCACTGCGGGTCTGGAGTTTCAAGTCCCGCGCGCTCCTCCACGCGACCCTTCTCCCCGCCGCGCCGGGCGGCGCCATCCTGCACCGCGACAGGTGACCACGCGGGGTGTGCGGACTGCGAGAGAGACGAGCCGGTTGAGGCAGGGAGCTCTGCCAGCTTCCCGAAGAGGATGCCCCCCCCAGCACGTGAAGAGGAACGTCCCGCATCGTACCAAATAGCACCGTGGGGTGCAACCCGAAATCCCGTCGCGCGAGCGAGGCGGAGGTGGTGCCTCGAAAATGTAGGAAACGAGAGGTCGGGTTTTAGACGAAAGGCAACGCTTGTTCAGAAAATAATTCGGATGAACGACGAAAATCGCTTGGGTGTGTCTTGCGAGTGAATGCAGACGTGAGCCCACAACCCTCGCTATGTCCGTTGTAACGTACAAGGAAAAATAAGCAGAGGGAGACACAGAATGAGACTGATTCGAAGGATAAAGAAAAAAAAAGGATAAAGAACTACGTTGGAACTAAAGGGTGCGAGTGAGACTGAAGCAATGAAGCTAAAGGGAGTTAATTCGGCCCCCTGTCACTTCTCAAGCTGACAGGAGGGAAATGAAGAAGGAACGAGACGGCAGGTGTCAGAGAGGAGGAGGGTAGTGAGAGGAGCTGGCAGTGGGGAGGGGGGGAGGCCGTGTTTGCGTTAGGAGAAGGGGCTCGTGGGAATTCACCGTCAGCTCAGGCCAGTGGTGGAGATTCCACGTTCCCGTGAAGTGGACAGTCTCTCGCAGGGGGCCAATTAAACAAATGGACAACGGAGCAGCAGCACTCATCTCTGTGGGAGTAACGGGGGGGGGGGGGTGCTTAGACACTGGGAGAAGACGACTCTTACAGCTGTCTTTAGTGGTGGTGATAGCAATGACTGTTGCTGGTTTTGGGCGTATCGAAGGTAATGGAGTTTTGTGGTATATGCGATTGTGTTGTAGGGAATGATGTGTAGTCCTGTTGGTGGTGGCATTGAATAGCTCTGGTGTTGTTGATGCTATTGATAACAATAGTACTGTTGGTGATGTTATTGGTGGTGGTGAATCGCTATTGTGGTATTGAAGAAGTTGTAGGTGATGGTTGTATGGAATGTTGAACTTATTTCGCACCGTACGTAGCCAGCCATGCTAATCGGAGGTGGTTGAAGTATTGATGTTGGTGGTAGTGGTGATGTTGTTGCTGCTGATATTGTTTTTGGTGGTGTTAATGATGTCGTCGGTGGTGGTGGTGTCGGTGCGTAGTGGTCTGCTCGCCGTCTGGTGCGACGACCTCTCCGTGCTCGTGTTTGACGTGGAGATGAAGAAGATCGTCAGGGTCTTGAACGGACACGGCGCTCAGATCACAGATGCCGTGAGGATCTCCACCGCTCGCCACACGTCACTACACCCTCACCTCCACGTCACTACACCCTCACCTCCACGCCTCCACACCTCACCTCCACGCCTCTACAACCATCACCACACGCCTCCACAAGTGTGTTTCTGTGTACGTGCGTCTTTATTTGTATCTGGCTTTGTGTGATCAGTCTGGCTGTCTGGGTTTGTCACCGCATGGGTGAATATATGAAATGTGTCTGTCCGTGTGTACATAGCTGTGGGTATTTTTGTGTTTCTGTGTGTGTATCCACATGTATATCTGTGTCGGCATGTCTCCGTGTGCGCATCTGCATGTCTGTGTCTCCTGTCTGTATCGCTGTGTATCTTCCTCTGCTTGTCTACATGCGTGTCTGCGTCCCCATCTGCCCGAGTGACTGACTGCACGTCCGTGTAACTCCGTGTCTCCGTGCGTCTTAGACGTTCAGCCCGGACGGACGCTGGCTCCTCACGGCCTCCATGGATCGCAGCGTGCGGACCTGGGACCTGCCCTCGGGCTGGTACATAAACACCACACACACTACACACACGACACATACCACACACACGACACACGACACACACACGACACACACACGACACACACACGACACACACGACACACACCACACACACCACACACACCACACACACAACACACACACACGACACACACACACGACACACACACGACACACACCACACACACGACACACACACGACACACACCACACACACGACACACACCACACACTACACACACGCTATGTACAAATAGAACAGTTCCTCCATATAGCCTTCACAGACTGTTTGGTTGAGTACGTTTCGCCAGCACCGATGAAGGCCAGAACGGCACACACAAGAGGTTGGTTGTGCTGATGTTTACACACTGCACCGGGTACTCATTTCAGGCTGAGTCAACATAGGGGAGGCCCAGGGCAGTTTCAGATAATAGTCTGCTAATCGCTACATCACTAGATACACGTGCCACACCACACACTCTGCATGCATGTTTAACTTTTTTCGCACCGTACGTAGCGACTGTGCTAATCGCACTCACTCGATACACAAGCACTTGCCCACTAGTACTCTCACTATATACGCATACCAAACCACACACTCACCCATTGTACACGCAAGCTCACTATACACACACACACGCTCTACACAGTGTCCACACACGCGCACTATGTGGTGGTATTGCTGCGGTACTAATGGTGGATTGGTGGTGGTGGTGGTGGTGGTGCTCCTGGTGGTGGTCGCGGTCAGCCTGGTGGACGTGCTTGCCGTCTCCTCGCCCGTCGTGAGCCTCTCCATGTCGCCCACGGGCGACTACCTGGCCACAGCCCTGAGCGACCACCTGGGAATCTACCTGTGGTGAGTTGACACGCTCACCCGCCCACTCATTCCTCACCCACGCTCCTGAGCTCTCGCTTGTCCACCCACTCGCGCGTAAACTCGCCCACACGCTCGCTCGCCCACACACTCACTCGCCCGCCCACACACTCGCCCAAACACTCACTCGCTCGCTTGTCCACCCACTCACGCGTAAACTCGCCCGCCCACACACTCACTTGCCCGCCAACACACTCACTCGTTCGCTTGTCCAAACACTCACTGAATTGCTCATTGAGCCTCACGAAGGTCAACTCCGTCTTTGTCGTTGTACGCAGCAGGAGTGTGTAGGTGTGTGTGTGTGTGTGGGATGGTAGTGCAATGATTAGCACACACTGCATTACGAACCCAGCGACCCAAGTGCGTTTCCCCGCTTACGGCCAGCACCAGTGACGATATACTGAATCGGTTATGGGCCTCCCCTAGGTCAACTCAGCCTCAAATTAGGACTGGGTGCGATGTGTAAACATCACCAGTGGGGAGACAAAGGCGGCCGGGCGTAGTGCTGGCCATCCATGCTTCAAATCGCTTTAAACTATTGCCATTGTAGTGCGTATTTAATGTGGCGCTGCACTCTGATGTTGTAGGAGAAAACATTTATTAAAAAGTATATTTAATTAAGTAGAACGTGTTGTCTATATTTATTTAAAGTTGCGCATTTTGATGTGACGTCACATTTCTCAAACCCCCCCCCTCTCGTCACACATCGTCACAAGTGTCTGACCAAACCCCCCCCAGGTGGTCGACGTCATTTATGGACGGCCCCTAACAGCACTTGCCCCAACAGTCTGTTAAGGCTTCGCAGGAGATCTTTGTATATAAACACGACGTGCGTGTGCTCTCTGTGCAGGTCTAACAGGAGCATGTACACGCACGTGTCCCTGCGGCCGCTCCCGGCTGACTACGAGCCCAGGACGGAGGCTCTGCCGGGAGGAGCTGCTCACGGTGCGCAGAGCACTCGCTCACCCACTCACCAACTCATTCGTTAACTCGTTCACTCACCAGCTCACTCACCCACTCACCAACTTATTCGTTAACTCGTTCACTCACCAGCTCACTCACCCACTCACCAACT
>CM025639.2:8161214-8200582 GCA_014621495.2 Entosphenus tridentatus | reverse complement strand
GGGGGGGGGGGGGGCAGGGTGAGTGTGGGGGCGGGGTGTGGGCTGGAGGAGAGCGGCAAGCATGGTCCTAATGCTCAACCTAATGCTCAACCTAATGCTCAACCTAATGCTCAACCTAATGCTCAACCTAATGCTCAACCTAATGCTCAACCTAATGCTCAACGTAATGCTCAACCTAATGCTCAACCTAAAGCTGGACCTAAAGCTGTGACACGTTGGAGGGGGAGAACTCTGCAGGCTCGAAACACTGCACGGCAAATTTCCATGTATTTTTCACCTACGGGAAAGAACCAAAAAAGTACTTGACTGACCCTTGGGGCAAGCGCTGTTAGCACCGTAGCACCTCAATGAAGGCCAGCACGGTGGCACGCGAGGGGGGGGTGGGCGGCCAGCACCACTCGCACAAACAACAACACCACTAAGTGGCGGTGACGTCACCACGGCGCTTGTTCCACACAAACGCACGCACTCGAGCATGCTCACACGCGTAGTTGACAATTTGTTTTTTCGATGGAGCCACTCTCCTGTACGCCGAGATAGCGTCTCGGAGAAACCTTTCACGCGATAAGCTGCTTTTATCACGTCTCATCTCAACGCATTTGAAATGACACCCCCGTAGAAGGTGGTTCACCACCTGGCTTGTGAGTGGGGAGTTAGTCTGCCAATTGCTATGTGTTATCCCAATTGAGTAATTTGCAGGTAATATTTAGAATTTTGGTCAAAATTTGGACCGTGTACCCAGGCGCACAATGGCCTAATCGTTTGGAATGACGCGCACGCTCGCGTTCGACGCATACGCACGGAAAATATCTTACGCACGCCCACCCACTCACACACCTCGTGTGTTCCTGTTCAGCACTGTGATCTGGAAGAGGAGATTTTTTTAAATTGCTTTTTTAATTAAACGACGACCCGATATTGCCGTCATTACCACATCCTCTTGTTTGAGTTGACTGTCAGTTCCCGTTGGAAAGAGATGACTGCGGGCTTGCTGTTGGAGTGAAGTCACTGTCAGTGTTGACCTTTGGTCGCCTCTTCTTTACAGAAGCGGAATAAACCCAAGGAGCCTCCCCGTGCTCCAGAAAAGGCTCCATTTTTCCTGCCGACCACTCCAGGGCTGACACCGGCCTTCTGTGCCCCGGCCAACGCGGACTCGCAGGCAAGTCTTTGTGTGTCTGTCTTTGTGTGGGTGTCTCGTGTGAACTG
Source organism: Entosphenus tridentatus (assembly GCA_014621495.2). Taxonomy (NCBI): domain Eukaryota; kingdom Metazoa; phylum Chordata; class Hyperoartia; order Petromyzontiformes; family Petromyzontidae; genus Entosphenus; species Entosphenus tridentatus. Next base: position 8,199,376 of record CM025639.2, on the reverse strand, counting down.
GTCCTGGGCCTCCCCTAAGTCGACTCAGCCTCAACTGAGTACCTGGTGCAGTGCGTAAACGTTGCCCCTCGGGAGACAAAGGAGGTCAGGCGTGGTGTTGGCTACCGACCCCCTCGTGTGCCGTGCCAACCTTCGTAAGTGCTACTCGCTAACAGCGCTTCCCCGAAAGTCTGTTGAAGACTATACGGTGGTTAGCACGCTCTGCTTTGAACCCGGCGACCAAATATCTCAATCGGTTCTGAGCCTCCGCGAGCTTGACTCGACTTTAAATGAGTACCTGGTGCAATGTGTAAACATCATTTCTTGGAGAGACAAAGGCGGCCGAGCGTGATGCTGGCCTTGCCATCCCCAGGCACACTGTCTCAACCTTAATAAGTGCTTGCGAATAGCACTTGCTCCAATACTCTATACAGACAGCTTTGAATCTGTAAAGCTTACAAAGCATAACCGTCGCGCCATTGTGATAGAATGGCGCTTTGTCCAGTAAGAAAGGTGCAAATACCAAATGTATTTTTTGCGTGTACGTGCGTGCGTGTGTGTGTGCTTTTGTGCGCCTGTGTGTGTGTGCGCCTGTGTGTGTGTGTGTGTGCCTGTGTGTGTGTGTGTGCGCCTGTGTGTGTGTGCCTGCAGGCCGTGACCAAGGTAGTGCAGCTGGGCCACTTGAATCCCAAGTCGGAATTCAGCCGGAGCCTCGAGGAGGCGTGGGAGTCGAACGACTGTGAGGGCACGGGGAGTTGGGGGGGGTACACACACGCGAGAACCCTCGCTAACATTGCCATCGGACGCAGCCGTAGCGCGCGTAACAATTCAACCACCTACCACGATTCTGGATGACGCTACAGTTTCATGATGCATCCTTTTCCCTGTGTCCTCTCCATCGTCCTCATCCCTGTGTATCCCCCTCGTCCCCATGTCCCTCTGTCCCCCCCCCCCCACCCCCCCATCCCCATGTTCCCCCTCCCTCGTCCTCACCCCCGTAGTCTCGGGGCCCCTTGGTGAGCTCTCGTCCCTGCCCCCCGGCACGGTGGAGTCGGAGCTGCGGGCGTTGGGCCCCGCGTGGGGGGGGTCCCCGCTGTTGCTCGCCGCCTTCCTGCGCTCCGCCCTGCACGGCCTCCGCTCCCGCGGGAACTTCCAGCTGCTGCAGGCCCAGCTCGCGCTCTTCCTCAAGGTGCGGGCTTGTCGGGTCATTGTGGTACGGGTCGTGGGTTTGTGAGGTCATTGGGGTACGGGTCGTGGGTTTGTGGGGTCATTGGGGTACGGGGTCGTGGGTTTGTGAGGTCATCGGGGTACAGGGTTGTGGGTTTGTGAGGTCATCGGGGTACAGGGTCGTGGGTTTGTGAGGTCATCGGGGTACAGGGTCATGGACTCGTGGGGTCATCGAGGATACAGGGTCATGGGATCAATGTTAAGGGTCGTGTAAATGTTAAATCCACCCTCCAATTAATGATTTAGGATTGTGATTTCATTCAAGAATTTGTTTTTTATATGTGAATATAATTAGCACCTTACTCGTATGTTGTCACAGTTGTACAGTTCTGTTAGATCCGTTCACCTAAATGTATTGGCAACTAATATAATATGCATCTCCGTTTGCATTAATTTTTAATCTTGCGTCGGTCAATTCCTCCCCCTCCCCCGCGTGCAACAGCTGCACCTGCGCGAGCTGAGCGAGCACGAGGAGGTGGTGCGCGAGCTGGCGCAGGTGAGCGTCGCTCACGAGGACACCTGGGCCGAGGTGCAGCACCTGATGCTGCACACGCTGTGCGTGCTGGGATACACTCGCAGCGCTCTCTTCTGAGAGCCGCGACGGGGCCCGCTCTCTCTCTCTCCCGCTCGCCTTCACACGCGCGCCGCACAACTAACGCACGGGGCGACCCTCCTTCTCCGGACTGTTGAGACGCACGTTCAAAGGAAAGGTTGGGGGTGCTACTTATAATCCGGTAGCTGCGTGTGGGTGTTTGTGTGTGCGCGCCATACGACATTTGAATAACATTATTGGCACCGGGCACAAGTTTGGGATGCGTCGTGCTTTCTTGATGCGGTACCTACATCGCGCGTACACTCGTAAGCTCGCTCGCAACCTGTGCGCGGGATTCCCACACTCCTGCTTTGGCTGCCTGTACCCATCTTCTCACCTGTACTCTCATGCTCTGTTTCTATGACACAATGGGAAGTTTTACTGGGTAGTGGTGTCGTGTGGCTGGCATGGTCCCAGGCGCAAGGAATTAAATGGGGAATGCAAGTCTACGCCACTGGTACTGGGCCAATCCTGGACTTGTTTCTTATCCAAATCTCAGGCTTGTGCAGCACAGAGTGGTCATGGTCCCTCCTGCTTTGTCCCCACTGCCTCCTCCTCTCTGCGGCTGCAGGGAAGTGATCGTAATATTCCTATTCGGTTTCAATGTACGCTTGGCTTAGCGTACTCTATTCCAAACAATAGTTTAATACCCTAATTTTCTGCTGTTTTTTTCCAAGCAATAACGCCACCATGGGGTTTGACCTTTAGCGGCGAGCGATGCCATCGACGACATTGCTCTTCGGCGTTCCCCTTGTGACGTCACAAACGTTGTTCGAGTTCCGAGGTTGGTCCTGAGTGAGAGTGCGCAGCTCCCTGTGAAGTGTAAGGGAGCCACACTGCCCAGTTACAGCGAAGCCTCGTTGAGGCCTAGTTTGTTCCCATGTATGTATGTTGACATTTTTTCTAACCGTATGTAGCCAACCGTGCTAATTGAAGGTGCAGGAGAAGGATAAACTAAACGCCAAAAGCAATGTGTAGTGGTGTAAAATCTATAGGATCTGTAGTGCTACAAGACTAGAATCAATAGTGGTGTAAAACCATAAACATCTGCGAGTCGAATTTAAATTGATTCATCCACGCACGACCACGTACGTGTACCATATCTGAAAGTCTTGACCATTTCCCGTGAATTGTTACTTAATTTATTAACTCGTGCATAACTGTGTTGTGTAGAATCACATCACAGCCTTGTTCATTTCTTAGTCGCAATTGCATGTTCACGCCACTGCTGACCGAAGGGACCTCCTCTCGAGGTATTTGGCCTACTTCACCACTTGGGAAGATGTTTGGGAAGAGGCCAGAGTACCCACACTCTACCCCGCCACACGTGACCTGGCAATCAACTCACTGTGCCGTATCCATTTATACTGCCGGGTGGGAAGAGGCACAGGGGCATTTGAGAAACTTGGCGGTAACTCAAGTTTAACTGTGGGTCAAGTCGACAAGAATCCGGGAAGAGAAACTTGACGGAAAGTGTTGGTGGGAAAGTGTTGGTGGGAAAGTGTTGGTGGCAACATTTTCTCCGTGGAAAAGTGAAGACGAGAGTTGTGGGGGCCCCGAATGTTGTCCTCGGTAAACATGGAAAGGTTCGCAGCTCCACAACATCACACGCACCATCGCACAGCATCGCACGCATGACCACATAGCGTCACCCGCATCGCCATGAATACAGATTTGTACAAAAAACACATTGTGCCTACCGTTGCATCCCATTTTTATTGCAAGTGGGGGGGGGGGGAAACCTTAAAATTAGTTTTAATAAATATTAATTGAGTAAATGTAGCAGGGTTCTGCGATTAAAAACAAGCTGGCAAGCCAGTTTGTGTGGGGAGCCTCCCCTGTGCGAGGGGCATCTGCTGTACAGGAAATGTGTGTCGAGGGAGACGTGCGGTAGGCGTGCGCTAACGCGCTGTGCGTATCTATATTTTTGTAAGGCGTTTTCATGGCTGTCCGATGCGTTGTACGGTTGTACCACGTGCTGTTCGGCTTGATGAACGACGTTTCGCTCCACGTGTTGTGGGGGCTTCTTGAGGAATCCGAATAAAGTGGCTCGCTTTCTCACTCGATTAGTTTGCGTTGCCTGCTGTTAAAAAAATTTTAAGTCGAGCTTCAATTCAATATTCACAGTGTAATCGATTTAAAACGTGATGGAGCATTACCACATGATACCATAAAAATATGAACTTTTCTATATAGTCGAGTGCAAGGATGAGAACTTAAAATATATGAATTGCTTCCAACATGTATTTATTTAAATGTTTTCATTGAAATCGATCAATCAAACATGGAACAATTGTTAAGTTAAATAAAGTTATAAAAAATTTAACAATTCCAATAAGAAAGTCATTGGACTTTTAAAATCGCAAACAATCGCAGTCTTTGCGATTTGCTAATCGCATTGTTAAAAATTTCGATTTGAAATCGATTAATCGTTCAGCCCTAGCAGGCAGGTGTGAGCTGACGAGGTGGATGAGAGGGGGGAAGACGGGAGGCGGCGGTGGGACGTCAAGCCTCGCATCAGAATCGAGATGTGTGACCAATTCCTAAATGCATCCATCATCGCGTGTGGCAGGCGGGAAGCGGACGACACCGACGGTGCTGAGAATACGACACTCTGCCCTCTGATGAGTCGGTTCGCATTGCTGGGACGCTGTGATGATCATCGTGAACACTCGCGTAGATAAGACATGGGTGGAAAAATCCCGATTTTTTTCAGCGGCAGGCATCGGGTTTTTTATTTAATACAATTAAACCCGATTTCGGGGAATTAAAACCTAGTTTAATGAATACGAAACTCTGATAGGCTTAGGCTGCTTCCTCGTCGGTGCTGCTATCGTACTCGGGGCCGTCGGGCACGGGGTAGTCGTAGAATGCGGCGGGCAGGTTGGTCTTGATGAACACGAGCTTCTCCACAATCGTGGGCGCCAGTGAGTTCCTTAGCTTGGAATGGATGAAGCCGCTGGCGAAGTGCGGTTCTGCAATTAGAACCAATTAAACCGGATTTCTCCCAATCTCAGATGATCGGCTAAAATTAACCCGTAAAAACAAAGTTTTTCACTATAAATCCTTTATATGCGTGGCGGCTAGAGTCCTCTCGTCCTCTAGCTTGAGATGGCTGCCACCTATTGGACAGATGATTGCCTGCCACCATTAAGCAATTGGTAATTAAATATAAAAAAAATCCTAAAAAGTGTAAAATTTTGGAAAGAAATTTTCACGAAAATAAATTGTCATGCACAACGAGTCTGTGTGCAAAATGTCAGCTCGATTGGATCACGGGAAGTGGGTTAAAAAACGACCTAAAGATTTGCACGGTCGTAAGCGTGCAAGCAAGCAAGCAAGTTAACTTAATATAAAGGATTTAATAATATGAAAAGACAAACCCGATTGTAAAAAACCCGACTGTGCCACCCTTGAGATAAGAAACGGCCACACGTGTGTTTTTGCATGGGTCGTACACAGCCCCTACCGCCACGGACATCGGGCTAAAGTTGATTTTCTGCTCAATCGGGCTTTGAGGCAGTGCTCAAAAATGTCCATTGTCCTGAGCCGATGCTGCTGGAAATTCCACATTCCGACGGTGGAAGCGAGTCGTGCCCACAGGCCCAGTCGCCGTTGGCTTCCCCGACAGAGCGGCTGCTCGTGGGATCAACCCCCGGAGGAACGATGGGCCCAGTGGACCCCCAACCAGATATTTGAACTCGCCGAGTTGGTCACACAGAGGCAATAATAGGTGCTCGCTAACAGCACTTGCGCCCTTCATCCCCCCGGTGTCTCGCTGTGGAGGCAGATCCGCTTGCTTCTTGAGCGCGCATCTTTGCGCCTCGGAAGGGCTGTGGGCGGAAATATTGTCGAGTGGAGGTGACACTCGCTAATATCGCTCATCTGGCTTCATATTCGGCTTCTCATATCGTGTAAACGCGTTAGCGCTCCTGGCAGCGGACGCTCCTCGGTGGCTGCCTGTCTCTCGCGCTTTGCGTCCCGTTGATGGAGAGAGCTATTGAGCTTTGTTTATGAAGCCCTGCTGATGTTGTTTTGCCGATGTGAGGTCCGCGCAGTGTGCTGAGACATCCCATCGCGCACACGCGGAATTGCAGACCCACATATTGACACACCCGTATGCATTGGAGTGTTTCCGCGCACAATTTCCACGGTATACGTAGAGACGTTTTCACACGTGTATACACATCTGACTCTCTAGGGTACATACGAGGACAAGGACCCCCCTCCTACTTTGTTTTAGCGAGCACCCGCCGAAGGTCGACATGGCCCACGAGGGTGTGGGTGGCGATGGTTACGCGCAGCTACCAGGTGCTCATTTGAGGCTTGAGTCGATCAAGACGGGCAGGTGACAGGTCAATTTAGCACGTGGCACCTGATGAGTTTAACATCGCCTCGAATCTAACCCGGGCCTCCTGCAGGATCGTAGCAAAGTGTGTCGACCACACAGCCTTTTATAATAATAGGTGATCGCAAACAGCACATGATCCTAATGGCGGGACCCCGGGGTACCAAATAATACGAAATGGGCGAGGCAACTTCTTTGGTTATTTCGGTAAAGTCACGTAAATAGAAAAATAATAATAAAAATAAAGTGAATAAAAATGTAAACAAAAAAATTATACTGTAGCCTGGTTCTTAATCGGAGTGAGTGTATTGGCAGTCTATAATGTAGACTGTAGCCTGGCTATTAAGTTTGGTGAGTACTGGCAGTCTATAATGTAGACTGCAGCCTGGTTCTTAACCTCGGTGAGTGTAGTGGCAGTCTATAATGTAGACTAGTCTGAAAAATAATCAAAATAAATTACATATGTTATTTCTGGGACACTATTTTCCCAGGGGTGTACTTAACTCCGCGACTGGGTCACCAATCAATCCGAAATCAGTGCCACACTCCGCGATGTCGAAACGCAGCGAGGACGATTGCGCTGAAACCCTGAACGCTCGCGGTACGCACCGTGGTGGTGCATCGTGCACAGCTCGTCGAGATGAGTCGATCGCCGCATCGCCGACCATCAACAGACTAAAAATCACTGCATCACGGACATCGTGCGAGAGCCGGGGTATTATGGAACCCCGGAGTACCGCCATAAGGTTCATTTGTCCCATCAGTTGGTAAAGATGGAAGTTGCAGGGATTGTTTTGTCTTTGTGTGCCCGCGCATATGATTGTCTCTTCAGAAATCTTTACTAATCCGATAAGTAAATGCCACACAAAGGCTGGGGGCAGGAAGAATATGAGAATATTCATAGTAATACACCAAAACCAACAGGGAGTTTTGTGTGATTGTGTAGCGCGGTTTGATGAAAGGGAACTGCGGCCACTGAGTTACGACCGGTCGGGTTTGACGCATTGCCGTGGGGTCTAAAAGGGCCTCTTTTGAAGCCGGCGATGTCTCCTGCAGATTGCCTCCATTGCGTAAAAACAACAGAAGGAAAGAGGTGTGGGGGGGGGTGTTTGTCTTCGCCAGAATTTTTTTTAGGATTTTGAACTTTAGACCCGTGCGTCGGCACTGCTCGTTCATTTCACAGCAAGAAACGACCGGCATTTGATAGTTTGTGCGGGAAGAGAAACACATCACTCAAATATCCGGAATTACTGAGCTAAACTACTGAACTTTTTGTTCTACCAGCTAAGGCCCACGGAGCTATATAGATATGTTTTGTCATAAGCGACTGGCCACGAATAATAGCTCATCATGTGGAAAATTGTAGCAGCCAAATACTCTGAACGCGTGATGTTGCTTCTAAATGTGGAGAGGAAAAAACCGGAGGACCCAGAGAAAAATCCACACGACCACGAGGAGAGGGACACGCAAACTACAAATATACAGCAGGCGTCATGGTCGGGATCAAACCCACGACCTCCTGCATACCAGGCGAGGTAGTTAACATCTCCTAGCCACCGTGATGATGATGATGATGAGCGAGAGAGACACGCAAACTGAAAATATACAGCAGGCGTCAGGGTCGAAATCGAACCGACGACCTGCACATCAGGCGAAGTAGTTAACATCTCGCCACCGCACGATCTCGAATCTTGGAAGGCTAAGCGGGCTTTAGCCTGTAGAGTGCTTGGATGAGCATCCACAGCTACGTGACGGGCAGTCGAGGGCAGGCCAGCAACATCTTGTTCTCTACCAACGTCCTTCCACGTCTCAATGCACCACCTCGCCATACTGACTATCGCGGTGAAGTATGGCAAAAAATAACCCCCACAACTCGCAGGGCGTTTGAGAGGCACTCATCCAGCAGTGGATTGAGAAAAGGGGCTTTGCATGTACTCGTGCGGACGACGCCACGAATTCCATGGCCGCTCTTGGCAGGCGACGTTTAGGTTCAGAATCGAGCATGGAGTGAGGCAGAGGAGGTTGTGATGGGCGGAACACGTGTGCAGGGTGGAGGACAGCGGGTTACCGAGATGGGCACTCTAGAGAGCAGTGGTTCATACTCTTAGGTTTTTTCGGTAAAGTCACGTAGGTAAAAAATGATAATATAAATAAAATAATTATTATTATAAAAATGATAATAGGAATAAAATAATAATAGTAATTCTTTTATTTCTATTATCATTTTTATTATTTTGTTTTATTTTTACTTACGTGACTTTACCGAAAAAACCTAAGAGTATGAATCCTTGCAGTCACGAAAACTTCAAATCTTACACCTGGGCTGCACGCTGCACCCCCCAGGGGGTGCGAGATGCCCTTTTTGGGGGTGCGAGACGTGGCCACATTTGTATTTTTAAGGTAAATCATCGAACACACAAATATGCACGGGCACGTAACACAACGACTTTGTTTCATCAAACCTTTGTCCATTTTTGTACAATTTTTTGTTACGATTGAGAACGAAAGGGTTGCAAGTCCGTAGTAAAGGTTAAGAGCCACTCCTCTCGAGTGTGATGTATTGATGCGTCGATCGATATTCATCAGAGCTGACGATGCACAGATTGAAAACTTTCTTCTTCGTTCTTCATTGTCACGCGACTCGGCCATATGTCAGCATGGCCTCTTATAGCAAAAAGGGAAATGGGTGAGGCAGTGGTGCAGGATTTGTTATTTTAAGCAGCAAATACTGAGTCTAAAGACCTAGAACGTCGCATAGTCGTTGCGCTTATCTCATATTTGCGGTCTTAAGCGCGTGGTAAATATAACCAATTCGAACCTTCAAGTAAAAAGTCTTTAGGCTTTGGTGAAGTTTTTTTTCACTTCAAACTATTTTTATTGCCTATGAAGATTTGGCGAACGCGACCACATCTTCCCTGTATGCAATCCTGCTCTTATATCTCAACCTGTCCTGGACCTTGTCTCGGGCAACTCAGCCTTTCAATGGATATCTTCATGTGCTGCGTAAACACTCGGGAGACAAAGGCGGTCGGGCGTGGTGCTCACTGCGCCACCCTCTCGTGTCGCCTTGTTGGCTGGAATAATAATAGTTGACACTTACTCATAGGGGTTTTCCCCTTTTTTCTGGCAACAAAACTGACACCTTTTGCAAGGAATCATGTTTACATTAACCACAATACTTGCAGTCAAGTGCAAACAAAAAACAACACTCTGATAATTTATACCTTATTAGTATATTTTAGTACTGGCAAAGAAGGTCCCATGATGTAGTTGCTCACCCCGAGCTTTCATTACTCTGATAGTGCGTTGTCTTTGAACTGTACGCATTTTGGCGTCATCTGGTCGAACACCATATGAGATTAGGCTCTAAGAAAAGCTGTCTTTGGTGTGGACCAATCAGTTTCAAGGACAATGCATACATTTTCAGAGTGTTGTTTTTTGTTTGCATTTGACTGCAAGTATTGTGGTTAATGTAAACATGATTCCTTGCAAAAGGCGTCAGTTTTGTTGCCAAAAAAAGGGGGAAACCCCTATTAGTATATTTTGGTACTGGCAAAGGAGGTCTCATGATGTAGTTGACACTTAAAAAGCGCGTTGCACCCAGGGGTCGCAAGGCGTTGCGCAGACCTAAAAGCAAGTAAGTAAATAACTCACGCAATTCTAAACCCTAATATAAGCACGTAGGCTCGTGATTTAACCACGGATACAAATACCCCCCCACACTCCCAAAACGCATAAAATTAACAAGGAGAAAATGCCTTTAAGAAAGAAAATGTTTTAAGGCGGGATGTAAATAAACCGAGGGACTCGGCAGATGGAATATCGGACGGAAGTGACCGCCGCAAGCTTTGGGGGCCACACGGGAAAAGGCCCCGTGGTCACCCACCGAGTGTAGGTGCGAGCTCGGCACGTGACAGTAGCCCTTCACACTCAGACGAGGGAAGAACTCGCGGTTGGGACATTCGGGTGGAGGAGGTTCAAGTTCATTTATTAGGTGTAGCCCTGTGAGCCATTCGGCTCTTGAATCGGGTGCAACCGCAACAAGCAAAAAACAAAAACATGAGCAAAAAGCGTCTTAAAGTGAATATGTGACTGAGTGCAAACAGAAAATCCAAGAAAAGACAGCTAAATATTGCAGAACACCGTACACCAACGCTGTGTGCAAAAATCCCAGTGGGATGCAAGTCAAACAACCAACAACAACCACAAGACAACTTAGATTAAGGCCATCAGTCTAACTCTGTACTACAGGAGGAGGCATAGTTGAGGGCGTTGTGAGAAGTAGGATCTTGAGCTACAGTCGGAACCTGACCGGTAACCAATGGGGAGACTCAAGTCCAGGGGTTAATGCGCTCAGCAACTGATGTTCGAGTAAGAACTCCGGCAGCTGCATTCTGCACGTGCCCGATTCCGGTCTGAGAGATTAATAGATTCTCGCCGACATCACTGGCTCCGGCAGGGTTGATGCCATCTTCCTTGGCCTGTGCGCCTGAATGTAGAACGCGTCTAGTCATATTCACTGCTGGGTGAGGCCCTTTCAATGCCGTGCTTGCATAGAGGGTTATATGTCCACACTTCGCCATGACGGGCAGTGCGGGTTTATTGGATTTCGCTGCGCTGATCTCTGTCGCCCACGACGCCGACTGCATCTGTCACGCAAGGCGGTCACCTATCCAGGTCACTGTTCAGACTAAACCCTGTTTAGGTTTCCAGGTCTGCTAGGATCGGGCACATTCTAGGTGTGTTGTGTGTGTGTCCTTGAGCTAAAGTCCCAGATACCCAGATTCAATTCCTGACCATGATGTTGGGATTTGGTATGGTTTTTTTCTCTCGCCGTTAAAGTCCAATTAATCGTACCATCTGTGCCCTGTCACGAGTCAAACATTCACACTTGAATCTGCAGCTAGCTGTGTATCACCCTGCGTCAGAGAATGACCCGAGAAGATGATGTCACGTAACTACTTCTCAAGTCACTTGAACGGCCTCTTATCCACACCAGTAACCACATATTTGAATGCTCTGCAAACTCGGTTCCTCCCATGTCAATTTTAAATAGTCTCAGAGGTTAAGATTTTCGCCAAATTACACGACAGGTCGAATTATATTGTGATGGTTTCTGTGTGCAGCCATTGGTGACCACGCGGGCCCCATCACCTCACTGCACTTGAGCACGCAGGTTGGATCACGGGCGGCTGGTAGCCGGATTGAAACCCTTGATCTAAGTGGTGGCGGCTCAGCGTCTCTGACCTCTGAGACATCCAACCACATCATCCATTGATTGTAATCATGGTTGGGTCGTCCTGTACAAACACGGGACGCGAACCCCGGATCTCTACGATGGCGAGAGTGGATGTGACCCAGCGGGTGTCTCTGACGCCCTCGTGAGCCACCCAGCCACCTCACAGAATGTGAATCTGCCCCGGGCCTTACCAAGGTCTACTCAACCTAAAAGGCTGAAATGGGGAGTCACCCACCAATGCCCTCGCGTGCCTTGAAGACCTCACAAGGCAGAGCCGAGCGGGGAGGGCAGCCCAGAGGCGTAGGTGCTTTGGTGCTTCAAACCCCCCAAAGCGTGGCTTCTCATTTCCCCTCTCGTATATGGCGGCGTTTTTCACGAACATTTTTTTTATATATATACTTTGAAGAGAGGCCATTGCAACCTCGCCCATTATATTTATTTTAAGGCCACAGGGTTATTGACTCGTGCGTTGATTTGGTTGGTGTCTGTGCTTGTGGACTGTTGCCAATGCAGCCGTAGCAGCGTCACCAAAATAATTTGTTAAATATGCGTAGGACAGTTTTCATCTTGATTGCATTATGATTTCCGACCGTTGTGAGTCCGTGCCTTGTGGATGCTTCGTTTTGATTGGCTCTGTTAACATGTGCTCGCGAATAGCGCTCGCCTCTAAAGTATATATGAGACTAAAGGGAGCTCTTTATGTGTGCATATATACTCACGTGTGTCTGCGTGTGTGTCTGTGTGTATCCACGCGCGTGTGTGTGTATGAACACGTCTATAAATTAGCACACTAATGTTTGCCCGCCTAACACATCCAATCTATCCAAGCGATGTTTTTCACGTGTTCCACCCCTTCTAATAGAGGCCCGTTCCTTGTAAAAGGCTTCAAATGGTCCGTGAAAGCCCAGGGCAAACATGGACTGCTTTTGTGTGGGAGTCTTGGCTCAGTGAAATCGTGAGTTTTATTTTTTCGCGGTTATTATTTTTTGGCTTTAGCGGCTCTCGCTCCAAGGCTCTGTGACAAACACTGACCGACACACACACACGAGCACACAACCTCGGAATGCCTCTCCATCTCTCAGATTCTCTCCTCCAGCCTCATCCTCATCCCACTCACCCTTCTCATTGCCCCTCGTGGCATCTCACCCAAACAAAGCCCGATCAAACAAAAACAATTCAGCATGCATTGACTCAGAGCCGTCAGAAAAAAAAAAATTCTATGACGTGTTGAAAGCTACTTCCTGTAAGTACATTTGTGTAGAACTGATGAGCATGAACTATTTGGTGACACAACTTTGGCAGTGATGCACAAGCACAAATCACAACCAAAAACTCAACACATTTGTCAATAATAACACTTTGGCCACAAAAGTAAAAACATATTACTGGCAATGTTTGTGGCAATGGCCTTCTTCAGAGTGCAAATTGAGAGACCATAGAGACAAAGTCCATAATCATAAGAGTTGGGAGACTGCTCTTAATTACACCATGGGGCCTGATGAGAATAAAATGTAATACAATGTTTTCTGATGACCAGTTTTTAAATAAGCATGTCAATATTTACCCAATAATAGCTGTTGATTAATAGACAAATCTCTGCAATGATTAAATAGTACGACTGCTTAATTAATGTATTCGTATTAGAACTATAACATTATTGCTGGCGCTTTGCATTGTGGGAAGGTTTGTTCTTGTGAGCAAGAAGCACAAACCACATGGCAACGCGTTCCTGGGCCCAGTCACCATCTCGACAAAAAGGAATTTACCCGGCGTCATTCCTGAGGCCTGATACGTCTTAAGAAATTAAATGTTAGGGACACATAATGACTAAAATAAATCAAATGAGACGAGGGATAACGGTTGTTTTCAGTGAATGTGAGCCATTATTGCAGTCCTGCCAGCTGAACGGTGTTCAGTTTCAAACGAGGTGGCCTTTTGTACTTTTTTACTTTTTGCAGTCTCAAAACTCATTTCTTTATAACTGATTTTTGTGTTCAGTTGACCGCCCCCGCTTCCCCACCCGCCGCACCTCCGATTAGCACGGTTGGCTACGTACGGTGTGAAAGAAGTTCAACGTACACCCCCCCCCCCGCAACTGGAGCTCGAGACAAGGGCCACTCGCCGACGCGTCGCTGGGGCTATGGCCCCCGCTGTTGAAGTGACAAGCCACTGGATGTTGACACGGCCTGCTGACCCAAGATGTTGGGCAAATCAATCGCCGAGGCGTTTACCAGCTTCCCCCAATGCAGCGGAGGTCATGGCGTTTGCACGCAATGCAAACGAACCGGATTGGTGGAGGTGGTGCAGCGTGATAACCCACGGTGCGTCACAAACGGTGATCTGCGTGGATTTCGTTTTTTTGTTTTCCGCACGTGTCGGTTGCTGTGAAGGAACACGTGGTGCATCGTCTCCAGTCCCAATGGGGAATGTGCCTGCTGTTGCCCACGTCCCACGCTGTGCACGGAGTTCGAACACCCTCTTCACGTGGGCCCCCCCTTGGTGGCGGATGCAGTTCAGTGTCGAGACCCATGTAATTTGTATTGGTTTGATGTCTGTCAGAGCAAGTACTTTGAATGTGTTTTTTTCATTATTAGTCGTAGTCCTGAAAGCTTCTCGGCCAGCATCTGATCCTGCTAAGTTTAGGGTGCAATTGCTGCTTTTGTGTTAACCAAACGAGTCATTTGCGAGTATTTACTTTTTTTATATTTGGACCACGATTCTGGCACACAATGGCCTACTTCTTTTTTCGAACACTTTTACTCTGATGCAGACGGCCCATCATATTTCGTGGGGCTAATATACCTGCAGTATTAACCAGGATGACCTCTTCTGATTCGAACCCGCGAACCCTCGACGAAAGGCGGTGGACACGCTCCTACCGCTAGACCGTGTCGCCACCCCATTGCGGGATTTTTTTGTGAACACAATTTCGTTGTCGGGATAGGACTGACACCTTTGATCTCGTGACTTTCAGATTGTGAGTGTATCGCTGCCGAAAGCAAGACCTAACCGGATTAAGTGATGTTTAAAATTGAGTGGGAATTTAATTTCGAAATGTTACGAAGTCAGCACCGCAGAAGCCAAAGTCGAGAATCCTCGGAGCCAGAGCAGAAAAAACAAGTGGCCATCACAGAACACCACGGGGTCTTCACCGCCAGAGCAAAGCACTCAACACGTTACTCTTTGGTTCTTTCGGTAAAGTCACGTCGGTGAAAATAAAATAAAATAAAAAAATGAAAACAACTAAATTAAATCACGACGTTTCGTGCGCAACACAAGCGTCCGTCATCAGGTGGGGACAACCACAGCGAAAACAGTTTCTGTTTTCGCTGTCGAAGACAGTTTCTGTTTTCACTGTCGTGATTTAATTTAGTTGTTTTCACTATTTTATTTTTATTTTCACCTACGTGACTTAACCGAAAGAACCAAAGAGTATGGATCCTTGCAGTCACGAAAGCTTCAAATCTAGACTCAACACATTCGTCAATGGTGCCGTGTGCGTGCGGCCTTGTAATGAAAAATATATATAAAATAGGTGACGTTTCGGGAAATGGCCCTTCTTCATAGCATATAGATCGTTGGAGACTGAATTCTACACCATGGGGCCATAAAATATATTTTTATTTTCCTTTCTTGACGAATCGTTTTAAATTGGAATGTGATCAAAACAGTTGCTCGGAGCAAAACACTTGGGGGGGGGGGGGGGCGCACACCTGAGTAGGAGACCAGCAGAGTATGCTGCTGCATACAGATCCAATGCGTATCCCCACTGAGTGTGCGTGGGTTTGCCTTCATAGATGCTCGCTAACAGCACTTGCCCCAAAAGTATGTTGAAGCTGTACGGGGGATCTTTGTCTTTTGTGTGTGTGTGCGAGTTTATGTGTAGAGCGAGCGGCTCACAGTTGGAAGGTTATGCATTCAATTGCTGATTGAGGAATGGACCCAGCCCATCATCAATGTATGTCCGATAAAACGAGTACAACTCTGTGGGGAAGTCAACGGTGGTTGTCGTATTGATGGCCTTGCCCTCGCCAGAGGAATGTGACATTTCCACCACTGTCTCAGAGATGAGCACCAGCTCAATGCTCATTTGAGCAGGAACTCGCTCTGACTTGTATGTGTGTGTGTATACCCAAGTGTGTTTATATATATGTACACACACACACACACACGCGCGTGTATGTGCGAGTGCTCTTTCTAAAACCCAGAGCGGCTCATGCTCCGCTGGCGCCTGTGCCCACGATCTTCGCTTCAACGGCCGGGCAATTCCGTCTGTCAATCACCGCAGCATCACGCTCACACCAGCAGAGCGAGGGTCAGGGTCGTTGGCGAGATTGGGAAGGATGCGGCGAGGCAGAACACGGGTGTTATTAGCCGGAGAAAACACAGGGCCTTCGAGGAGACAACAGCACGATGATTTAAAAAAAAAACATGAAATCAAATGTAGAAGGCTCATTGCCCAAACCTCCGTCGCATTTATTTATTTTAGGGCCAATGTTATTGACTAATGTGTTGAGTGTTTTTGCTTGGGTACCACTGCCCATGCAATATCAGTAAATGACGTCTTTAATTTGTGAAGATAGGTTAGCAACATACTGACTACGCTGGCTCCGGTAGATATGTTGAATCTGAGCTCAATAAAGTCAAGGAATGCTGGAGTGTAGTGTTGCCACATCAGACGGAATTCACAAACACTTGACTAAATTTTTTACTTTAAACTTTCGTGACTGCAGGAATTCACATTCTTGGTTCTTTCGGTAAAGTCACGTAGATAGAAAATAAAAATAAAAATAAAAATAAATAAATAAATATTTCTATCTACGTGACTTTACCGAAAGAACCAAGAATATGACTTGACTAAAATCAATGTAAGAGTCTTCAAGCGTTTCAGAGGTGATTGTTAAAAATCAAAGTGTATGTTGTGATATTTTTTAGAGAAATATATCATTACAGAAGTGTTAGTCACACAATGTGTGGTCGGCACAGTGAGAGTTTCCTTCAAGGTTGAATATTCCGTTAGAAGTGCATTTTATTTAAGAGGAATAATCAATGGTCATCGTTCTATTGAACAAGATGTTTTAAATCACCTTGTACACGTGTGTGTGTCAACAGAACCATTGAAAAGTCCGTAAAAAAATAGCAGAGAAAAAACTGATAAATATGAAGATAATATCAGAGAAAAAAAGAACAAAAAAACACACTCAAAGGACCTGGCTCCTAGTGCCGTCCACATGTAAAATATCACTCGGGGGAGAGCGATTTCCTTTTGGCGATGAAGCAACGTGAGGTGTGAGCGAGCGGTTTGAGGTGTGAGTCAGAATTCTTAGGGGCGGCAGGATTAAAGCCCCTTGGGGCATCGATGGTGATGGTGGTGATGGACCGAGGTATACTGCACTTGGAGATGGCCGTGGAGTATGAAAATAACACTGCTTCATCACAGCTCCTCGTTGTCAACTTAGACCCTTTTTGATCACTCCTCAAATGCCTCCGCTTCATATTCTCCCAGAACGTAATCTTTTTTTTTTCCGTGAGATGTGAAAAGGTTCATCGGGGACATTTGAACACAATATTAAAAAGACGGAAATATATATTTGAGAAAAATATCAGAGCGGTGGTGTGATTTTTTTATTTTTTATGGAGCAATTTATTTTAAGAGATCTCCGGTCATTGGAGACACATCAACTTTTATAAAACAGGCATTTGAATCGGCTTGTCTAGGTTATGGAAGGTTATTGCCACAATCGGTTCAATTCAACGCACGTCTCGCTCCCATATATAGCGTCTGAGTGTAGCAACGCTCCATAATAACTTAACTTGCAATTTCTTTTCACATATATCATTGTTTTGTTTACATATTAGTGTTCGAGACAACCTATATCTGTATAATGTATCTGTAGCTTAGTTTTGGAATTCGTGCTGCGATCAAACTGGAGGTCAACGGCCCTAGCCGATTTGCACTTGAGAGAATTTAAAATTCAGATTTGATTTAATATCGATTTTATTTTTGATTCATCATGTGATACGGTTTTTTGCGTGCTGATTACTGTTTACTTAATTGTTGTAATCGATTTCATTTGTATATTTTTCATTATTTTGGTGGCAGAGGTCACTTTTGCAAAGGAGACTGATCCTGGTCACTTCAGTTGTCATCCTGGTGATACAAAACGAACTTGAAACTATAATAAAGAGTCCAATGTAAGGCAGTGATGCTGCACATGTGATGCATGTGGATGGATGTGTGCACTCTCAACTGTGGTCGTCCGATAGAGAGACTAACATCCGGCATAGGAATGTGGAATTTCCACAACTAGCTCAGGGCTGACGGCAGAGGTTGAGCACCGTACCATTGCTCATTTGAGCATGGAGATAATTTGGCTATTGACTTTGTTCCATTATGCAACGTTTTTTTTGTAATGTTATATAATTACACCTCCGATTAGCACGGCTGGCTATGTACGGTGCGAAAGAAGTCCAACATACATACGTTCATAATTTAGAAATACATATGTACAGTACTTTACACATAAGACATTTTACTTCACCAGCTAAGAGCCTCATGAGATGCACATCCAGTCATGATTTAGCTGTGGAGATATTTAGAATGCAATGGTGGTCAGTTCTGACGAATCACGTCAGATCTATTCTAAAATCCCCGTTTTTATGATTTTAGGAACATTGCCAAATTGAGATCCATTTTGTCTGATTAGCATCGGTCAACATTTCCCCGCATGTTCCGGCATTTTTCAAAATGTCCGAAATTATTCAGTTTAAGCAAACACAATTATCTCCATGCAATCTGGGCATTCTTCTTTTTAAAAAACATAACTCGCTTTTGAATCGAAAATTCAGTCCGTCCGTGCTTCTTCACAACAGAGGCTACGGGAATGGCTCCACGAGCCCTCGTGATAGGCGCCCGTCTCGCGCGATTCACGTCCGCGTGTGACCCCCACCGAATCACACCACCACCACCGCCACGAAGACCACACGGGTCCCCACTAAAAATGTCCCGCCACGTAGTTTGGCACCTCCAGTTCAGCGTCCTCGCTCGGGAGAGTTTAACGACCGCCTCGACCACGCTACGTTAACCCCTCTTGATTAGGCAAGTGAGTTCTTATTTCAGGCTTTACTGCGAGCTATGCTTGCGTGCAGTTTAGCAGACACTCCGCACATACATCATTCGCCAATGGTCTGCAATGCAACGTGTGGAGATGCAATGGTCTGTGTGCGGAGAGCTGGCGTGCAGCGTCGGTGTGAGCGTGTAAGAGATATGAAGGGGAGCGGTGGTGCAGCGGTCAGCGCGCTGCGCTATGAATCGGTTACCGCTCACGGCCAACACCGGTGACGATCTGAAACGCTCCCGGACCTTTTCGACTCAGTAGTCGGCGGTTCGGTGTGTAAACATCAGCAATGAAAAGACAACAACGGACGGGCGTGGGTGATGGCCTTCCCTCGTGTGCCGTGCCGTCTTTTGCTCCAATCGTCTGGGGAGATCATTGTGTGAGTGTGGTGAGCAGATCATCGTTACTACCCGATGTCGCTCAAAGCATTTTGAGCGAAGCGTCCTCCGTTGGTGAATTCAGCCACGCAAAGCTTCGTTGGTCAGCAATGTTATGAGCACGTTGGCTATTATCGTAAATAATACCTCGAGGTTATTATTCGATAAAGATTGTGGCATACACCTCGATGTGCATACCGCAAACATCGACGCCTATCTACACGAGCGCACGCCATGCGTGCACATACACATTAACCCGTACGTACACAACACCCCGATCACCAAACACACATGCAGACAACACACACACACACACAACTCCTGCACGTATGGCCACATACATAGTATCCATAATAAACGTCTGTGGGTTAGTTTGCGTTATTTATAAATGTGTCATAAGCCTCCACCACCCGATACGGCCAATCAGTAAAAAAGTGTCACTTTGACAAAAGACAAATAGTTCACTACTTTGTCTTTTGTCAACGTGACACTTTTTTACTTACTAAATACTTACTAAATAACGAGATCTAACCCACAAACTTTATTATGAATAATATTGGTCGCGAAAACCGACGTGTTAAACTCACATACATAGCACACAAAAACTAATATCCCCCGTATAGCCTTAACAGGCTGGGTGGCCAGCCCCACGCCCGGCCACATTTGTCTCCCCAATGCTGACTACTACACGGCGCTACCAGGTACTCATTTCCGACTGTGTCTACCTAGGGGAGGTTCAGGACCGGTTCAGATATTCGTCACTGACGTTGGCCGCAAGCGCTAACCGGTGCGCCACCGCTCCGCGCGCACAACGACACCGTCGGTCGTGAGCTGGCAGGTTACGTAATGAGCGCCGCGAGAGCGTGATACAGAACAGCGGTGTAAGAATTCCCAATAGGGCGTTGCACTGTACCAGCACCATACACGCACTGCCTTTAGCCAAGACAATCCTGAGCTTTCAGGACTCATTTGCAGGAGAGTCATGCTCGGGGTGATCTGGCCAAATCATCGTTTTTATTAGGTTGGATAACATTTATTGGTGTGGGAGGTATCTGGATTGCCAGAAGCGTTATCCAGCTGGCACCAATTCACCTTCAGCCACTGGTTCTCCGCCGGTCAGTCGACTCATTTTCACTCCTTCGTCGCTACCACACTCCGTGTGGTTTCTGCCCCCGTGAACTTCACTCGTTGATTCCTCCGCCCATGTTGAGGACTGTGTCTGCCAGGCACCGTTTTGTCTCAGCCAACATCGCACATTGTTCGACCGCACAACAACACGCTCACTCACCCACTCACTCACCTCACCGCAGGTCACCTCACCGCTCTCTCTCTCTCCCTCTCTCTTCTTCCTCCATCGCATCGCTCGACGACTTTCGAAACGGACCTCTCCCGCGCCCCCTCCCACCACATCCACCAGCCCGCACTGACCAGCATGGTGAAGTATGGTCAAACAACTCCGACATTAGATACAGAGATCGTGATGATGCTGGCTGTAATCACTTCCAGCGAAACGCCCGCACCCATGTGAATGTTGTGAGGTGGTGCTGCTGAACCATAAATAATTTGGCTGTCGGTTGATTCACGGGACACTTTTATTAACTGGCTGTGTGCCGGGTGGCGGAGGGTTTACGACACACATTGTGACACCACCTCAACTAAAAGGGCTGTACATTGTTGGTATTAGAGCACCGTGATATGGCCATTACTCGCAATATCGCCTATTGGATTTTTTTTTCGATATAAAGCTTTTTTTTCAAATTTTCTTGCTGTGGGTTTCACACCTGATGACGATTGCTTGCGTTGCAATCGAAAAGTCGTGATAATTTTTTTTATTTTATGATTTCCCTTCTACGTCACTTTACCGACAGAACCAGGAATATCGCCTCTGGGTTTATTTGTTTCTTTCACGGCAGTGGTATTGACGACTGCGTTCAGTGATCGATGTTGCTCACTGTTGCGATATCACTCCGTGTTTATGGCTTTTCAATGCGCCCCAAAATATCCGCGATATCTTAACCACATGCGGGTGCTTATTTTGCACAAATCGCTCACTAATGAGCATTACCTTTCGCCAGTGTTCCATTTGTTTTGGTGAAACGTCAGACGATTAGGTGGAAGAGGCGTGTAGGCAATGCGCCGTGCTTGCGGGAGAGTAATTAACCTGCACGCTTTGCTGACGGGGTTGATTCCAACATCTGCGCCGTGCAATGGATGCGTCACAAGAATATCCCCAAAGGGCCCTGTGCGCTTACAGCTCTCCTGTGCCTCGTGCCTTTCTCTCCTCGCACATTCACAAAAGTTTCTGACCGCCCCCCCCGACACAGAGAGGGCTACCTGGCATCGAGGCAGCCCACGAGCTGAGCGCTAATTAATAGTTTGTATTCTTTCATCGCGATCGCTAAGCACAGCCCCCAAGCCCAGGAACAGCCAAGCAGCCAGCGACAGTCAGCACTATTAAAGACTTTGCTGGAAGACTTTACTGTTTTTTCCTGGATTTTTTGTATTGCGCGTAGTCACTTTAAGATGTTTCTTTGTTCATGTTTTTCATTTGTTGCGGTTGCACCCAGATTCAAGAGCCGCATGGCTCACAGGGCTATAGTACCTAATAAATGAAACTGAAAAAATGAAAATGAAGATAAGACTCGAAACGTTTCCTGATTTGAGCAAGAATATTTCACAGCAACAAAAATGCCTGTAAAGAAAATGAAAGAATATGCAGTGTTCACATTTTGTCGTTACGTTTTTTTGTTACTTTAAAAGCTGATTAACTCTTAGGTGAAGTTCGCGTTTGTTGTTGGTCTGTGACGTTGGGCTGCCATTTGCTTCATCGGTGGAGATCATTGCGTTGGGGACGGAATACCGCGTTGCGGCGCGAGGAATTAAACGCGCAAACCGCGGTGATCAAACGCCAACGTCGCCATAGTGCAGTCTGCTGTGACCTCTGCTGGAACGCAGCGGAATCGCTCGGGGTAGAGGGAATGCCGCGATACGAATGGTGAGCGACGGTGGTGAGAGTGAGTTGGATGATCCTGATGTTCTTGTTGGTACCCCCTGAATTTTCTGACTCTTCTATTCATCATTCATCCGGCTGCATAGCCACCACGGGTAGGGGTTGCCAACTATGCTGGGTTTCCCAGGACCCTCCGCTCGGTGCGGTGGTAGTGTTGTCGTCCTGGGAATTTTAAAAAAATCTTCCCGTAATAAGTCCCGGTTTTTCTCACGTGCATCGTGTGAAGACGCTGTTTGTAGACGATACGTTCACAAGCAGCTATCCGCTCTCTCTCTCTCTCGGTGTTGTGAGATATTCTTACTCGCACGATGTCCCGCTTGTTTATTTTATTGTAGCTCAGAGTTGGTAACCAAAGTGGAAGGGGTTTAAGTTAAACTCTCCCACCCCGTCCCACGAAGGGTTAACCCACTCTCTTGCGGCCCCCACCGACCAAGTAAAAAAATTTGGTGAAATATTTAACATCAGTGAATGTGTGTTCTTGTGCTCAGCATGGAATGCAAGCCCGTTGCACTTCGCCTGCCACAGGGCGTCAGATCAGCTCCCTTTCAACATTCAGATCGCATGCACGCTCTTGTTTGCTGCTGCTGCTCATTGCCGATATGTGCGAGGGTTATTTTGTGCATGCGTAACGCTGTGTGAAACCCAATTATAATTATCATCGCTCTCATTGTTCCCCGGACTTTCTTGGATGTAGGGGAGCCTGAGTGAGTGAGTGCTTGATGTTGAACCACGTGCTCCATGCTTGAGTCACCCCCGTGCTCGTAGTCGGGTTTGTTCAGTTTTTTTTCAGTTATTTTTGAAATTATTTTTCTATGATGTTTTTTTTTTGCGGGCGATAAAAAAATATTACGATTTTTGAGATGCAAATTTGCGTGAATGACGGTGTTTAAATGATTACACTGTATACACATGGAGGATTGCGAGTGCTATAAAAGCAGAATATGCGGTAGACACGGGCAGATCCCATCGCTGCTCAAATCTGTTGAGCGCTTGGCATTTGGGTTGAAGTTTTTATTTATTTTTTAAACATTGTATGTACGTACGGTGGCCGTATTTCGCACCGTACGTAGCCAACCGTGCTAATCGGAGGTGGCTGCGTTGTGTGCCCCCCAATAAACCCCCCCCCCCAACTCATCTGCAGGGCTTCGTCTATTTCTCACGCGGCTATCGACTGCCTTCACCAACGGGGCGATCCCAAGCCGCACTGCCCTGCGGATGCTCGCGTGTAGCGGGCACAGCCCGCATCTCTATCCACTGCTGGATGAGGGCATCCCCACGCCGTGCGGGTCGTGGCGGTTATTTGACGAACTCGATGCTGATTTGAGTGAAGGTGGGGAGCATCGATTTACAGTACAACCATTGCAATTGCAGCACTGCTATCAACATACCGGGGATGTGCTCCAGATTTCAAGATTAATCTGAATAATCTGGCCCGGATACGACATTTCGGATGGTCCAAAAAATAATGTCCTGTTTCGGATTTTAAATTACTCCACTTTGTGTGCTTATCCCGCCAAAATTGGTGTCACATGGCATCGTATGACGTCACTTTTGTAAGCACGTGGTAATTATCTGTAAATCCTGAAAAATATATATCTAAAATTGTCCTTCAAAATAAAAATTCATATATTAAATTGCGCCATGCAAAATGTTTCATCCAAAAGCTCATCCGAATATCATAGCCCCCTCAGCAAACTACACACATGCTATACATGATGGTCACCCATCCGGGCACTCCACACTAAACATGGAACGTTGGGCCAACCTTGGTACAATCGTTCCAACCTCAATGCCAATGTTTACTGGTTATCCAGGCTCGATGCTTACTTATTTGATTGTTTCGTTAAAGTCACGTAGGTGAAAACGAAATAAAAATGAAAACAACTCAATTAAATCACGACGTTTCGGAAGCAACACAAGCCTCCGTCATCAGGTGACTGCTCCAGCAAAATTACTGTAGCGTATAAAGTGAGCTTTTTAGAGACATGTGGTTATATAGGGTACTAGGGGGGGGGGGGAGGAGCCAATGAGTCGTGGGGGGGGGTATGCTGCAGGTCGTGTGGCGTCAAATCTAGAATTAAGGCTCCATGCTGTTTAGCTTCTTCCAAGATCCAAGGCCGCAAGCATTCCGGGTTGTTTTTGTCAAGGGCTTGGCAGTGTCACTCAATCGTGGTTTACCCGGGGGGGAAAGCTGGAGGAAATCCCTTTCATCATCATCATTATCCACACATTGTTTAAAGATTAGTGATTTATGTGATGCTTTATTAAACCAAAAAACACGACAGCCCTTTGAATAATAAATTAACAGAGATCGTCAATGGGAAAATGTTAAGCGAGGTGTTTTATCACTCAGCCAATCAAACTTTATTTCTTTGATGCACCTTTTTTAAATCCAATGTGCCTGTACATCAAATTATTATACTCCATAACACTTTACAACCATGCAGTTAAAATAGCAATTGGGTTCATCTACAACCGTACATTTTGCAACATTAATTAAATTTGTATCTGTAAATGCCAGGC
Organism: Entosphenus tridentatus; assembly: GCA_014621495.2. NCBI lineage: Eukaryota > Metazoa > Chordata > Hyperoartia > Petromyzontiformes > Petromyzontidae > Entosphenus > Entosphenus tridentatus. Next base: position 8,174,963 of record CM025639.2, on the reverse strand, counting down.
TACGTACATATATACACCTATGTAAAAACGCAGAGTTGTTTTTGTGCAGTTATTGGTGACCGGGACAAGATCATCTCAGTATCTACACACGTCCGTCTGATTTAACCACATGGCCGACAAAAATCCTTCACTTTTACCCCACATATAGAATACTATTTTACTTTGGTCCATCAGCCTATGGGCCTTCTGAACCAGTGTTTTCCAGCAGCGTCGATTGAACCCTGTACAGGTTTCAACTTCTCCACGTCTCACCACCAGGGACGTGGCTTGTTCAACAATCGCTGTTGGTTTTTCTGGGATCACAGGAGGTAAAGAACACACGGACACTGTGGGGCCAGTTTAGCAGAGAACCGTCAAAAAGGAATGCAAATACAATAAAGTGCAGTCTCCATCTCGTATTATTCATTCCATCCCTCTCTGGCCGATTTTCTATAAAGAAGGGCCAATGCTCGAAACGTCGTCCGAGTCGAATAAAAATACACCGCACTGAAAACATATCTCATTGTGCAGCAAAAAAAAACAAGTGCCAAGTTAAACAAAAACGAAACCCTGTCGCTTGTATGAGTAACCCAAATAACGCGTTCCTGGAGGGACAACGCACGGCATCAAAAGGGAAAACCCAAAAACTGAGGTTCAGGTCGGGTAAATGAATTAATGGAATGTGTTTAAAACTTGGCAGATTGCTGCCCTCTACTGTGTGAATCGGGGGACACCTGGACCAACCTCCGACTCAACCGCTTGCGCCACACCTCTTCGAGAGATGCCAATGGGTTCCTCGTTTCACGGCGCGATGCCGATAGCAACAAACGGGATAACAATTCGGGGTGGGAGGGGGGGGGAAACTACAACAACATTTTAAAGTTGTAGGAGCCCCTGCTTCTACACGACGACCTCTCGCTTTGAGTAGGTGGAGTGATACGTGCGGGTCGGCCCTCGGTTCAGCTGCTGAGTGCTGTGGTCCACGGTTGTAGACCTACGACCCTGCCAACGGGGGTCTTGCGGCGGCTGGGCGCCAGCCGAGGGATCCTGCCACCGAAACCCCCCGGGATCCGAATACATCTTGGTCATTCGGAGTTTGCAAGGGGTCCCGCATCCCGCTTGCTGGTGGCGATGGGGGTGCGGGGCCCGCGGGAGGGCCTGGATCACGGGGGGCCTTCCTGCTGCTCGCTCTGAGCGGCGGCCCTCATGGCGACACCTGGAGTCATCGTCGTCGTCTTGTGTGGAGAGAGAGGGGGGGGGGGAGAGAGGTGGGCAGGGAGATGGGAAAGGAAATGATGTAAGTTTCAAGTTGACTGTATTTTGTCTAGCCAGCTGAGAGCTCGTGTGGCCAGGAGAGTCTAATTTGGTTCACTAAAATGACAAATTCTAGATTTGAAGTTTTCGTGACTGCAAGGATTCATACTTTGGTTTTTTCGCCCCCACACTCACCATTGCCCCTCCTCCTCCCTCCATCCCCCGCGACTATATAATTCCTCGTCACAGCCATCTCTGAGACACACTTAAGCGGTTGTGCTTTCGCTACGTTGTCCCCCACCTGAAGAAGGACGCTTGTGTTGCGCCCGAAACGTCGTGATTTAATTTAGTTGTTTTTTCATTCATTTAATTTTTTACCTAAAATTTCAAAAGCAAAGCAAACAAAATAAAGCGCAGCAATGAAGCAAATAGAAATGAGAGTAAAAACAACTGCGTCGCATGAGAAATAGATGATATTGGATAAACATGAGTCAGTGTCAAGTGATAAAGTCGCTGTTAGCTTAATTCGGCTCTGGCAGATTTATTTTTAGACTGATTATGGTGCAATTCCTATTTAAGTTACGGCAACGTTAAACCGATATCTGGCGACTACATGGAGAAATTAGCACCGCTGAACATATTGGAGTATGCTGCTGCTGCTTATCACGATGAAGACTTGGCCAATCACAATAATACTGCTGATAATAGTGATTATGGCAATGATTTGGATAACAATGCTGCTAATGCCGCTGTTGCTGCGGCTGATGATGACGTTGACGACAAGGATGATGCGAACTCACCGAGCGAGTTTATGGAGGACACGCTGTGCCTGCGTCGCTTGGGGGAGGCGAGCAGGGTCTCTATGGTGGGCACGGACAAGGGGGGCATTGGGGGCATCGGGGGCATGGCCGTGGGTGGGTGGTGGGGGCTGTGCTGCCCGGCCAATGCGTTCTGCACAAAAAACGCCGCTCCTCCATACACAGCGGTGCCCAGTGTCGATGTTTCTAGGACAACATCATCGTCGTCACCATCATCATCATCGTCACCAACATCATCATCATCGTCACCAACATCATCATCGTCACCATCATCATCGTCACCATCATCATCGTCACCATCATCATCATCGTCACCATCATCATCGTCACCATCATCATCATCACCATCATCATCGTCATCATCATCATCGTCACCATCATCATCATCGTCACCATCATCATCATCGTCAGGAGCAGCGACAGAAGCAGAGGAAGCAGCAGAATCATCATGAGCAGTGGCAACAGAAACAGCTTCATTGGCATCAGCTTTATCATCATCATCAGAGGAAGCAGCAGAAGAAGCACTATCCTTTAGCATCATCAGCAGCAAGAGCAGCAGTACCATCAGCATTATCATCATCGTCATCAATATCGTGATAACCAGCATAAGCATAATTCCACACTTTAAATAGCAATAATTCCCAGATCATCATCGTAACCATCACTGTTACCATGATCATTGTTGTTAGCGTAGTGGTGCGGTCAGTGGGTGGCAGCAGAGAAGTGCACACGCTGGGTGTGTCCTCTGGTTTAGGATTCACCCGAAAAATCCGTGAAAACCGACCCCAACACGGGATTTTGGGCGATCCGACAGGTTTTGTTTCAGTTTGATCCGAACGTGTGACGTCACCGGGGGAAAGCTATAGATCTCATGACGTCACGTCCGCCCTTCTGCCAAACGTGGTGGCACTGTGTGGCATGGTTGTTTGGAAAGGCTGCGGAGTTTAGGCAGATCGGGGCGGCCACCTCTCCCTGAGGCAAATAGGACATTTCAGACGCCACGTACTACGTGTTGAAACGATCTCTCTCTCTCGCGCTTTGGTAAGGGAAGATTTGCGATGCACTAATGAGCACAGTGATGGGGGGAGGTGGAGAGAATCTGGAACCTACCACATGGAAACTCCGCAGAGGTGGTTGTTGCTGCTGCTGCTGCTGCTATTGCTCTTTCTTCTTCAGGCCCTGCACGTTGCATCCCCAGTTGTCCTTCCCGCTGTACTATCTCCGAGAGCCTTGGGGGGCGGGGGGGGTGAGGAAGAGCACGGTGGATAGACGCAAGGGGAGACAGAGGAGGGTTCATTGTAACTTCATCAATGCCATTGTTCTAGAGGAGTCCATTAACTTTCCTGATACTGGGTAGTGATTGGATTGCATTATCAATTCTCTTTGAGCGGTTACAAGACGTTTCAGGTGGTACACGACCCCCATTACATTACGAGATACTCTATATCAGCGGTCGGGAACCTATGGCTCGCGAGCCATATATGGCTCTTCTGGTGACGGCATATGGCTCCCAGACAATTTTTAGTTGAAAAAAAAATAAAAAAAATCAGTTTGGAACTGATTTTAAAATACTCGTGATATTGCTTAATAATACTGTGTCATTTTAAAGTAAACAGAAATTAGTTTTTGAAGATAAATTTCACGGGTCACGGGGCCTCAACGCCTGCATGAAGCTCAACCTCACCACGTACGAACCAGACTACAAGGCCATCAGCAAAACCATGCAACACCAGAAGTTGCATTAAAAGTAAGACATTACATTTATTATACGTTCAAAATACTATATGGCTCTCAATGCAATATATTTAGAAATATTTGGCTTTTATGGCTCTCCCAGTCAAAAAGGTTCCCGACCACTGCTCTATATCAATAGATAACGCATCAATGTGTACATGAACAATTCAATGCAAGTATTGTGATTGTAACCATGTGCATTAGTCACCGGTGCACAGATGTATAGTTACGCCCCGAATGTTCTTCTTAAGCAATAGCATTAATTACTTCACATCATCATCATCACCACAATGATTATCATCGGCAGTAGCAGTTTCATTGCCTTCATCATCAGCTTCATCATCATTATCTTCATCCTCTCAATCACTAACCATGTCATCTCAATCGCCACGCTACTACCACCTTCATCACCACCACCATCACCTCATTTGTATCATTAGTCCTTTTGTCTTTTGCGTCGATTATATTCCAAGCATGCTCGAGGCATCAGGTCAGAGGACAAGGCATGCGATTGAAAACCCTCACAGGAAAGTGCATCGCCCCGTATTCGAAAACGGCCCATGATAGAAGATATCACAGAACTAGTTCTGAGACCCCGTCAAGTAAATTTAAACCACAACTAGACACGTTCGACACGTGGCAATGGCACCCACATGTGGATTTCTAATTCTAAGAGCTTAGAATAATTTGACCGAACTAAGAGAGAGAGAGAAAAAACTATTTTACGTGATTAATGTTTTGCAGGCCCACCGCTCTGGGATGATCAATTCGTATTCATATTCTTAGGTTTTTTCGGTAAAGTCACGTAGGTAAAAAAATTTAATTAATAAAAGTAAAATAAGACGGAAGCTTGTGTTGCCTCCGAAACGTGATTTTATTTTATTTTACTTTTATTAATTTAAAAATTTTACCTACGTGACTTTACCGGAAAAAAACTAAGAATATGAATCCTTGCAGTCACGAAAGCTTCAAATCTAGAACGACCAATTGGCTTTCACTCGAGACGCGGGTTTAATCATCACGTACGAGCAGTGGCTGACACCCGGACGACTCCACACCAGAATGCTGCTGCCTGCTCCATTGTCTCTTCACCGTGGCCCGGCCACCGCGCCGCTGGCACGACCATCGCTAAACCACCACGAATCCATCCACATTCATATCGACATTTATTTGAGATGATTTTAAGAATTCAACCGTGGGGGGTTCGGTGGCTTATCCTTCTGCCCCCCCCCCAACACGAAGGCGGCTGGGCACTCTCCAACCCCCCACGACGCTACGGAGATCACCACGACGACAAGAGACAAAGATCCCCCGTGTAGCCTTTACAGACTGTAGGAGCAAGTGCTGCTAGCGAGTAGCTCCGATGAAGGCCGGCACTGTGGCACACGAGGGGATGGGTGGCCAGCACCACCCTCGATCGCCCAGTGGCGATGTTTACACACCGCACCAGCTACTCATTTGAGTAGCTGCAGGAATTCATAATCAAAGAACCTATCTACGTGACTTTACCGAAAGACCCAAAAGAATATGAATTCCTGCAGTCACGAAAGCTTTAAGTCCACGCATGTGGCTACTTATGCTATTGGGATAACCCGACGCACTGCCCGCAACCACCGCAACCACCACCGCCACCCGCTCACACTCCGACACCTGCTCGCTCTGCTGATCTCCCGCTGCGCCGCCAACTTGCGCAGCCCGATGCCGGCGAACACCGCCGCCACCACGAGCAGGGCGCCCACCCCGCACGCGGCGAGCACCACAGCCTGCTGCGGGTGCTGTTTGTCGTGCGGGAAGGTGCCCGGAGCGTCGCCGGCGCCCAGGTGCTGCTCCACGTCGGCCCAGCCCGGCGAGTCGTAGTTGTTGCACGAGCGCTGGTCCAGCTTCTCGCGCAGGAACTGGCAGCAAAAGCGAAATCCGCAGGTGCCGCAGCAGTGCGTGTAGGGCTTGGTGCGGCAGTCGAACGGTGCGTCCCACTGGCCCATCACGTCGTAGTAGCCGCGGCAGGTCTCAACCGGCTCCTTGATGATCGCCGGAGCCACCGCTGCCTCCTCATCGGCGCGTGTCTCCTCCATCACGTGGCCATGTTGAGTCTTGCTGTGCCTGTCTCCTGCTGTTATTGGTGGTGAGACTCCGTGCGGTGTGCCGATTGGGTTGATGCCCTTGCTGCTGCTGCTGCTGTTTGAGGTTCGGCGAGATGCAAGAGATGCTGCCGAGCTGATCTGGAGGTCGCCCAGACTCAGGATGATGGTGGTCGTCATCATCGTCGTGGCTATCACCGCCACCATCATCATTTTCAACACCGACACCGTCGACTGGAAGGTTTTGTGTCGTTGCTGACGTTACCACCAGGACGCGATCACTGGACGGGAAGAATGAGCGGCACTTTGTTTAGAGGAGGAGGAGGAGGTTGACATGTAGATGGGTGACGGTTCGATTTGAGGTCCGGATCCAAAATGGTCGGGGCTCACAGCTCCACACGAATCCTCTGAAGAACGACACCAGATTTGTTATATAGAGAGATAGACATCCAACTCTCGCTGAGTGATCCACAGTCTGTGACCCCAATGCACTTTGTCAATGCCCCCCGCAGGGCAGGCAATGCCCTTCCCCCCCAATCTAAAGGTCAGACAGTCGCGCAGCGCACTTCTAACACGTGTACCACCCTCATTCACGCAGTCGGTGCCGTATCGCGTGGTTGGCATGGGTCATGGTGCAGCTTCACTGCCTACACGCTCGATCGATGCGACACTGAACACAGTTACATACGGAGCCTGAAGGGTTTGGCTCGTGAGAGCTTTAATCCATGAACAGCAGCACGAACACACATACGGCTAATGCAAGAGGCGCCACGGTGGCGAGATGTTAACTACCTCGCCTGGTATACAGGAGGTCGTGGGTTCGATCCCGACCCTGATGCCTGCTGTATATTTGGAGTTTGCGTGTTTTCTCTCTCCGTGGTTTTTTTCTCTGGGTCCTCCGGTTTTGCCCTCCACATTTAGAAACGTAAGTTTAGAGAAACATTTTCACGCGATAAGCCACTTCGTTGAGCTGTCATTTGTGGCCACATCGCTTTTGAAAATGAGCTATATAGCTCAGTGGGTCTTACTTGGTAAAATAAAAAAAATGTCTAGTAAAAATTACTTTATAACCCAACTCAAGTCGCATGGGGATCACGTAATTCACTGTTATTGGCCACATGGAGACATTAACTCCGCTGAACGTCTGCCACACCGGGTGGTACTGACGAGTGAGGCATCTTGTCCTGTGCGCATGCACGACGCGGATAGCTTCATCAGTTTGCACGAATTCACGTGCACTGAAAGGGGGGAGGGGGGGTATATCGAGTACTGGAAGAGGTTCCCATCACTCTGTGCGGTAGTAGATGCGTTCTAAAAAAGGGCGCACAAAGCGAAACCGCACGAGGAGACAGCTGCCCGCCGAGAAGTAGACAAAAAGATCCCGCGTGTAGCCTCAACAGACTAAGGAAAAGTGCTGTTAGCGAGCATCTATCAAGGCCGGCACGGCACATGAGGGGGTGAGTGGCCAACACCACGCCCGGTCGCCTTTGTCTCCCTAGTGGCGAAGTTTACACATCGCACCAGGTACTCATTTGAGGCTGAGTCGACCTAGGGGATACCCAAAACCGGTTCAAATAATCGTCACTGATGTTGGCCGTGAGCGGGAATCGAACCCAGGTCGCCAGGTTTGGTAGCGCAGCGCGCTAATCGCTGCACAACCGCTCCCCGCTAGTAGTACACACACACCACAGCACACACACAGTACACACACAGTACACACAGTACACACACACAACACAGTACATACAGTACACACCACAGCACACAGTACGTGCACGCACCAAAGCACACACAGTACACACACAGTACACACACAGTACACACACAACACAGTACATACAGTACACACCACAGCACACACAGTACGTGCACACACCAAAGCACACACAGTACACACAGTACACAGTACAGCACACACACCAAAGCACACAGTACACACACACACCACAGTACACACAGTACAGTACACACAGTACACACACAGTACACACACTACAGTACACACACAGTACACACACAGTACACACAGTACACACACAACACAGCACATACAGTACACACACAGTACACACACAGTACACACAGTACAGCACACACACTACACACACAGTACACACGCAGTACACACACACCACAGCACACACAGTACACACACAGTACACAGTACAGCACACACACACACCAAAGCACACAGTACACACACACAGTACACACACACATCACAGTACACACAGTACACACATAACGCAAGCACACACATCACACACAGTACACACACAATGTCACACCACATAGCCGCGTGTGAGCGAATTCAAACCGCATAGTATATAACGACTAACGAATAGAACGAGGTTAGCCGCAAATACGTGAAAATCGCACTGAAACCGCGTGAAGCGAGGGAACGCTGTATATGAAAACAAAAGGTTACAACTATATACAGCATTTAGATAGTATAGCTTCACCGAGAGAGCTTGCAGAAAGTAACGAACACACAGATCAAAAGAAGAGGCGGATGAATAGAGGGTAGAATAGATATGCTAAAATCGAGGCTATTCACAGCAATAGTGTGCAAACATTTCCAAAAAAATTGGATTGGAGAAAATAATTGCACACAGATAAACGGAGACTCAGACCTGTGGACAATACGATCACCAATGGAAATGTACCACAGGACGTTATACATAACGACTTAACGAAAAACTCTGAGAAAACCACAGTATAGGCAATGCGTATATTGAACTTCTTTCGCACCGTACGTAGCCAATCGCGCTAAACGCAAAAAGCAGTTCTAAAGAAGTGAGTTTTCAACCTAGATTTAAAAGCGCTTAGCTCCAGTGGCGTCCTAATATCGGAAGGAACTGCGTTCCAGACGGCCACAGAAGCGCATCTGGAAGAAAGTGCGCGATGGAGTGACCGTCTTTGTTCGATGGCCAGCCAAAAGGCGCTGCGAGGATGACCGGAGCTTCGTGTGATGGTTCATGCTCCTTGACGAAATGAAGTTCACAGGGCAAAGAGACACAAATGGAGAGACAACTGGAAAACATGAGAGAGCGCGCACTATGTAGTTAATAAAGGCGGACCGAGATCAAAATGAGCAATTAAAGTTGCAGGTAAACAGCGGGTTGCAGAACTTCACGGCACTTGCCGTAAACAATCTGTTAAGGCTATACGGGGGATCTTTGTTTGTGTGTGTGCAGATAATGGAACAAAGCAGGATGTGTGTGTGTGAATAGTGAATGAGAAAACAAATCCATTGGCCTACTTGTGGCGTCCAGATCGATGTTTGCCCCTCGAGTTATTTGTTTCAATATCGCAACCTTGGTCCCGAATTCGACCTCATGGAGGCGCATCAGCAAGGCGTCGCCTTCAATCGGGCCGCGTGAAGAAATATCGCAGCAAAGCACCCGGCCTCATTTCCTCCCCCTGGCGGGTGATGTCCACACCGTACCAAGTACTCGTTTAAGGCTGAGTTTACCTAGGGGAGGCTCAGGACCGTGTCACTCGTGTTCGCCGTGGTCAGAAATCAAACTCGGTTTTTTGTCCGGACGTTTCGTCGTGCAATGCACTCGCCACTGCACCACGGCTCCCAATGTGTGCATGTGTAATGGGTTCAACTGAGTCGCAGACGTAGGCTTGGAGGCAACACATTTATTCAACTCCAGCACACGGTGTAACTTCCCCTAAACAGAATAACAACCTATGGTGGTGACCACCAGGCTAACTACACTAGTTACTACGTGACTGGTGTAGTTAACCTGGTGGTGACCACCAGGCTAATTACACTAGTTACCACGTGACTGCTACTACGGACCGGGACCAACAGCTTGGGTCCGGGTCCACGTGTTGGAGACTCGTTGAACGTAGAGAACGTTGACGAAGGTTTCTTCAGGATGAACAACAACAATGCCGGTGCCTCTGGGGACCCGGCTTAGATTCTCTGCGGCATGGCCGGCTCCGACCTTGACCACGTCCACCTTCTAGAATCCTCGGGAAAGATCTCGGTCCCAGTCACGCGACCACCCCTAGCCATGGCCTCGAGTAACCTCATCCTTCGGCCGGCACTCCCACACCCTGTCCTGTAGGGGCTGGCACTGCACGCCAAGCGTGATGCCATCCAGCGCTGTCAACCAGTGCTCACCAGGCCCCTCTAGTGCCGGCACTGCACGTAGACATCCCGCGATGTCACTACACACGTGTATATACATTAGTACCCACGTGGACACCCACTTACGTAGGAAATGGACCTCGGGCTGATGCATTGGGCGTGCGTGCCGCACCCACGGATCGAACCCAGCTGCCTGGGGGTGGGAATGGAAATGGGCAACATGCGCATACAAAGATAAAGATCCCCCGTATAGCCGATAACGGACTGTAGAGGCAAGTGCTGCAAGTGGGCCACGCCCAGCCACCTTTGCCTCCCGAGTGGTGATGTTCTACACATTGAACCAGGAATTCATTTGAGGCTGAGTCGACCTAGGGGAGGCCTAGGACCGGTTCAGATAATCGTCACCGGGGTTGGTCGTGAGCAGGAATTGAACTCGGGTCGCCGGGTTCGTAGTGCAGTGCGCTAACCACCTGCGCATCCACCCATATACACACAAAACGACCCCGCTCCGTGCAGCCTTCATTATTGGTGGAACAAGGACTGTTAACTGGCACCACATGAGGGCAGAATTGTCCATGAGGCTGCGGTGTGGCCAGTACCATGCCCAGCCACCTTTGTCTCCCCGGTGCAGATGTTTTACACTGACAACGGGTACTCATTTCAGGTTAAGCTGACCTATGGGAGTCCCAGGACCGGTGCTTACGTCACTCGCCACTGACGTTAGCTGGGAATCGATCTCGAGAGGTCACTGGTTCGATTCTATAACCCAACGTGGACATTAAAACCGTGCTGGTTTTCAAGTGCCCCCCCACCTCCCCCGTCCTCTGACCCCACCTGTCCAGCCAGCAGTATTAATGGGAATGCTGCAGTCTTGTCGATCGGCGGATGGCGTGTGGTGGGGTAAAGTGCGGGCACGCGCACCTCTCCCAACGCATCCGGCCAATGTGGAAGAGAAGACCAAATGCCCTTTAGAGTTCACTCGAGTGGAGGCCTCAGGAAGACCACAGCGTGTGGAGCAAAACGTCGGACACCATGCCGAACGCACGGTACAACACGAAAACACATCACGGAGGCATACAGCACAAATCGCAACAACCTTCACACTGTATATACTCTTAGTTCTTTCGGTAAAGTCACGTAGGTAAAAAATTTAAAATTAATACAAATAAAATAAAAATCACGTTTCGGAGGCAACATCACTTGATATCAAGTGATGCAACAAATCTGGCTGTGACGGTCCCACCTGATGACGGAGAATTGTGTTGCCTCCGAAACGTCGTGATTTTTATTTTATTAATTTTAATTTCATTTTTTACCTACGTGACTTTACCGAAAGAACTAAGAGTATGAATCCTTGCAGTCACGAAAGCTTCAAATCTAGAAGGAAATAAACACTGTATCCCTGGTATTTACTGTATTCGTATGTGTACCGTATGAATGCAGGTGGGCGCTGTGCCAATATTGTCTGGTGCAAGCACATTTACACAACAACACGCGCTTTTCACGAGGGATCGAAAGATATTAGACAACCAGTGAAGTGAATTTAAATCTTAAATATATGTTATTTTATTGCTTCGTTTACCACGGTAATGCTGGCCGAAACAATGAACACCTTTTATATTGACCGCAGCAACAATTAAACATGTGGGGGTTCATGATAGGGGGCGCCAAAAATACTGTTAACACTAATTGCCATTTAGTCATGAATGCTTCACCGATTCTCAAGTAAGACCATAATTTTCACGAAAGTCCATGTTAGAATGATTGGTCAATTTGTTAGCTATTATTTTGCTCGGAGAAAATCCACACATAATGTAAAGGCTTACCCCGAGCTCTCATACTCTGATGGTGCATTGTCTTTGAGTTGTGCGCCTTTTGGCGTCATCTGGTCCAACCCATGTGAGACTAGGCTCTAAGGAAAGCTGTCTCGGGTGTGGACCAATCAACTTCAAGGACAGTGCACATTATCAGAGTTATGTCTTTTGTTTGTATTATGACTGCAGGTATTGCGGTCTATGCAAACATGACTCCTTGTAAAAGGGTGTCAGTTTTGTTGCCAGATAGAAGGGTAAAAAACCAATTATCAAAATCCACACACACACACAAGGACAAAATGCTCCAACAATTTACTTTATGTACTGTCCCTTTTAAGTGACGAGTTATTGGCGTGGTCATTGATGGCCAGGCAGAAATAATCAACTTACAATGTAATTACAGATGGCTGGTGTTAACCCATGTAAAGGAGAGAGCCTGGAAAAGTCAACAAGTGTTTTTCAAAAGATCTGTGTGGCATTGCGAGTTAACAAACGTCTGATTGGTTTGGTCCGAATAGTTGCTACAGTGTTAATATGTGAAAATGTAAAAGTTTAGGGCTTTAATCAACCACAAGAAATAACAAAACATTATAATGCCGCGGCATGCCAGCGGAAGAAATTACACATCCCAATATGCTGGTACCAGTCCCTGGAAAGTAGACCCGCTGCTGGCTTTCCAAAAAATGTTACTCATATTCACAAGCCCACTAAAACGATAGCGTGTTGAATTGACCTTCAAATGAGATTCCATCTCTCGGATAGGAGTGTGAATGGAGCTCTCTAGCCACAGAATCAGCCCTCTATTTGAAACGTATATATGCATACATACATACATGGAATTATACATGCAATCATACATGCATGTACATTGCAGATTGTATTTCTGCATTAGGAAACAGTTAATCACGTGTGCATTTGAGCATCGTTAATTTAGATGACAGCTTTTTTTTTTCTGACATGTCAGTCGACTGCTGCTCGTGTTACGAGTCGTTCCGCCACTTTAGTTTAACGTTTGTCAGCAATGGGAGCTCCTCCAAACATTCCCAGAAGCCCCGTGTCTAGAGCTGGTAGGGCTATTATCTTCTGTACCTGTAACAGAAATGGAAGAAAAGTGTTGAATTGAGTCAGGGCATAAGACTGCATGTGTGTATGTGTGTGCGTGTGTAGTTACATAGAATTGGTCATGTAGCAGGATAGTGCTGGGCTGCTGGCGGGGAAGGGGATCTGCAGCTTACAGCAGCCCTCACGACAGCAGCAGGCCACGTGATAGACCAGAAAGGGATCTAGGGGAAAGGTCACGGAAGGGGCGGGTAGGTTCTAGAAAGGGGGCGTGGCCGGGGGCGGAGCCAGGCCATGCTGACAGTAAAAGAGGGGCCCCTGGAGGGGAGCTCGGGGCTGTCGTGTGGAGTGGGATCCCCGTCGTGCTGCTGGAGTCTTCGCCGTTCTTCTCTCGTCATCTTCGTCTTCACCATCTCGGCGTCGCCAGTCAGGCAGTCTACCAACTGTCCTGACTGGGAACCGTAGTCGGCTATAGACGGATTATTGGAAGTGTTAACTCGTAAGGCCGTGTTAATAAACAGAGTGCCTCCAACTCTTCGTGTCTCCGAGTCAGTCACTCCACGTGAATACCAAACGACTGGACGTGTCTGTCTGGTGGGGAGTGGTGGCACACTGCGCTAAGAACCTGGCGACCCGAGTTTGATTTCCGATCATAGCTAACATCGGTGACGAATATCTGAACTGGGCCTGGGCCTCTCCTAGGTCGACTCAGCCTTGAATTGTGAAGTGTGTAAACATCAGCAGTGGGGAGACAAAGGTAGCCGGGAACAGCGCTGGCCACCCACAAACCTCGTGTGCCACATCAGCACTTGCCCCAACAGTCTGTTGAGGTTATACGGAGGATCTTTGTCTTCGTACATATGTGTGTGTCTGTGCATGACTGTGTGTCTGTGCATGACTGTGTCTGT
>CM025639.2:8137716-8153078 GCA_014621495.2 Entosphenus tridentatus | reverse complement strand
AAGCCTACGTGTTAAACTCAGTGTTACATTCATAAAGCCTACGTGTTCAACGCAGTGTTACATTCATAAAGCCTACGTGTTCAGCGCAGTGCTACATTATTGAATGAAGCCAAATCTGTTGCACGAAGCCAACTCGTGTAAAAAAAATTAGGGATTCTTGGGAAAATTATTAAAATATAATTTGTGTAAATCTTTTACAATAACTTAATCTGTGACTTTCACCCTTCCATGAGCACGATTTTGAAAGGTAAATTTGTATTGGCCTGGAGAGTGGTTGGCTGGGTAACTACCTTGTGCAACAGGTGTTACAGAATGTGGTGCTACATTGTGGCCAGCAGGGAGTAGTGCAGCAACATCCATTGTTACAGTTCACCTGCACACCCAACCTTCAACCCACACTAAGCAGTGCGATGAAAGTTAAGTGTCCTAATAATCCCCATGCCCCGCAATGCATGTTGGAATCCTGATCTAGCAGTGGATTGACACGAAGGGATGTGCATATACAATGAATGATCATGCACAGGAGTTGAGTTAGGTTAAGGCATCGCGTGGCTGAAATGGATAATGACGACGTGGAGGTCGAGGGGGTGCCCTTCATCATGCTGGGGATAGAACGCAGCCTATAATGATGGTTATGTATGTACGTTGAACTTCTTTCGCACCGTACATAGCCAACCGCGCGAATCGGAGGTGTCGGGGGAGGACAACAAACTAAACACAAACATTTCTAAAGAAATTAGTTTTCAATCTATATTTAGAATTGCATACCTCCAGTGGCTTCCTAATATGGGAAGAGCGTTCCAGACGGCCGCAGAAGCGCATCCAATGCGGTGACCGTCTTTGTTCGATGGCCAGCCAAAAGGCGCTGCTGCGTGGATGGTAGCACTGTGGTGGTTGTGCTGACGCCGGTTGCCTTGTGTCCCCTGGCTGCAGGTGAGCTTGGCCATCAAGGCTCTGATCGAGCATCACAACAAAAGGCCGGTGAAAGCGGAGAAGAAACAGCCGCTCTTCGACGTGGCCAGCAGAATCCAGCTGATGGTGACAGTGTGGCGCATCCCACCCGAGGACTGCGTCATCAAGATGTACGTGACGCCTCCACCCTCTTCAACACAAAGCACAGGCCCTGTCTGTCACCAGGCATCTGGCACACCACATTCAATAAAAATAAATAACAAAAACGGTAACAGACAATATGCTCCTTTCCATAGTCCTGACATGTATATAAAAGTAGAAATATCTGACTCGTGGACTGTTGCGAGTGTAGTGCCCTCACCAAAGTGCCCCACCCGGCTGTGAAATAGACACGTCTATGTGATAACGCGAAGGTGAATTATCCCAATAAAGATGAACACCATCCCTCAACAACTCTCCGGAGTGCTGGGGTCACAGGCGTGCGCCACCACCACACCCACCTCGGCAATTCCCACCGTGACCTGAATGTGATTTGCACGATCGCGTCTCTCTCTCTCTCTCTCCCGTAGAGGGCTGCCGCACTCGGTGCGCTCCGACGATGCGGAAGTGTGTCTGTTCACCAAGGACGAGCCGAAGATGAGCCCCGAGCAGACGTGCAGCTTCTACAACAAGCTGCTGCAGAAGAGCGACATCAAATCCATCACTCGGGTGTGTACTGCTCTCATTCTCCCGGCGACATCTGCAGCTGATGCGAACTGTGAGCCCGGCGACTTGATTTGGATTCCCCACCACGTCTAACATCAGTGGCGAGTGATATCTGAACCGGTCCTGCCCCTGCCACCAACTATGTCAACCCGCACTGACCGAGTCAAACTACCCCTGTGCTTTTGACACCACATAATGAGACCTTCAGCAGTAGATGGACAAAGGGGGGATGTACATTATACACGCGGTCCTCGAATTAAGTCTGACTTCAGTCTTTAAAAACACCATTATTGTGTACTTTATATATGATTGACAGTTGATTAGATATGATATTTGTATTCGTACCTATAAAAAGCTGCATATCGGACCCTTGGTCAGGAACATAACCCCCTATTATGTCATTGTTTCTCTTGGAAAATCGGTCTCGACTTACGTGGTTTCGACTTGCTGCGCATTTTCTCGGAACATCACCTCATGTAGGTCCGAGGACCACCTGTACAATATATGGCATCAACAGAAGTATGATGAGGAAATTGGTAAACAATCGTAATACAACGGAGATAATGACAAACAACCATAATGAGTGGCCACTGACCCTCGTGACCTTAACTGTGATGATTGTCTCGCCCCCCCACCAACCTGGCACCCCGCTCGTCACGCGCAGGTGATTCCCTACCAGACGCTCAAGAAGGAGTACAAGCCGTACGAGGCGAAGCTAAAGCTCCTGCGCAGCTACGACCTCTTCCTCGCAGACTCCCGCATCCGCCGCCTGCTGCCCTCGCACCTGGGCAGACACTTCTACGCGGCCAAGAAGTGAGCGCTCCACTGCGATGCGGCAGCGCGCGGAGCGAGCGCCGTCGTGCGGCGGTGCTTGGCGTATTCTCACCGATGAGAATACGCTTTGTGGGACATTCATGCATTTTGGTGTTTGCGTGCGAGAATTGGTGAACCCACCAACCCTCGCCTCCATAGTGCTGGATTACAATCGTGGTGGTGGGGGGGGCGGATAGTGAAATGGTTAGCGCGCTGCGCTACGAACCTGACAACCCAAGTTCGATTTCCACTCACGGCCAACACCAATGACGATTATCTGAACTTGTCCTGGGCCTCGCCTAGGTCGACTCAGCCTCAAATGAGTACCTGATGTGTGTAAACATCGCCACTGGGGAGACAAAGGCGGTCGAGGGTGGTGTTGGCGACTCGCCCCCCTCGTGTGTTATGCCGGTCTTCATAAGTGCTCGCTAACAGCACTTGCCCCAACAGTCTCTTATGGCTTTGGTGGGGGGGGGGAAGGAGAGGTGGAATCGTGAAATACATTTTGATCTCGTAACGATCTATCAACCCCTGCCAGGACATCACCGGATTACGGGCGTCTGTCCCCGCGCTCGGCTCGCTAATCGGGGTTCTGTGTGCGTGTGTGTGCGTGTTCCTTGTCCGCGTCCGTATCAAGGGCCCCCCTTTCGGTGAATTTGCTGCACAAGCATCTGGACAGAGAGTTGGGCAGGTTCATCTCGGGGACAGCCCTGCATATCTCCAACAAGGGGAACTGCAAGTACGTGTTCGTGCGTTTGTCTCCGTGTGCTTCAGCGTGTGCGATGGCACCGGTGGTGCAGTAGCTTGCACACTGCGATGATGATTGGTGATGACCGTAATTGTGATGGATGATGACGATTGGTGAAGATTGTATGTTTATGTATTTTGAACTTCTTTTGCACTGTGCTTGGCCAACCGTGCTAATCGGAGGTGCGACAAGATGGACGACAATGTTTATAACCGCGATGGACGACGATAATTGTGATGGTGATTTTGATTCACGATGATGACGTTGTTGATTGCGGATATTGATGCATATTGTTGCTGATGTTTGTCTCTCAGTACGGTGTTGGTGGGCAACACGAACATGGAGTTGAACGGTATCGTGGAAAACATCATGACTGTTGCCTCCACGATGGCCAAAAAGTGTCCAGGGGTGAGTCCTTTTGTTCCCACAGACCATGATGCACCCGGGCAAGAGAGGGGGGGGGGGCATCCATCAACAGCAATAGTTTCCATGCCGGTTTTCTATTGTTTCTCAGTAATTTCATTCCCAATTGTAATCTGATCAAACGACCGTCGTTCCATGAGAATCAAATAATTCATTATGGAATCTCATAGGGCGCTGCAGCCCTTGGTGGTAGAGAACGACCAACAGAAGCGGATATCACAGAGCTACCTCTGAAGTCCCTGTTTCAAATGACCTTGGGTCCACACACATTATAGGGATAAATACGTTACCACTCGCTTGGCATACTCCCTTGAGTTCGATTCCCGTTCACGGCCGACAACAGTGACGTTTATTTGAACCGTTCGTGAGGCTCCCCTAGGTCGACTCAGCCTCAAATGAGTACCTGGTGCGGTGTGTAAACATCACCACTGGGATGACAAAGGCGTTCGGGCGTGGTGCTGGCAACCCCCACCCCCTCATGTGCCGTTCCCAGCCTTCATAGGTGCTCGTTAATAGCACTTGCAGCAACAGTCTGTTTAGACTATATGGGTGATCTTTTGTCTGTGTGTGTGCGCGCATGCGGCACCCTCCAGGGATGGGGCAACGTGAAGGTCCTGCACGTGAAGACGCAAGTGTCCGTGGCCCTCCCGGTGTACACGTCGAGCCTCGACGCCATTGCCACCGTGCTCAACCGCAAGGACCTCTTCAAGTCTACCGCTGACGAGGCAATTGCTTGGAGTGTTTTGCTGCTCGACATTTCAACACGATTGGCCACTTTGTTGAGCTGTCATTTGTGGTTGGGTCTCTTCTGACAAATAAGTGAATTGGTCAATGGGCTTTCTTTGATTGCTTTACCTTTCCTAGGCTTTGCACTCCTATCGTGTTTTTATATTGTTGTTGTTGTCACATTCTGACCCCGTGGCCGTACTGGAAATCTGTGAAAAGAGCTTTATAGCTCATCAGATCTCTCCAGTATGAATTCTGATTCCGACGTAGCTTGCGGGAGCTACGATCGCCAGGGTCCTCGACTTGCTAGTTCGCGTCCCAATCGACATATGATGCAATTCAAGCAGAATATTATGTTTGGGGGGAGGGGGACTGGCTCCTTTGATAATGAGGAATTTACACTGCTGGCTCAGATGTGAGCACCACCCCACACTTGTTTGAAGTTGAAAAAGAGTTAAAAGACCTGTGGTTTGAGAGTTTATTTGACCCCCTAGTAGCCATGATGTGTATATTTTGACGTTCTTTCACAATTTGCTACTATGATAACATCACTTACGATTGCAATTTGACATGAGCATTATAGTCGAGCTATATCCCTTTCATGTCTCTGTAGATTAGTTTTAGAATTCGTTCCGCGATCAATCTGGAGGCAATCTGCCCGAGCTGAGTAGCGCTGCAGGGAATTTAATATTCAGATGTGTTTGTGCAACAATTTAAATTCGTTCTGCGATCGTCTTTTTTTGTTTTCATCATGAATATTTCATTGCTGAACTTAATTTTAGCTTCCATCAGTTTGGTGATGAATGAGACTATCCTCGTCACACTTGAGTTATCACCACCTGGCTTAACAAAACCGACTTGATTTGACACAAAGCCTAAGAAAATGTGTTTAACTGGTGCGGCACCGGGGTGCAAGTCCTACGCTTGTCGGCACTGCAGCGAGTCGATGCGAACCGCCGACGTGAACGCCGCGTTAACAGACCCCCCCCCACCCCCGGCTTCGATTGCAGGAGAAGCCAAACGGGGAGAAGAAGAAAAAGAAAAAACGTGAGAAGCTAACGTCTCCCGGCGAAGGCTCACCGGCCAAGAAGGCCAAGCTGCAGGTGCGTGGTAACTTTGCTGTGGCTTCCTCTCTGGTTTGGAACTGCGGTGGTGGCGACGTGGCTGGCGTGCTGCTCTCTACGCCCGTATATACCCGAGTTTTATTCCCGGCCACGGCTAACACGGGTGGCGATTAGATAACTGAATCGGTCCTGTGCCCTCCTTTTAACTCGACTATCATTGCTGCCAAAGTATGGTCATTCATCCCCCACGAACGAAGCGGCTGTGGGAGGCACTCCTATAGCAGTGGGCGTGACCAAGGGATGTACTTGCTCGCACACTACATTTGTGCATGTAACCCTCTGCTCTCTAAAAGGGCCTTTGAAACATGGAAAAGTTGTCGAGTCAAATGAGTTAATGTTCAAATGAGGATTGGGCAGTGCTCACTTCCATTGGTAGGTAGTCTTAAGAAAGTGGTGGACATTTCTCTGGCCACAAACATTCCCCTGTTCAGATGTGTCGACCGTCGCTCTTATTGAGCGTCTCGTAATATCGCAATCGCACGAGTAATAATGGTGTTTTTATATAGCGTCATTTAATAATATTTATCGAGGAAAGCAAACGCTTAAGTCCCAAGACTTTTTGAGTAGGATCCTTCCAAGTTTTTTTTGCAGTAGGTGGCAGTGATTGCTATGTATAATCCCAATTTCAGAATTAGTAGTTCATTGTTTTTTATTGCCAAATTTTGACCATGACTCCAGCACGCAATGGCCCACTTTAACATATTACGTAATATGAATGAAGCCGATGGCGCCGTACTGTTTTGTTGCGGTTTAAACACCTGCAGTAAAATAACCAGGGCGGCAGCTGGAATTCGAACCTTGAACCAACAAGCGGCGAATTGGCCACCGCTTGGCCATTGCAGGGTTTGCAGGCCTCGACGTGGTCAGCAGGGGGCAGTGCAGTAAACTACTCGTAGATCAGTTGTGATCACGTGATGCTCGGCAGACAGCGTATACACGTACTACTCGTATTGCAAGACCTTGCTCGTTTATCAATTTAATATTTATTTTAAAAATTTGCTCTTCTTGCAAAACACTCACAGACCAAGTTACTCGCAATCCAAGGTTTTACTGTACATGTTTTGTACTTCGTGATAACTTTCCTTGCTCACTGCTCCCACCAGCCTGATCACTTGCAGTGACATATGCTCAAATAACCTGCATGCCCCACACAGGCATGGGTGGTGGGGGGGGGGGGAGACCTTTAGCAGTGAATTGACCCAGATCTCTCTCGTGTTTGTGCTGCAGGCCGAGGAGGAGCTGGGAGAGCTCCCCACGACGGAGGCTTCGACAAAGTCGTCGGCCAAGAAGAAGAAACGAGCTGAGGCCAAGGAGTCTAGCGTTTGCGTAGAGAAGGAAGTTTCAGCTGTGGAGGAAGATGAGGTGGCGGTGGTGGCGGCGGCCGTTGAAACTTTAAACGTGACCCTGGCAAAGACCCCCGAGGAGACTCCGTCTAAGAAGGCGAAACTCAACCGCAGGAAAAAGAAAAGTTTTACTCCTACTACGGAGGGGCCAGCTGCTCAAGTGAAAGAAGATGACGCAGAGGTGACGACAGACATGGAAGAAGAAGCAGCCGTTGTCAGCTTCTTGTCAGAGATTCGGAAGAACACTCCGCTGAAGACCCCCACCAAGAAAAAGACACAGAAGGAAGAGCAGACCCCATCTTCCGGGCAGTGTGACAGCGCTGCAAAGAGGGAGAAAAAGAAAGTCTCTGCCATCGTGGTGGAAGGATGCGCGTCTCCTGCCCAACCACTCTGTGGCCTTGCTGAGAAGGTTTTGGTGAAGACACCGAAACGAAAAGGCGTCAAGACTCCCCAAAAGCCAACTGCTGACACGAAGCAGGAGGCAGAGAAAGAGGACGTTGTGACAGCGAGCGATGTCCCTGCATCTCCTGCGATTAATGTCTTGTCTGCAACGCCTGGGAAGTCCACCGTGAAGACGCCGGCTAAAACACCAACGCAGAAGAGAGCGAAGACCCCTTCAAAGCCGGCATCTGATGACGTTAAAGAGGAAGAGAACATTCCGGAATCGATGGGCGTCGATGCAATTCCCGTCATGGCTCCCTTGTCTGAAACGCCGGCGACAAATTCTGTGATGACTCCAGCTAAAACGCCCAAACAAAAACAACCAAAGACCCCTTCAATGCCCACTGTTGCCAAAGGGAGCAATGGGTTCGAGGAGGGGGTTTCTGCGGCTGGTGCCGACCACGGTGAGGTTCCACAAGTCATCGAGTTGTCCGATACTGAAGAAATTGCGTCCACAAAGACACCGAATAAAACACCAAAACAAAAGAGAACAAAGACGCCTTCCAAGCCGGAGGCTGCGAGAGGTAACGACAAGGAGGGAGTTTCTGCAGTTGGTGTGGACATTTGTAAAGCTCGAGTTGTAATCGAGTTGTCTGATTCTGAAGAAACGACATCGAAGACACCGGCTAAAACGGCGAAAGTCAGCCGTGCCAAGACGCCCGCAAAGCGATCCGTTGCCGCACTACGCCCTGCTCTTTCCTCGTTGACGGTGTTAACGGTCGGAGAGGAGAGCGTGAGCATGGCGCCCCGCACGGGGCAAGCAGTGGAGTCCGGGAATGCTGCGAGTAGCGGCCCTGCACAGGAGGAGGACGATGTCGTGATGGAACTCCCGGCTCGCACGCCGCGCCGCAAGGCGGCTCTCGCCGCTAACGAGGCCATCATCGTCCTGAACGAGAAGAAACGAGGCGGAGGGAGGAGGTCGAGGGCCAGCGACGCGTCGGCGTCCGAGACGGGGAGCGAGTGCGGCAGCGACGTGGGCTCGGGCCTGGAGGATGGCGTGGCCGTGGGGGAGTGGGCGGCTCGGCGCGGGGAGGGCGGGCGGCGCAGGCGATAGTGCCGAGAGCGCAGCCCTCGAGTTAGGGGTGTAGATCCGTGCCGCGCCCGGGTCGTGCCGAGTCAGCCCGCCCGTGGTTCAGGAGCAGAGGTCGCAACCGGGTACCTGATACCCGTACCCTACCCGATACTCGGCTACCCGTACCCGACCCTGGTGCGGCCGGGTACGGGTAGGCCGTGAGTCACTGGTGAGTCACTGGTGAGTCACCGTTTGTCACTCATTTCCCAACATCTTGTCTCTTCTCACAATTCAAGTTCCTAGAATCAACCAACCCGCGCCTGCAACATGGCTTCATCCCAGAGGTCGCAATCGGGTACCCTACCCGATACCCGGCCGGGTATGGGTAGCCGGGTATCGGGTAGGGTACGGCCGGGTACGGGTACCCATTTTCGACCCTGGTGCGGCCGGGTACGGGTAAGGAATCAAAACCCGTTTACGACCTCTGTTCAGGAGGCACCAGGTTGTTTTATTTTCACTTTGAAAACTGAACTGTGCCGCTGACGTTATATGCATAATATAAGTGTACCAAGACTCGTGTAGATGATGACGGCTGTGTTTGAGTTGTATTGGCTGATGTAGTAAAAAGTGTCATTAACCCTACCCCCTGGCCCTGCTTGGCCCTAAGCCAGATGCACATGTGAGGCCAACATAGCATGGTTTGGTTCTGGCTGTGGAAAACTACCCGTGCAGTAAGGGCCCCCCGCGCTGGACTGGCTTGGATCTGCCAGTGCAAAGTTGTTGGTATTGGGTGTCTCCGTAAACCAATTCTCGCACTTGGCTGTAAATGATGAGAAATTCGTCAGACAGAAAAGTGATTGCTAGACGGCAAAATCCACAATCGTGACCATAGTTTCATCGAATCGGTCCTCCCATGTCTTTTATGCTATGTGGCATCACCATACCCTGTGTCTAATGGTTTAGACCACCAAGGTTGTGGCCTTAAACCGTTATAAAATGGTTACCTTGTTGAATCTTGTTGGTCCATGTGCATTATACACATGGAATCCATTTGGAACTCTCACGGTTGTGCATTACCCCGTGTCAGAATGCCCTTTGGAAGTGACACATTTCCTCCACACGCTAGGGGGCACTGCATATTTAACCAAATAAAAAAAACACCCGAATATAATATTTTCCATGCAGTCCTTGCCGACCAGAATCGAACCATAAACTCGCTTAACTTCATAACCTACTTTAATCCCAAGCCTGCTGAACCTTGGATTCGAATTTGGCTGTGGCAGCTCAGTGCTTGAACCCCTGAGCCATCTGGCCACATCTTTGTAATTGTATCTGCCGCTAACATGTAGTTCATCTTTAAGTTTAAGATGTAGCGTCTCTCTGCTCAAATCAA
Organism: Entosphenus tridentatus; assembly: GCA_014621495.2. Lineage (NCBI taxonomy): Eukaryota > Metazoa > Chordata > Hyperoartia > Petromyzontiformes > Petromyzontidae > Entosphenus > Entosphenus tridentatus. Next base: position 8,143,438 of record CM025639.2, on the reverse strand, counting down.
CATTTGGATATTGCTCATTGCCCTTAAGGGCCTTGAGCTGTTAGTGGAAATTCCATGTTTACATGGGCAGAGAAAAATGTATATTCCCTGCTGTGGTGGCCGCATGTGTTTTAATATACCATCTTAATGTTTGCAGATGCCAAGCGTTGAAGTTAAGGTTTTGGATCTGAGTAATGTTACTCTGAAAATTCGACACCTTGTTAGTCAAATGTCTTTTAAAGGGGTGAAAATGCAATTTTACTTGGAAATCACGAGGAACATCAATATATTATGGTCCAGTCTTTAATGTTAAGTATGGTGGTTACAGAAACTTGGTCTTAAAATATAATAACAAGGGAAAAAACCCTGCAATTATCGGTGAAGGTAAAATAAAACGCGGTAGTGTAGTTTAATTCAGATCTGTAAATTATGAGAAAAAATAAAGGAACAATGAATTCTGTCAGGAAACAGATTTGACGAGCAGTTGTGCAGTTGTGCATGTACCTCGGCCTTATCCAGACCACGAGCTCAAAGGAACTGAATGTGTTGCCATTTTGTTCATACGACCAACTCAAGGAGTTGAGAAAATGTGGCCATCCCTACAAGCAGCAGTGAAACTGGCATCTCGACGAGTTTCATCCTCAGGAGTCATTGGTGTTCGCCGATGCCTCGAGTTGAGCGGTGCACAACTGAACAGCCCTTCAGAGCCCCGAGGATCGCATTGACCTGTCCTTAACCATCCAGCATGCATCTTGTTTTTCAGTCACGCGAAACTCAAGCTGTGCAGTAAAATATCTGCATAGTCGCATTCATTCAATTCAAATACAACGTGTAATTAGTATTTTTGTTTTTAAGTGTAAAATGCCCCGTGTACGTTTGTCGCTTGCCTGGAGTGCTAGTTGCATGCCTACTATCTAACGCTTTAGAAGTGATGAGGTTTGTGTAGCACGAAGACATATCCCTGGCTGGCTGGACTACGAGCTTCCATAAAGCGGTACAGCAAGTAGGCAACAGGCCTACTAACCTGTACATTTTCTTAGGCGTTATGTTCTTGAGTGCGTGCGTTTATTTCCGGGCGTTCTGATTTCCGCCCACTGCATATGCATCGATACCTTGTAAGGAAAACATTAGCCAAACGGGGCACTCCTGAAAGTCTTGAGACCCCATTAAGGTGTCCTTGAGGATAGTACTGTTTGCAGAAAAAGATCATAGTTTTGTATTGCTTATGTAAACTTCTGTTTCGTAAATCATTACGAACAAGAACTAATAAAACTCGCGTTGGTATTACATTTGTCAACCTGCCTCGTTGAAATGGTGGACATTCTACATTCCTTTGCCAGGGCGAAGTTGATGCTCGGGACATGATTTGTTGACTTTGTTTCGCAATGTGACAAGTACCAAACGGTGGTGGATTGTCAACCCCTCTCTGGGATTTGAACCTTCACATTTCCAATTGTGGTGCACACCTGTGACCGAGCACTTTTTGGGAAGCAATGGTTGGTGGCTCAGACGAAGATTTGAAGAACTTCCAAACCCACTGGGTTATAAAGTGGCAGTAAAGAGAGTTCGTTGCACCCATCTCTCTACAGTCCTTGAAATGTGATGATCTCACGAGTTGGTTTTCTCCCACGCACAAACTTGCCCTTAAAAAGGAATTGGTCAGACTTTCCCATGCACGCAGTTTGGCCACAGCACATCCTGCCAACCAAACGCTACCCCCCCCCCATTCCTAATGTATGTATAGAGAAGTTGGCGACGACTCATTCAGAGACGGAGGTAAGGTTAAGGGCTTTCGCCGTGTATTAAGGGCTACACAACACACGGGGGGGGCGGGGAGTGAACCACTTCCCAGGGCTTAGGGGTCCCACTCAGTCCCGACACAGCCGGCTGCCCTGTGCCGTCTCCTCTGCGCCGGCCGTGGGATCATCCAACACGGCCGACCGAGGAGCACAGGCACGTCCAGCCCTGGCGCTGTGCTATATCCACTATCCCTCCCCCTCTTGCCCCTGGCTCCCCGTTTCACCCTCTCTCGACCCTTGACTCCAGCTACGACCCTGCCTACGTCACGGGGTCCCCCCTTTACCCTCGAGGAGCTGTGTCGTCATGTGCGCTGTCCAGCGCGCATGACCCCACGTCCCGTGACGCCATCGCACCGGACAGCGCACATGACGCCACCACTCTTCTACTCCTCTACATATGTATAGAACTGGAATTTCGTCCACACTTCACGTTGCCAACTGTGCTCATCGGAGCTGCTAATCAACTAGTACTGTATTAGCCCTCCCACTGACCTTAACCAACATTCCTGCGGAGGGAGCTGGTAGGAACGTTGGGTTGCTCGGTCAATGGCCAGGGTCAACGGCGGCGTGGTGTATTCCGCAAATATGCCCGACTGTGAGGGCGGGCACAAGCCGGCGTGAGTAGGTTAAACGTTGAGTTTTATAAGGGCACCACGGGGTGACCAGCCCCTCCCCACCCAGCCCCACCCAGCCCCCCCACCCTCACCCAGCCACTCTCCACCCTCCCCACCCAGCCCCTCCCTGCACGACGGAGGGACACAATAATCCCCTGTGGGCTGGAAGCTTTCCCTACCCCATAAAACTTGTCCCTACCCCTAAACGAGCCAACCAGTAAGTAGTCGCCCGAACAATTACACGAATCGACGCGCCAACCAACATCTGATTCCCCAACCTTCGTCGGTGAACCGACCCGACATGTCGACCGGCCACTTGTGTCGTGATGCCCCTCACCACCCTGCCACGTTGACCCGATTCGTGGATCTACCACGTCAGAGGTCGCAAACGGGTTTTGATTCCTTACCCGTACCCGGCCGCACCAGGGTCGCAAATGGGTACCCGTACCCGGCCAGGTGCGGGTACCCGTTCCCTACCCGTACCCTACCCGAAATGAGTGACAAACGGTGACTCACCATTGACTCACGGCCTACCCGTACCCGTACCCGGCCGCACCAGGGTCGCAAACGGCTACCCGTACCCGTACCTGGCCGGGTACGAGTAGCCGGGTATCGGGTAGGGTAGCCGGGTATTGGGTACCCTGTTACGACCTCTGCTGCACGTGCGGCGCTTCACCACCGATTCAGCTGTTCCCGGTTTTTTATTTTTTTCAGTTTTGTTCGGTCACCACTCCGCGTGATGTTCACAACCAAAAAAGGAGAACGGAACTTTGCCTTTTCTTGCGAAACGGTGGGAAATGCGCAACTTTCCGATAAGGAGCGAGTGGGGGGTGGCCATGCCGGGCTTGGGAAGTTTACCAACGGGGCGGAGAGGGTGAAAGAAAGCGGAGTGCGGACACGAGCAACGTAAACATGACCGCAAACCCGAGACGTCTTGGCGAAAGACGAGGCTTCTATAAGAACCGTCGACGAACACTGGACGAGGACATGTGAAGGTAGCGTGCAGCGTTTTAATTCACTGCGCGCATTTCTCACGCCGCCAGTTGCTTTCAAGATTGAGAGATCGGTTAGTTTTCTTGTCGTAGAATGTCAAGTTTGTAACATCTGAGCATACTGTGTCTTCGTGTTCTAATTTGAGAAGGGTCTCTGTGGTGGACAGATTCATACGGTATATTATTTTTATGACAACGTTACATTACATATCGTTATGCTGCGCTGTGCTCATGGTTGGCTCACACTGGACTTGAATTGATCCCGCGGTTGCCATTTCGATTTTCCCTGCGTGGCGCTTGAAATGTTTTATATATAAATACAGTCTGGGCTAAGTTTCTTAAATCTCGCCATCATCTCTGCGCGTGCAGCGGTATCCATGGCTTCAACCACGATCGATCGGGACATCGAGAGCCACCAGTAGGCTCAATACCCGATGCTGCACGGGGGCCCTGTAGAGATTGCTCAAGTGGAGAGGGCCCCCTTCCGTCAGCAGTGGCATGAGCGAGGAATTGCAGGGTTGCCTTCCCGCGTTGTTGTGAACTATGGGTGAAGCAAGTTGTGGGAATGGGAGGTCACGGGTGACTACGATCCGTTTCACGTTCCGAGTGATGTGCTGGTGTCAGCGAGCAGCTATTAGGGAGAAGTAGGCCGTGCGTGATACGGCCAGGAGGTATGTTTTGTTACTGGTAGGAACCTCCTGGTTACACTAGCCCACAGGGGATTATTGTGTCCGTCCGTCGTGCAGGGAGGGGCTGAGTGGGGAGGGTGGGGAGGGGCTGGGTGAGGGGTGGGGCTGGGAGGGGTGGGGCTGGGTGGGGAGGGGCTGGTCACCCCGTGGTGCCCTTAAACGTTTAACCTACTCACGCCGGCTTGTGCCCGCCCTCACAGTCGGGCATATTTGCGGAATACACCACGCCGCCGTTGACTCTGGCCATTGACCGAGCAACCCAACGTTCCTACCAGCTCCCTCCGCAGGAATGTGTTAAATGCCGAGTGAACGCAGTCGATGTGGCCCAGTCCCAGTGATGTCGCTGGCATGCATTGACTACTGGTGTTGTGTGCGGTGGCCATAAATACATCAAACCTACAATACCATAGATACTTGTCTTCGGGAAACATGCCTCGCTTTGCTCGAATCACGAAGGAACACGCCTCGGTCTTAAGTAGGCATAGCTGATGGTGGCGAGTGGTGTATAGTGTGAGTCTTGAAGTGTATCGTGATGGGTGTAATGAATGGTGAGTCTGTGGTGAGTGTGTGTATAGTGTGTGTTGAGTGTGAGTGTGTATGTATAGTGTGTGGTGAGTGTGAGTGTGTATGAGCTGAGTGTATCATGTTTGCTATTTCGTGAGGTTTAACACGCAGTGCATGCGTAATGTACGTTGATTTTATAATTACTGTGTCAAAAAAACTATTTTTGTTCCTGGCTAGTAAGTGTTATTTTCAAATGGCTTAAGCCTCAAAAGTACACAAAATGGCTATTATTCCCCACAAACTTTGCTTTTGTGACCAGGACAGTGATATTTTGAAATGTATCTATTTTCAATGAGAAAACGCGGTGTGCATTTGTGTCATTTCTTCACGTAAAGTCCTGGTCACAAAAGCAAAGTTTGTGGGTAATAATAGCCATTTTCTATACCTTTGAGGCATAAGCAATTACAAAATAACACTTACTACCCAGGAACAAAAATCGTGTTGCATAGTGTTACCATATGAATAACCCCACCGGTATTGGGTACCCATTAAAATGTATATGCAATTCGCACGTGAAGGGCACACAAGTGATGTCATCTCATCTATCCCTCTAAGGAACGAAGCAGGAACATTTCTCCCCAAATCTGGCTGTCGCCTGACGAAGCTAGTTGTAATTATTGGCGAAACGTCGTACTCATATTGTAAATGTTGTCAATTTTCTCTCCAACACACCGGTTAGTGCTGTACTAGTAACGAATTGGCACGTTCTCTTTACGTGAAAACCCTTACTAGTTGGCTGTGTCGGGTGGTGGCGGGTTTAACGACACCATGTATATTTACACGATCTAACCCAACAAAATAACTATATTATTGATCATGTGGGGTGTCTGGAGAGTTGAGTCTCAGCCGTTGTGAGTGGTGCGTGGTATTCGCGAGTTACAAGTGTCTGTACGTTCCAGTTACGTTGTTTTCGCCTCACCGTCGTGTTTTCCAGGGACGCATCCCCAACGTAAATAGAGGACTTACTGCCGTGAGTTTTAGGTGAGGATTATGTGAACGGTGAGTGTCTTCTGTAAAGTATAATAACAGTGGTGAGTGCAACCTAGGGGCCGTCCATAAATGACGTCACGCACATGGGGGGGGGG
>CM025639.2:8106480-8137616 GCA_014621495.2 Entosphenus tridentatus | reverse complement strand
GAGGGGGGTGGTCAAAAATCGTCCAAAATCGCGTGACGTCATTTATGGACGGCCCCTTACAGTATATGGTTTCAGTTATGAAAGTGCAATTCAACATTGTTTATTGTCAACAATTGTATACTGTAATGTTAAACCTAATGTAACTTTATCGAGTATTGTTTAATTATTTGAGGAAAGCCGGACATTCCCCGTTACCGGAGAGGCACGAATATTTTAAACTTGGGCCAATCCACACCCCCCCAACCGCCAATCAACTTGGACTCGCCCAGATAAGTGGGTGGGTACAGGTAGAGTGTTGAGGGGGGGTACTCTCCCTACTCCATTGGCTAATGTTAATTAGCAGGGCGTGGTTTCGTCGCTCTGACCACGCCTCTCCTCTTACCTGTGCGGGTTCAGACAAGCAGCCCAGGTGTCAGCACCACGCCTTGTTTGCTTCTCAGCTCGCTCGAAGTTACACAATCGTCAACTCCCGTCCGATAGCTCACCCCGAGCGGTGTGGCTCATGCTACATAGGAAACGTCTACGCTGCCCTAGAACAAGTTTATGGAATGTTATCCATACAGAGGAGTGGTTGGATAGCTTAACTTGTGTTGCGTTACTTGCAGTGGGTAGGTGAGTTCGTGAGTGAGTGCCACGTGTGGGTTTCGAGTTTGGGGGATTGATTGTCGACTGTTTCCTGCCACCGTTTCAACTGGGCCTCGTGGTCTGTACTTGGGCAGGTGTGTGCACACACATGCATATACACGCCTATGTAGATACACGCAATCATGTATGCTGATGCAGTACTCATTGATGACAGTGATGGTGATTTATACACGTAGTGTAATCACACATGTTTTAATGTATTTAAGAACAAAGCCACATATATGCATACAGTCACTAACCTACTTGGACATACTTACTTGCATAATACATATATTGATAGGTACCCACATGCAAATTCTTGCCTCTACACGTGCACTAATACCTGTTGAACGTGCTCTTGAGTTTCTTAACCTGGCTAAACGGAATGAACTAAAGTTAACTTAACTGGATTTAAATATATATTCAAATGCATGTGCATACACCACGCCAACGTGCATTTAAAGGTTTCTAGTATTTATCGCCATCGGCACTTTCACACGTACCTTCTTCATGCATGGAGACACCTTTATATACAAATATACCGACAAGACGCACTTTCCCATACGTGTACTACATGTGTAAGACACGTACCCCTTTCACACATACGCTGCACTTATTTAAACACGTGTACGCATAGCATTACTGTGTCGTCGTTAAATGCGGTTGTTGGAAAAACAAGAAGCTTTTAAAAATCTAAACTTGATCATACCAAATAATTAATACTCTTTGGTTCTTTCGGTTAAAGTCACGTAGATAGAAAAATAAATAGATCACGACGTTTCGATCGCAACACAAGCAATCGTCATCAGGTGAGACAAACTACAGCAAGAAAACTGCTTCTTCAGCAGTTCTCTTGGTGTAGTTGTCTCGCCTGACTACGTGACTTTACCGAAATAACCAGAGTATGGATTCCTGCAGTCACGAAAGCTTCAAATCAAGATCAAAGAATTAATGTTGTTTACTATTATCAAATTCAGATTTCTGGCGTTGGTCTGCCGCTAATAACTACCCCAGGTAAACATAGTCTGTGAAATGCTTATACCCTGTGTTGTTAGCTGTTGTTTCCCTCCATCAGATCATTGTTTAGCTCAGCTGGTCGAACGTGATTTTAGTTTTCTGACATCTACCCCTTAGAGTCCAGTTTTTTCAGCTTTCTCTTATCAACTTCAAGCATTTCCTGCGGTGTATTCCCCGTTGGACTTCATAATTACATTGTTGTTGTAAAATCTGAAGTGGTTAATAAGTATTTCTCCAATTATAATTATGTTTTTTTAAACATCTTATAATTCTCGCTTTGAGTAACTTTATCGAAAGAGTCGCCTTGTCTGACCCCTTGTCATATGATTACGTTTATTCATATAAACTTCCATTTTTATGAAAAACAAGTTCTTGTTTATAAATATGTAGACAATGGTGTTTTTAAAATATATATTTCCGCCTCGGTTTGTGAGAGCGTGTTTATAAACGCGTACGGTATTACCTGCCATGGCACAGATGACAGAAGCTTGGAGTACAATGATGTAGAATAATGGTGCAAAGTCTTGAAAGTGTGCAAGCAAGCACGGTGGGGGGATGACACTGAGAGTCAGAACGAGGGACGCGTTGATGATGAAACATGGACAGGTTAAAAGGGAGTATGTTGAATAAAGTTAGAGATATTATGCTTTTTTTACATAGCAGCTGAGTACAGGCCCCAAGACCCAAGGAGTTTAAGTGGTCAGCAACAAACAACTAGCACAGTCAACAACGCTGTAAGATTTTTTCGATTTAAAGCTTTCGTGACTGCAGGGATTCATCTTCTTGGTTCTTTCGGTAAAGTCACGTAGAAGGGAAGTAATAAAATAATACAAATAAAACATAATCAAATAATTCTCACGTCGTTTCGGCCACAACGCAGACCTGGTCTTCACCTGAGGACGGCTGCTTGCGTTGTGGCAGAAACGTCGTGAGAATTATTTGATTATGTTTTATTTTTATTATTTTATTACTTCCCTTCTACGTGACTTTACCGAAAGAACCAAGAAGATGAACGCTGTAAGAGATAGGAGTGTACCACGTTTCTTGATTTGAGCGAGGTTGTTGTAGTAAGGGCTTTGGGAAAAAGAGATGATGATGGAGCAGGGAATTCAAACAGTGGAACAGTGCCAGAGAAGAAGCAGAGAGAGAAGTGTGGTGACCTGCAGTGTGGTTGGTAATTGGTGGGTGAGTGGTGGGTTAAAGGGAGTATGTTGACTGTCGAGGGAAACAAAGGGGGCTTTGGTGAGACGTGTCACTGGCTGGAGGGTGACAGACACCGACGACGGCTTGGGAAAGACATCTCATCCAGCAGTAGATGGATCATAGCTGACGATGACAATACACGGCACACACAGACTGATCACAAAGGTCACTCCGTTTAGCTTTTTAGTCTACTGGGAAAATTACTGTTAGCGAGCCCCTATTTTAAGACCAAAACGGCGAAACAGAATGGTGTGGTGTGCACAATGGATGCACACAGTACTGCCAACTCTTATCGCTAAAAAACACCTCCGTGTTAACCAACACACCTGCCAACGCACATACCCAACCACCTGCACATACACCTGCATGCCCCACGCAACTATCTTCCAACTCTCAGACACAAAGAATATGATCTCCGAGATAGGCTTTAACAGACTGTTGGGGTCAAGGGCCGTTAGCGAGCACCTATTAAGGTGCTGCACAGCACACAAAGGGATGGAAGTCCAACAACACGCCTGGCCACCTTTGTCTCCCCAGTGCTGATACTTACACACCATACAGTCGAGCTAAGGCAGGGGTGGGGAACGTCCGTCCCGCGGGCCATATGAGGCCCGCGAAATCATTTGGTGTGGCCCTGCCAAGGCAACCGCAGGCGGGACTTGAAATTCAATAAATCTAGGAGCAAACCTGGAAAAGCAGTTGCAAGTAGCAACATCATCAATACCAGCTCACATCATCACACGCCTCGCCAAAGAGAAGCAGTTCCAGCCATCACATTAGGGTTGAGTTAATTAAATGTTTGACCAAATATAACCGGCAAATTTTTAAGTTGATAATTTTGTATGGCCCGCGAATGATGTTATAAATATCCAAATGGCCCTTGGCAGAAAAAAGGTTCCCCACCCCTGAGCTAAGGGATGGCCACAACTGGTTCAGATATTTGTCGTAAATATTGGCCTTGAGCGGGAATTGAATCCGGGTCGCCGGTTTCGTAGTGCAGTGCACTGACCATTTACGACCACTTCCCACCCATCCACACGCACCAACTCGCCCACTCCCACTTCACCCTCTCACCCGCACACCTACCCATTCCCACTCGCTCCCTGACCGAGTTGCGTGTCTCGTTGTGCCCACAGCCTGGCATGGCGGTGCCCAAGCGAGGCATCGGCCGCTGTGCTTACGCCTTCGTGCTCGCCATCAGCTTCGACGTGGCCGGCGTGGCGCTGCTCACGTGGGGCCTCTTCGGCGATGTGATCTACTTCGACCTGCTCATCTACTGCGGCGCCATCCTGGTCTTCCTGAGCCTCGTGTGGTGGATCTTCTGGTACACGGGCAACATCGAGGTGCCCCTCTCGGAGTTCGATGACGATCGAAAGCCTGGCGGCTTTGAGCGGCTCGCACGAACCGTGTCGCGGCGGCTGTCGAACCGATTCGGCAGCCAGAGGGGAGCGGCGGAAAGGGCTCACGGAGCCTCAACGTTGCCGTCGTCGATGGCCGGCCGGCAAAATCCTCCGCAGGCTCGCACTCGTGGCACTCGTGGCACTCAGAGTGCCCGATTGTTAAAATACTCTGCAGTACCGGGGGCAGCATCGGCAGTGTCGTCGTCGTCATCAGCAGCTGCGGCATCACCTGCTGGAGCAGCCTCGTCCATGGAGATGAAGCCCATGATCGCGCCAAGCTCCAAGAAGAGAGGAGTCAGTTTTCAAATTCGCCCCATCACTCCCAGGGGCTCAGGAGCACCGAGCACCTTTGTGGACATATCTACGTTGTGATGAGTGAGTGCTGCACAGTCATTACTGCGGGACTAGCAAAACGCCTGTGAAATTGCACATGTCACCCTATCGGCTCGATAGAGACATTTGGTCATATAGCTCCATTTTTATTACGAGGAGGGAAAGATATTGGTGGAATGAGGTGACTCATGATTTTATGGATTTCTTTTCCGTCCTTTTACAAAACTAATCCCAATTGTAACGTTGGGAATTGTGTTACAGACTTTCAAAAAACTCAACAATACTGCCGTTGTGAACCAATTCTGATACAATTGGTTTTATGTGGGTTAAAGGTCATTAAAGATCTACATACCTCATCACTGTCATCGGGCTTCAGCACGTTCACTTAATCAGGTGTCATCTGAGAGAGTATGATACGTAATTAATGCGAACGAGGTCTAAATTCACGTTTGCCGTGATAATTGGGCGTATTGTCCCAGGTGCTGCTTATTAGGCCCAGCATGTGTCGAGAACGATTTTCAAAATCCTGCGTGGTTCGGGGATGGGGGTTTATGCAGTCGGAATCATTGAATCTCAACAGGCTCCCCACCATTTTATACTGGTGAGTGGTGAGGGTCAAGTGAGTTAATGATTTGTGAATGGTGAGCATCAGGGGCATGGTGGATTTCGGATGAGGGTCAAGTGAATGTCCTGCAAAGGGTCATGTCACCCACAAGTATTAAAAATGAAACGTCCCTTTATTCATCCAGGAAAGTCTTACCCAAATCCACTGGCGGAGCCAGTGGAGGGGGTGGGTGGCACGTGCCCCCCCAATGATCCGATTGAAATTCCTAATTTCGATCGGATCATTGAGGTTTATTAGTAATAAATCGGGATTTTGCGACCCCCACTACCACTGTGAAGCATATTATTACGTGCCAGGGACTCTGAGATGATAGGACAATAGTCTGAGTCCATAATTGGCAATAAGTAACGGCAAAGCAGTTATAAGTGACTCACAGAATTGTGCGCATTTGCGTATACTGTACACGACTTCCCTAAAGGCATCCACCTTCAGCGAGCGCGATGCCGCACGCATCGAATAAAAAGCAAGGGACAAGTCCTTACTTACTAACAACTCCTATCTATTGTCATTGCTGGAGGGGTTGCCCCCCCTACCTGAAAATCCTGGCTCCGCCATTGCCCAAATCTCATGGGTCTTCTGCAAGAGGGTCTGAATTTCCATGTTTTGGCAATTCTCATACAATTTTTTTCCGTGTGAGATTACAGTATCCCTGAGAACAAACACACAAATAAATAAATAAAATAAAAATGTATGTGTAGTCAAATCATCAGCCGGCTTGCTTTACTGCATTCGACAGGCCGTGGCAAAATTGACCGCGATATTTATAAACTTATGGCGCTATAACTAAAAGATTATTGCCATGTGGGAAAATAAGTTGGTGGAGTGAAGTATCCCATTGGATGGGCTCGGCTTCTAAATGAGACACTATCTTATCGCGTTGTTGGAAATGGCCAGAGGGGAGTAGACTTTACACCAGTTTAAGGTCCACATTTGGCTACATCTCAGGATGGTACCTGCAGGGCTGCGACAGTGCTGTTGTAAAGCAAACCGCCTCCGCATACAGATTTAAGCCAACTCTGTACGTGCTAGAGATGAGCTTAGGATCAAATATTTTATTTTATATATTTGATTTTTAGGCAAAATTTCGGACTTTAGTTTTGAATAGAGTATTAAGCATTGAAAACTGATTATGCTTACAATTACATCAGTGAAACAATAATTGTGTATACTGGATTTTTTTAAATTTAAATAGTTTAAGCAACACTGATGGCAATTTTGACATGAAAAGTGTTGGCGTGATACCACTGAAAAAACGGAACTTCCTGTGACATTTTCAGATCCATCTGAAACCAAAATGTTTCCCGATCATTTGAATTTATTTGATCTAATGCCCGATTTTGGGATATTTCAGATGAATCCAAAGATTGGAAACACATCTGTAGTGTGTGCAGTAGAGCAGTCTACATTGTTCCTATACAGTAGGCGTGCGATGATGCATCGATTCAATTATTAAAACAGATGCTTATGTTTCATGCAGCGAATCATGCATAGTTAGAATTTTTATTACGTGGGAATTACACGCTAAGCTTACGTTCAGGGCTAATGGAATGAACAGAGAAAGAGGAAGTTGAGAAGCAATACAAATGAGATGGCAAAAAAATGAGACGGTAAAGAATCAATTCGTGAGTGGAATCGCTGCGCCGAAATGTGACAGCCCATACAAATGCCGGGGAAAGTGAATTGGCACAAATGCGCCTAACCACACAGGATTGAAAAAAGCATCCTGTGTTTACAGGTAGGAACAATGTTCCACACTGCCCACCAGGGATTTATTGTCTGTCTGTCTGACTGTCGTGCATAAATAAATATATAATACACACAGCTCTTTGATTGGTGGAGACCTTACAAACAGCTCTTTGATTGGTGGAGACCTACTGCCGGGTACGGAGAGGGGAGGTGGAGACCTTATAAACAGCTCTTTGATTGGTGGAGACCTACTGCCGGGTACGGAGAGGGGAGGTGCCTAAGGGACAGACAAATAATCCCACCATTTGTCTGTCGTGCACGAATGCGCTGTCCAACCAAGTTCCTACCTGCCCACTCCGAAGGAACGTGTTGGGAATTACTGTACTGCAGTTGTGTTCTTATCAGCATACGTGTTTGTGGTTTTTTTACTTTGCGTGTGGGTTGTGTGTGTGTGTGAGATGTGGGGGTTCTTCTTATGTGTGGGGAGCGATGACTCGGTGGTCAGCACGCTCTGTGCGATGAACCTGGCAACCCGAGTTCAGTTTTTGCTCTCAGACAAAATCGGTGACGATTATCTGAACTGGGCCTGAGCCTCAAAAGATGCCCTGTGTGATGTGTCAACATTGCCACGAGGGAGACAAAGACGGCTCGGCGTGGTGCTGGCTATCCACCCCCTCATATACTGTGCTGACCTTATAGTCGGTGTTCTTGAACATCACTTATCCCAATCGGCTGTTAAAAGTTTTCTGGGGGGGGATCTTTGTTTTTGTTGGTATTTGTGCATAGGTTTATATGTATGTGGGGTTTTCCATGTGTTTGTAAATATGAATGATTTTATGGGTTTGTACATTTTTAAGATTCGCATGCATCAGGACAGTAACCCACAATCTCCAGGAAGTGGGTTCATTTCCTGGCCACAATCTATTGCAAAACCAGTGAGGTTGTTCCCCTCCCACCCCCCTGTACTTGGCCTGAGCCTCCATTAGTGTGACTCAAACTAAAATGAGCACCTGGTGCCAGATGATTCACGTTGGCAATGGGGAGACTAAGGTGGCCTGGTGTGCATCTCACTGCCTACACCACCCCCTCGTGTGCCATACCTGCCATACATTAACTTGTAAAGATTACTAATCCCAACAGCAAATTATGTCTTATTGGTTCTTTCGGTAAAGTCACGTAGAAGGAAAATAATAAAATAATAAAAATAAAACATTTTATTCTTTTCCTTCTACGTGACTTTACCGAAAGAACCAAGAAGATGAATCCCTGCAGTCACGAAAGCTTTAAAGCAAATTATGCTAAAGCTTCCATGAATATTCTCTTAGAAAATGCAATATCGAAACAATATACAATAATGGAGATAATATTTCAGAGCCCTTTATCAATTCGCCGCTGATTCAAGACCTTGCCAGGCATGGAAGTTGTGCGACCATACTTCACCATGCTGTCATTTTGGTTGGTGAAAGTGTTGGGTACGTGGGGGTGGTGGGGAAGTGAAGGTTGCATCGGGTTAAGTCATTGTTCACCGATGTTAGCGGTGGCCAGCAATTATAACGCACACTTTATGCAACGGATGAGCAGACAAAACGTCTACTTCATATGGTCTGTCTACATTCATGTGAATTTCGGCCGCATTCAAACCTTGCAAACTCTGGACCGGTCACGACATACTGTGTCTCAGCATCAGCGTCGGGCTCGCTTGATTCAATGGTGATGAAATACCAGATGTTGTCGTTAGAGGCATGGTCACTCTCTTTAAGATATGGGTCCCAGTTTGACACAAAATTACATAACATAGCACAATATACAAAAAAACATATTTGGTGTAACATCATTTACATCAAATTAGACCCATGTCTTGAAGAGAGTGACATTGTCTATAACATCTAGCAGCTCAGCAGAATTTATTATAGCAAAGCGTGACTGCTGATGAGACACTGGGCCAGTTTCATTGTTTTTAATACATTCTGCTGAAGTGATGCACTCCCAAAGAACTGTGGACTACTATTTGTGAAAAAAATATTTTTTATCTTTTATCTGGACAAAAGTATATATAGGATACACATATTGTCTACTTATCTACTTTGTTGTTTATGATGTCCACAACAACGTCGATCGTGCAGTGCGTTATAATCACTGCGCCGCCAATCCATGGCACAGTAATCAATTACTTTGCTCAAAATCATAAAAAGTGTGACTGCATGATGCTGACCATAATAGGCTAGTATAGCCAACTCAACGAAGACTAAACATGGTGCAGCCCTGCAACTTCTCGTTCACACTACTGCTGGTGGAAAGCACCAGAAGGTGTTGCGGCCTTCTCATCCACCCCACCACACACGGACCTGCCCGTAAACTAACTATTTACGCTGCTGGGCGGATAGACACAGGGAGATTTAAGAATCATGCACCATTGTGTCAGCTGTCCTGCGGGACCTCTGGATTACGAGTCCAGCATGCTCACCTATACACCACAGCAACCGATGCTACAGCACTCGTAATTGTGTTCTCTGTCTTTGCTGTGTTTTGATGCAGGGTGTGGTTGAATCCAATGTTCCGTGGAGGTGATGGAAGATGGTGACGGTGGTGGTGGTAACGAAGCTGATGGTGATGACTTTGCTTCATAGACACTGGGGGGGGGGGGGCCGTGGGGGGGGGGGGGTCTGAAGTTTTTGGGATTGCTGTGTGAAGCCTGGATTTGCAAGGACTGCCAAGTTCTACATCTCTCCGAGGCTCTGAATCTCAGTGTGCCCCTAACGTGTGAATGACAGCCGATCCACACTGTGGTGAACTGCACCAATGACTGTACCAGAGACAAATGTCTAACTTGGGGGAAAATTAATCATTCTGTGCATGCAGACAATTGTTTAATCCCACTAAACATGCGGAGACAACTGTTTATGTTTTAATATGACGATGAAATTTTACGGCGCATTATTTCACTGAAAAACAATGCAATTACATTTGTGATACTATCGGGAGCAAAGTTCTTCATTTTAATCTTTGACGTTAGCAAAGGCCATCCGTTTTTACGCAAACATTTTTAAAGCATTCCTTTGTGATTGGCGGCTGTGAGCAGCTAAAACTGTATCATCCTATAACCTTGGAATGGTCGGTCTGGATATTTTGAGAGCATAGGTTTGTCAATAATAGCTTGTTTCTGTCCGAATACATGACTGTTGAAGCCATCTGTGTGGCGCTGAGGTCAGAGTTTTCGACCAGCATTTAGAAATGTGCATGTAAAAGCAAGGTCACGGTCAGCTCCGCCCATAATTTGATAAGATAAATGTGTTCCACTTTGTGGGAAGCAGACTGTAGTTGTCCTATAGACGTTCTGGCATTGGCCATAGAAAATGTAGAAGTTTTTTGTGTTTTTTTGACAATTTTTTCTTTTTTATTTTACCAGGTAAGGCCCACAGGTATATCGCTCTTTTTCAGAAACGATCTGGCCACAAATGATATCTCAGCGAAGTGGCTTATTACGTGGAAATTCATAGCAGCCAAAATACTCTGAACGTTCGTTCTGAACGCATGTTTCTAAATGTGGAAGGAAAAACCGGAGGACCCGGAGAAATACATTCAAACTCTAAATATACAGGCGTCAGGGTCCGAATCGAACCCACGACCTCGTGCATATCTGGCGAGAGAGATAACATTGCCATCGGTGCCGTTAACAAAATACGAGTGCCACCCCACACTCATTGCAGCTGGGAGACTCGTCGCCTTGAGAAGCCTTGAAGCTGCGCACACTGCGTTTTACAAACTGCTGCATTTCACACACATTTATAGAGTTCTCCCATAAACCGAGGAATGCGAATGCAGCTGTCGCATGACAGCGGGCATCCATTTCAACAAAACCGTGGCGCCTTCCCGCATGAAACAAATGTTAAACTGGCAGGGCCAAAAGTCTTGTTTAACAAGCAAACACACCGCACGCCCGGCGCATGGTGCTGTCCTTGGCAGTTTGTTTAACGCGTAATCGTTTCTTCAGCCAGTTGGTGCTTTATCTCCAAAATGTTCAAACAGATTATTTATTTTTGTATAGTCTGGTGTTCTTTGGCTCACCAAAAGCTATACTACTTTTAAAATCCGTGATCTGCCACAATTACCTTTGGATAGTAACTCCGTCGGCAATATCCCGTGCGTTTGAGCTACGGTAATATACGTTACAACTAATTGTGAATTTGTTAAGCGTTTACCCCCAGCCCATTGCGAATGATTAATTCATGACAATTGGTGGCGTGTACATTTTTTTTAAAGGTAATTATCACAAAATGAGTTTTTTTTTTAAATGTGTTGAGGATCTCCGATGTGTGTTCTTGTTGTACCGGGGTATTGTTCAGCGCTGTCTGACATTTCGCCGCAATTCAGTTCCTGCGATCTGCTTCGGGAACTGAATTGTTGAGGTATCAGAGGGCTCTGTCCGAGTGGGATGATCCAAAACTGAACGGTCAAACTTGAATTGTCGTAATGGGACAGGGATTTTATATTGAGTGTGTCAGGGTGTCTGTATCGGATAAGAATAAGGTTATATTTTGGATGTGTCGGGTACTGTCATCGTTGCATCAAGGGTTCTAATTCATGCGAGTTCTATATTGAATGAGATAATGGTTATACAGTTGATATGTTCAGGTGTGTACCGAATGTAGCAATGGTTTTGTATCACACGAGATGTGGATTTTGTATGAATTCATTTAAGTGATCTTTATTTGGGCACATTCAGGGTTTTATATCAGATTAGTATAAGGGTTCTGTATGGGATGGCAATAATTCTGCTTCGGATGACCCCCATGACTCTGTGTCAAAGGGCAAGTGTGGTGTGTTGGGTAATAGAGGTTCTGTATGGGATTATAAAGCAAAAGGGGTGCTTAGGTGATGTGAAAAATTCTACCAACTGGTGAGATGGGGCAGTGGACAAAATGTATTTAATTAGTGTAACCCATCATTGAACCTCAATACTCCTTTTTTTCAGAAGAGGCATGCATTGGAATGTTGCCATTATTCAGTGTTTGATTTTTGCTTGGCATTGGTGGCTATGCACACCTGCAATCCAGCCCTGTGGCGATGAGGGTTGGTGAATGAGTCTCAAGGTCACAGTATACTGACTCGCCAGGATGTGGCAGTACAGAAAGCGGATTAACTTCCATCTGTATTCCATCAGTATGGGAATTGAGTGTTACCCCTCCCTCCATTTTCATACCCCTGTATCCTCTCAAATGTATAAAACACTAATCATGGAGTAGACCCAATATCCCAGTATAGTATTACAGAGCTTGGGCAATTGTTAGCTCCTCCGGTTCATGCTGCCTTCTCACTTGTCGGTGGTTTTGAGGACCTCTGAATAATTATCTCTCTCGGAGTGAATGTTGGCCTCTCTCTGTACCTCCGATTAGCACGGTTGGCTACGTATGGTGCGAAAGAAGTTCAACATACACTACGAATACAAGCTGTGTGTGTTGCAACATGAATATTTGCCTTGTGGGAAGAAACTGGAGTAACTGGAACAAACCCAAACGTATGAGGGGATAACACTCAAAACTCTGCCAGGTTCAAGAAACCATTGTTGTACTACCATCTGATGGCGACCTCCTGGCTCAAGCCTACAACACCTGGTATTCCCCGAGTCTCCCTTCGAAGTACTAACAAGGGTTAGCCCTTGATTTAAAGCTTTCGCGACTGCAGGAATTCATATTCTTTGGGTCTTTTGGTAAAGTCACGTAGATAGTTCAAAGAAAGTAACCAAAAACTACGACGTTTCGCTCATAACGCAAGCCATCGTCCCGATGGCGATCACTTGTGTTGTGATCGAAACATAGTTTTTTGTTATTTTCTTTTAATCATCTACGTGACTTTACCGAAAGACCCAAAGAATAAGGGTTAACCCGGATTAGCTTCTGAAATCCAAGATCTGACGATGTTGCCCACATTCAGGGTGAATTGAGCCGTGGAGGCTGTGTTTATTGCTTTCGTTGAGCCACGACATATGAATGTGGAATTTCCAACACTCGCTTGGGCCTGCCAAGAGATGAGCACCACCCCACACGACCATGTGAACAGCTGAAATTTTTTT
Organism: Entosphenus tridentatus; assembly: GCA_014621495.2. Lineage (NCBI taxonomy): Eukaryota > Metazoa > Chordata > Hyperoartia > Petromyzontiformes > Petromyzontidae > Entosphenus > Entosphenus tridentatus. The sequence continues at coordinate 8,124,658 of CM025639.2, read as the reverse complement.
TTACTTTGGTCCGTCGAAAAAAAAAGTCACGTTTGCTGTAATTGCAAGGTTGATGCGTTTTTATCTCATTTTATATGTGTACAGAACGATTTTTGTTAGCTTAGTTTAAATGAATGCATTGATATGCTCTGCATCTGTCGAAACAAAAGAACGTTTTTCTTAAACGGCGTCTGCATGTTTTTATTGCGCAAAAAAAATCAAGTGAGGCATGTGTGTACATAAGAGCAGAGTCTGTCTCTCGGCTTTGTGTTTAGGTGGGTGGAGGCATTAATGTATTCATGAATGCCGAACAAGCTTTGTATGACTCAACCTAACACCCGACACAAAAGCCGCCAGTCCCACAAAGAAAATTGTAGGGCGCCAACAATTCACAAATATCGCTCGTTCGTCATCCGACACTGCTGTCGTGAAATGCTTCACACACCGAACTTTCAACCCAGATGCCGCCGGTTCGAGTCTCCCTCCCGGCGCGCCGCTTAAAATCATCAGCGAGTTTGTTTAATTCCTGGCCACCTTCGTGGTCGAGATACACCACGGTCAATCAGCAGGTGTTGCGTGGTGGGGTAAAGTGTAGGTACGTCCACTTATTCCAAGATGTTCTGCCATGGTTATATGCCCTCTGAAGGGGCTCTCTAGAGCTCACTCGAGTGGAGGCCCGTCTGCCGTAAGTGGCATGAGCAAGTACTGCACATCTCTCTCCCTCTTCTTGGTTCTTTCGGTAAAGTCACGTAGAAGGGAAATAATAAAATAATAAAACATAATAAAATACAATTCTCACGACGTTTCGGCCACAACGCAAGCAGCCGTCCTCAGGTGAAGAACAGGTCTGTCGGAAAGACAGCGTCGTGAGAATTGTATTTTATTATGTTTTATTATTTTATTATTTCCCTTCTACGTGACTTTACCGAAAGAACCAAGAAGATGAATCCCTGCAGTCACGAAAGCTTTAAATCGAAATCTCTCTACCTGTTTCCTTTATCACAGCTGTACATTATATTTGTGCCATGCAAGGCTGATTGCTGGCAATATGGCTTTAGAATACCATGGGGCATTGTGGAACCCGATGACTTTTGTATTGTAAAAGCAACTTGGGCTTCACGATTTTCTTCCAATATAAAATTTGTATTAAGTTGCGATTTTATAAGAGGGCTCATACTCTGGCCCCAGCTAATGTGATCTGTGAAATGGTAATGTTTGACCTTTGGATTTTTTTATACTAAAGGTCATGAACCTTAACACCACTGCAAAGACCTTATTTAATTGGGTGAAAATCCACGGAGGCTCATTAGCTCTCGTTTTGCATGAGTAACCTTTGCATAACGATGATTGTGCATGGGTGATTAATATTATGCATTAATGATGCATGCGATTATTAACGCACAGGACTTGATGCCTGGATAATGACTTGTGAATTCATGACGATCATCGTGATAATGAAGCATGCATGATGTTGTGCATTGATGATGATGAGGAATATTAATAAACCAGCCTTTTGCCCGTCCAAGGACGGGTGTATTGCAGTAAATCTGAAACTTGCAAGCGAAAAGCAGACCGCGACGTGATATTCATTGCATCAATGCGTGTGCAATTTGTAAGGGCGTGGTGACACAGACCTATTTCATTTTAAGGTTATAATCCCTTGTTCATCATGACGTCCTTTTTACTTCGATGTCTCAACAGCGTGACGGAGATCACGTGACGTGAGGGTTCTGCCTTTGTAGTGAGGGTTGTGAGTTGACGCCGAGGAGGGGGGAGGAGGCGCCTCGCCCCCCCATGTGGAGTGACGTCAGCCGCTAATTATTATGAATGGAGTGGGGGTGGCCATTTGGAGGACATCACCTGTTAATGAATATTAATGTAGGGGGCTGTTTGATGTGGAGTTACGTCACCTGCTCATGATTATTAATGAGGGGGGAGGGTTCTCAATGTGGAGTGATGTCACCTGCTCATGATTATTAATGAGGGGGGTCCATGTGGAAGACGTAACCTGCTCATGATTATTCATGAGGGGGGCTGTTCGATGTGGAGTGACGTCACTTGCGCATGATAATTCATGAGGGGTGTCCATTTGGAGGACGTCACTTGCTCATGAATATTAATGAGGGGGGAGAGTGCTCCATGTGGAGTGACTTCACCTGCTCATGATTATTAATGAGGGGGGAGAGTGCTCCATGTGGAGTGACGTCACCTGCTCATGATTATTAATGAGGGGGGGGGTCCATGTGGAGTGACGTCACCTGCTCATGATTATTAATGAGGGGGTTCCATGTGGAAGACGTAACCTGGTCATGATTATTCATGAGGGAGGCTGTTCGATGTGGAGTGGCGTCACCTGCTCATGAATATTAATGAGGGGGGGGGCTGTTCGATGTGGAGTGACGTCACGAACGTTATGGACCGACATCCCTGGGTGATTATGGTGGTGATGACGCATGGATGATGATGTTCTGTGTATGTCCACATGACGGTATGCGCATTAGTCACAGATACATCGTGACACTTGTCCCGACTGGGTTGTAAAATGCCCCCCCCCCCCCACTTCAACTCACCAGTGGCGAAGCTATCGAGTGTGCAGGGGGTGCAACTGCCCCGAGGCTCACGAGCCAGAGGGACCTTGACCCTGGGCTACGAACAACAATACGGATCGGGGAGGGGAGCCTATTTCCATTCCCTGTACCGCGGATCATGCCAGCCACGCTACGCCACGTCAACTCGCACAGATTACAAGTTCACATCCTGCATGGGGAGGTTGACTGTGATGTCAGAACGCAATCATTCCTAAATTATCGCACTTAAACACACACACACACACGTATGCCCTAATGCGGCCATTTAATTTGCTTTTAATCCGTGAGTGTCATTCAAATGCATGCACAATCGTAAATAATTGCATCCATCGGCAAAGCTACTGCTGGGATGCTTTGTCAGTCGGGTTGTTTGAAAGCACGTGGCTAAGTACCGGTTCACGTCACTCGCCAACTGATCTTAGCCGTGGCCACAAATCGATCTCGGGTCGTCTGTTTATTGAACTTTTTTGGCACCGTACGTGGCCACCCGTGCCTAAGGCCCGCGAGGTTTCAAAGCGAAGTGTTTTAACCCCAAACGCCACCCGCACGATCCGTTTGAAGCTGGGTCCCTGGGCGCCATCACTTGCGCAACTGTTGCAGCTGAATCGCTTTAAAAATAACGCGAATTTTTATAGCGTCATAACATTGCAAGCCATTGCACGGTAAATACTGGACTTGAAAAACGTTCATCTGTGCACGGTGAAGGGCCGTTGCCTGAAACATCGCCTATGCTATAAATATATATGTATACGTTATCTTTGAAGGCCACGGGGTTGTGAATGAATGTGTTAAGGGGCAGGGGATTTTATTCGTTGTTTGATACTTATGGCGATACCCCGGGGTACCAAATAATACAAACTGGCCGTGGCAATTAAATATTTCATTTCTGGGACGCTATTTTTCCCAGGGTTGTACTTCAACTCCGCGACTGGGGTACCAATCAATCCGACATCAGTGCCACTCCGCGATGTCGAAACGCCAAACAGCATTCAAAATGCGTTATTGAAAAAAACTTTGAATCGTGCATCGTGTAGAGCTCGCCGAGACGAGTCGATTGCCGCATCGCCGACCTTCAACAGACTAACAATGACTGCATCACGGACATTATGCGAGAGCCGGGCTATGGAACCCCGGGGTTACCGCCATGAAGTTCATTCATTTGTACTCTCAAGCGGCCTGCTGGGTCAGAGGTCATTGCAGAACTGTGGATCGCCCGTGGTCAGAGCCGGCTTCAGCTGGGAAGGTGAAGCCGCATTGAGGAGGAGACTCGCGCCCGTGAACAACATCGCAACAGGCGAGCCTAGGGGCATGACATCAATGTGTTTTGTTTGCATTGGCAAATTGCCCATTGGCAGTTTAACGCACGCACCAAATATACACCGTTGAGCCAGGGGTGGGGAACATCCGGCCCGCGGGCCGTATGAGGCCCGCGAAATCATTTGGTGTGGCCCTGCCAAGGCAACCGCAGGCGGGACTCGAAATTCAATAAATCTAGGAGCAAACCATGAAAAGCAGTTGCGAGTTAGCAACATCATCAATACCAGCTAACATCACACGCCTCGCCAAAGAAAAGCAGTTCCAGCCATCACATTAGGGGTGAGTTAATTAAATGTTTTACCAAATATAAAAAGGGCCTAATTTTTAAGTTGATAATTTTGCATGGCCCGCGAATGATGTTATAAATATCCAAATGGCCCTTGGCAGAAAAAAGGTTCCCCACCCCTGGTTAACCTCAGCAAGTGCCTATTCAAGTCGGAACAAATTATTTGATGATGATGCTGCTGCTGCCGTGGTGTAACAAGCGCAATTCACAACAACAAAACCTCAACACGTCCGTCAACAGCACTGCCCTTGGGAGTGGTGTGGATCGCACTACGCCCGGCCACCTTTGCCTTCCCGGTGCTGATGCTCACCCACGCCCGCCACACCAGCCACTTCATTTATGGCTCGGCGAACCTTGGGGAGGCCCGCGACAGGTTCAGATTGCTACGTGCTAGCGATGTTGTTCCTTGTTAGGAATCTAATCTAATCGCTGTATCCGGGCTTGGTGTTGTTAATCTCTACACGCACATACACACACAGGCCTCAGCAATGCTTGGGGTTACCGTTCTTGAGGTACACAAAAAAACTGGGACACGTGGGATGAAGAATATCAACAAGGAGAACGTGTAACGTCCCGGGGAAAGCTGCACATTGCCAGGACAACAGCAACGAGGGAGACAATCGTGCTGGCCTAAAATAGGCGCTCCCGAACAGATCTTGTCCCAAGTAGCCTCACGTTGCCCCGAGGCGAGATTCTTGCGTGGGTGTCACCCCAACTCGTGATTTTCCAAGTCCTCTGACGCTTTGTGACGGGAGTCTAAAAGTTAGTAATTAAAAAAACACCTTTTTTTTTTAAACACGCTTTAATGAAATGTACCGTGCGAGTAATGGAAGAACTCCACCACTCCAGGAAGTGGCCCCGAAGCTTGCCATAACGTCATGGACCGTGGTCAATTACAGCCAACGTTAGTTTACCGTGGACAATTAGAGGCAAGCGGAAACATAACATAAAAAAGATGGTTACAAAATATTTTTTAAAAAATTAATGATAGGATATAGTATTGTCTTCAGTATGACATAATTATACCAAGTTTGCAGTCGATACCACATTGGAAGTGGGTTAAAATTGAGTTACAAGATTTGAGGATACGACAACAACAGAGTTAAATAAAAGCGTGACACAAAACGTGTCCAAACAGAATGGGAACTCGATGTGTAAATGAGACACAAAGCGATGCTCCTAATAAAGCTTAATTATCAACTAGCTTGTTTGCCCTTTCTAGGACGGAAGCTTTAATATTTATGAAAAATTGAGCAGTCTTGTGTAAATTTAATGGCAGTGAATCTTGCACGAAAGTACGTCATCAAACACTTCACTGCATTTCACTGTAGCGCTATATTAATGGCAGTGAATCTTGCACAAAACTATGTCATAAAACACCTCGCTTCATGTCACTAGCACTGTATATAACCGACCTTCAATTTGTTCAAATTCACTGCTCTGATACTTTATTCTCTTCTGCTTTCGATCGCTAAGGTTGAAATAAATTGGAATTAGATACAATATCTGGAAAATCACCGAGAAATGTATATTTTACCATAATGTAGAAGGATAAATTAGACTTACCTTTTGCCTCAAGTGCTGAACAAATAAAGACACCAAATACACTTTGTTGCTGCATATAATTATTTATCAGATTCACATTCAATAAAGAAACATCAAACTTAAAGGGAATTTGCTAAACATATTTTATTTCCGCTCGACCTGCGTGTGTAAAAATTCACACGCTCATGAATATTAATGACAGGGGTGCAGCATGTGGAGTGACGTCACGTGCGTTACACACAAACATTCTTGGCTCATTATAGTACTAATGATGCAATGCATGATACAAAGTACAGTGTACCGGTCTATTTATTTATGTTGATTACAGACACATGCCGGACTTAAAAAAAAAACATATTTAGGCAAAAGTGTTTTAATTTCTCCACAATCCGAAGCAGGGCAAATGGAGGCGCCAGTGGCCCAACCTGGAAATGCCGCTGCAGTCGACCTCCACCTGAATTTGTTGGGATTGCTGCCAATTCGTCGCTGCTACTGACGCTACTGCTGCACCTCGGTTCATCAGCACTCAACGAGCCACTCCCTGGGTGTCTCTCTCACGCGTGCGACTGTTCACAGGCACGGGGGGGGGATTAATAACACCCGTTGCACTTTAGAAGTGAAGGGGCTCCAGATGAGTGGCACCACATTTAGTTGGAATATCTGTAAAATGAGCAGCGATATGTGTACATCACCACACTGCGCAGGTCTGCATCAGAGCCCAGTTGTACACACGGATGGTCGTGGATGCAAGGTTCTCGACTCAAGAGCCCCGCCAGCCACCATTCTGAGCCGGAATCGATATTGGCCGCCCGTGTACGTACACGTGTTGTTGGACTTCTCAACGGTTCTACATAATCATCATTAGACCTCCTTTGCCAGTACCAAAATATAATAATAGGGGTTTTCCCCTTTTTTCTGGCAACAAAACTGAAACCTTTTTACAAGGAATCATGTCTGCATTAACCACAATACTTGTGGTTAAAATGAAAAAAAAAACACACTCTGATAATATATGCATTGTCCTTGAAACTGATTGGTCCACTCCAGAGACGGCTTTCTTTTGAGCCTCGTCTCAATTGGTGCGAGGCCAGAGAGCTTGACTCATGTCTCGTGGTCAAATCTTGTAATCAAAAGTTCATCTACTTCCTGTTGCCCAATCAATTACAAATTTTGCACACGTACTCAGATCCGATGACAATGCATGCCTGTATGAAATTCGGCATCAATTCATCAATAAATTGCCTCCTTTAAAGCAATTACAAATTTTTCAAGGACGGCATATTCATTATATATTTTTGTGTAGGTGAAAAACGCGGCGGTCCTTAAACTGTGGAATCGGCTCGCACAATAGGCAGGCGCCGCGTGTCTCAGGCGCCATTGACGTACTTCTCGACCGTGAGTTAAACGAAGTTGTTAATAAAACCGTTGTTTTTTTTCTTTTTTAAAGGAGTTCATTATGAAGATACTTCGCACACGTCTCGTGTTGTCTGCCACGGTGTGACCCGCTGTTGAGGGATCAGGACAGAGAGGCGTTAGTTTCAGTGAAGAACTCAATAACAAAAAAAATCATCACTCCAGTCAGTATTATCATAATCAACACCAATACCATCGTAATCTCTAGATTGAAAACATGTATTGAGAAATGTTTAGTTTGTTGTCCTTCCCCTGCACCGATTATCACGGTTTACTACGTAGACAGATGTTGGACATACATCACAACCACCTCGACCACTCACTCCCTTTTCGGCCTCTCATCCGACTGACAAAGCCACCTCTTGACCCGCACCAACATGAAGGCGCCAACCGCAGCCGCCGCCACGAGCGCCAGCAGAAGCGCCAGCGCCACATCCAGCGAGCACCTGCGGTACGCGGGCATCTCGAGGCCGGCGACGCGCAAGTGCGCCGCCCCGCCGTTCCTCGCCAGGAACTCCACCCAGAACGCGGCGAGGTCCAGCGGCGGCACCGGCGTGTCGCGGTGCAGGAGGGACAGCCGGCGCATCGCCTCGCCGAACCGCGGCTCGTCCAGCAGCCGCCGCAGCGGCGCCAGGAACTCGTCGCTCGTCAGCGCGTGCAGGCGCCCGCTGAGCGACAGCGCCGCGCCGCGCTCCACCAGCCGCGCCACGTTGTCGTGCTGGTCGCCGTACATGGGCAGGCCGAGCAGCGGGACGCCGTGGCGGATGGCCTCGTAGACGCCGCCCTCGCCGCCGTGCGACACGAAGGCGCGCGTGGCGCCGTGCGCCAGCAGGTCGTTCTGGGGCAGCCACGGCAGCAGCAACGTGTTGTCGCCGAGGCCCAGCGGGCGCGGCCCCGCGTGGCGCCAGGCCACCTTCTGCGGCAGGCGGGCGAAGGCTCGAGCCACCTCCTCGGCGACGCGCGGGGGCAGCGAGGAGACGAGCGAGCCGAACGACGCCACCACGACGCCGTGCGGCCCCGCGCTGGCGTACAGCGCCGCCAGCTCGCCGGCGAGCGGCCGCGCCTCCCGGCACTGGAGGCCGCCCACGTACACGAAGTTGGGCATGGTGGGGCGCGGGTACTCGAGCACGAAGTCGATCTTGAGCAGCACGACGTCGGCGCGCTGGTACAGCTGCTCGTAGGAGACGTCGGCGCCCAGGTAGCGCTCGCACAGGCGGTCGAACGTGGGGAAGACAAGTGCGCGGTTGAGCGCGTACGCGCTCCAGTACCTGCGCGCAGCCGTGCGTGGACAAGTGCAGACCTCTAGTCAGCCCGCCGCTGGATGAGAACTACCCCATGCCGTTCAGATCGCGGGGGGTTATTATTTTACCACATTTCACCGTGCTGATAAGTGCAGGTTGGTGAAGGTGGGGAGGGTAGATTTTACACTGGTCGCAATTTAGCCATGAGGTGGCCGATAATGCGTGCTGTTATGCATTATCCAGGATCAGACCTGCTTAGCTTTGGAGATCTAACAGGATCAGGTGCAAAGAAGGATATAAAGGAGAAAAGCGTAGGCCTAGAGGAAGCGATCGCCATGACTGGAGAGTGGAAGAAAGTGAAGAGGTTCGTCCAGCCTCATTGTCAGCCGCCATGTGACGACTGACAGAAGAAAAGAGATGGACAAATCAATAGATGCGCATGCAGATTGTAACGCATCCCAACGTGTGCTTATCTTCGGAAATATTGGATTTGTGGTACAACAGCTGACCGGAGTTGTCAGGGCGAAAATACTTTGCATATTTAAAAGTGGTCCTTTTTGCTCCGGTTTGTGGCTCCAGGTTTTGAACAACACTGCTACCAATGTGGCCAGTGTTCAACAGGGCAAGTCAATAAGAGCAACACAAGTTTGTGTGCAAGTTTTGTTGATATTGGAACATCTTTAGTGGAGTTGTTGTGCCTTCCAATTTCAGATGGACAGAACCAATGCACAAAACGACATTTGCTAGTGGTAGGAATCCAACCACCACTGAACTTGCAGCCTACCGATCGCGAGTCAATTCCACAAACCACAGCCCCACGCTGCCCCATGAGTTCCATCCAAACTGTCTATTCAGGCCAACACTGCCGGCTCACGGCTGCCAACTAAGATGATCGTCAAGATTGTTTTAAACAATAATAACACACTTTCAAGTGAAACTCCTCTAATCCACACTCCTGTTGTCTGCAACAAATCATCCGTGGCCTGAAATCAAATCGCACAAACCCATTATTCGTTTGCCACCTGGCCTGAGGTTGGCACTGGGCAGCACCGTAACTTTGTTTTCGTTCCGCACTTTGCACCGCGCCCCACGGAAGCGTCGGGTCACCCGCCGCCGAACCTGATGAAGTTGTCGAGGCGCTGCGTGAATCCCATGTGGTCGCTGTAGCGCGAGTCGAGCGCCGGCACGTAGGAGAGCGGCGCAGGCGCCAGCTGCAGGTGCACGTCGCCGCCCACCTCCCAGCGGCCCAGCAGCGCGACGGGGAGGCCGAGTGCGCGTGCCACCATGGGCCCGCCGGGGTAGAAGGTGTCGGCGAGGACAGCGTCGAACCGCGCGTCCCGCAGCCGCGACATGAGCGCGCCGTCGCCCAGCGTCTTCTCGATGGCCACCGCCATGTCGGACGCCATGCCGGCCATAGCCCTCGCCATCGCCAGCGTGGAGGAAATGGTGCTGAAAAAGGAGCTCGGCGGAGCGAAGGCGACGTCCAGGATCCAGCGCTCGGCCATCGCCAAGCCCTCCTCGCGAGTGATCACCGTCTTGGCCGGAATCTGGCGGAACGAAATGGCGGATGCTGTTGTCCCATGGGGTTACGCGTGATTTCACTCCACTTATCGGTGGGATTAAAAAAATAATCGTGGATGACCCATGTGAAATAATTTCCTGCACCACTCTGCTTGGAAGCCGTTGTCCAATGAACTATGGGAAAAGTCATTGTGGGAAAGGGCGCGGATTATTGCAGATCATTGGAAGAATTGGGCCGCTCATAATAGGAGCTTTTGCGGGCTCGATGGTTCCCGCAGATAGTAGAGTGGCCGGTGATAGGGTCACTGATAAGAGGAGTTATCCTGTATTATAGTTTATGCTGTACCACTGCAAGTGCATGGCACAGTTACAAAGTACATCTATTGTGGTGTAGTGGGGAGGGGTGTGGTGCAATGGACCATGCACTGCACTATGAACCCATAACATCAGTGGCACATTGTATCTAAACCGAGCCTGGGCCTCTCCTATGCTGTCTAAATGAGTGCCCAGTGCAGTGTATAAACATTAGCGTTGGTCCTGACCACAGGACTTTCTAGTGTGCCACACCAGCCATCTCATCGGTACTTTCTGATAGCATCTCAACAGTCAATAAGGCTCAAACGAGCGATGATCGCGTGAGCCAAAAGCGGAAATCCCACATTCCATCTCTGGGCCCCAGCATTTCAATGGGATGGACACGGTGCCCTAAATGTGGGAGTGGGTGATGTTATCGACCCTGTGGAGAGGTGCTGACGATGATAGCGATAGGCGGAGTAGACCTCTAACCGGTATTTCAACTCGCAGCTCTAACCGCAGCGCCACCCTGCACCATGAGTTCCATTACCACACCCTTTTTAAGGCGAATACCACGGGGTCGGGACTGCCAACTAAGATGATTCAAAATAATGATCATTATTCTAAATGAATTAACGCTTTCAAGTGAAACTCCTCTAATCCACGCTTTTATTACCCGTGACTAATATTAACCGTGGCCTCAACTCATTGTCCGTGGGTTCTGTCGTGATTCTATATTCACGTAAAATTAATCCAACTGGTCATGTTTATTTGTGGAAAGAGGTGCATCAAGAAGTGTCGCCACAGCTGCAAAATTCGTTCTACAATCAACACTCTCCTTACACCACTCACCCACTCTCCCCACTCACCCACTCTCCCCTCTCATCCACGCTTCCCACTCACCCACACTCCCTACTCACCCACTCTCCCCTCTCATCCACGCTCCCCACTCACCCACACTCCCCTCTCACCCACTCTCCCCTCTCACCCACGCCCCCCACTCACCCACTCTTCCCCCCGAAAGTGGGACCGTTCCCGGTTTCAGAAAAGCTGTCCCAGTGTCCCAAAGCATTTGTGAGAATCGGGATTTTTTTTCCCCGACTTTTCTTTTCGGAATGTTCTGCCTGACGACTCACGATGTGGGGTTAAATGGGTGGGGCGAGTTGATGTGGGGGGTGGGGCTCTCCGAGAAGTGGGCATGGCCAACATAAGAGGACGAAACCGCCCGCCGTGTAGGCGGGGCTATAGGTAGAGTGGGCGTGGTTATCGAAAATGGGCAGTGTTAGCGGTATAGTGGGCAGGGCAAATTGAAAAGTGGGATGGACTGCCGGCTCAACCCACCCATGTGCCCTGGTTGAGCCTCCCAGAAGTTGGGTAGCTTTCAGCCCTTCTGCCAGAGGCGGATCTAGAAACCTCCCAAATAACTTCTTTCGCACCGTACGTAGCAAACCGCTCTAATCGGAGGTGCGGGGTGGTGGGCGCTCCCGAAATTTCAACAATTAAAAAAAATGCAAACTTTTTAAATAAGGGCCTTCATTTATACAAACATTCAACATATTCCCTCTGGTATACATTGTAAAATAACAATTTTCGAGGTTTCAACGGGTGGGGGTGGGGGCGAGGGGATGCCGCCCCACCCGCAATCTCAGGCGAGCGTCTCTCACCTGCACGTTCTCGATGTGGAAGTCGTCGGACGTCTCGTCCACGAACAGGGTGGTGCTGCTGCGCAGGACGGTGATGGTGTGCCCACGCCTCGTCAGCTCCAGCAGCAGCGTCTTCATGCCCATCCAGTGGCTGCCGTCCACGGGCACCGCGAGGATTCGCCCCGCCTCAGCGGTAGCGGCGGGAGACCACGGCGAAGGTGGCAGCAGCAGCAGTAGCGGCAGTAGCAGCGTGGGCAGCTGCCAGGCGTAGCCCCGTAGCGTCGGCATCTCGTAGCGTGGTGGTTCTCAACCGAGGGGGGTGGGGGGGCCCGCGGCCCCCCGGCCCCCCGTGGCAATGTCCCGGAGGGGGGGGGGGTACGTGAGCTGATTTATAAATGTGTGGAATTATTTGATACACGAGAGTCATCGGTGAATAATCGTGCATGGATCTGCCGATATAAAATAAAAAGTAAACAGCAGCGCACGCGAACAAATCACATTATTCATAATCAGCGTCCTTTGCATTTTTTGTTATTCGCTTGCAGTTGCTAGCTCGTTAGGATGCCTCAACAAATGGACAATCGGTTAAATTATTGACGTTCATTATTCATTAAATTTATTTCTCCGGACCATGTTGGATCAGGCAAGGGGGTAACTCGGTCGAAAGAACATTCAACAGGGGATTAGTGCAGTACGGCTCAGTGCCGCTGGTGCATCGCGCACGCCGAGTCGAATGATGAAAACGGCGCTCGTCAGAGGTCAACGTCAGGTGCCGTGGCGACTGAGGGCAGTGCTACTTGAACGTGCGAGCCAATGCTGGGCTGACTCTCTTCATCCCGGCAATGAATTGACGTGGCAATGTGTGATCACAAATCGGCAAGGAGTGGGGAGGACTTCATCCAGCAGTGGATGAAGGCTTAAAGCTCAACGCTTTTACGCTTAAATATTACTTTGCCCGTATCAATTGATCGAGAGTCGTACAACTCAGTGAGCCTTTCCTGGGTAAACAAACAATTATCATATTATAATAGAGTTTTCTTTGGGTTAGATCATGTAAATATATAAATGTGCGGTTAAAACCCGCCACCACCCGACACAGCCAACTAGTAAGGGTTGTTGTCACGTAAACAGAACGTGGCCAATTCGTCACTAGTACAGCACTAACCGGTGTGTTGGAGAGCCAAGCCACAACACTTACAATCTGAGTACGACGTTTCGCCAGTAATTACAACTAGCTTCATCAGGCGACAGCCAGATTTGTGGAGAAGTCCACGTGTTTAGTTCCTCATATAGAGGCGTAGATGTGGTGACCACGCTTCTGCGCTCTTGAGCAATATGGGGGGGGGATTAATGAGTCAACGTACATGATGCATTATGCATGCGTATTATGCGAGCCCTATGATCTTGTCCTTCCTGTCCATTGTATTAAAATAGCCGTACCAACGGTAATCCCTATTGAAGTATGGTGGCCTGTATAATATAACACTTGTACAAATCTACACATTTTGCGACAGTGTTCCAAAGGGCTCTCTTTCAAAAGATCGTGACTCCCTTGAAAACTGACCTGGAGTAGAAGGTAAAGGGCCCGTTCCTACGTGCGGGGCCGAACTTGGAGCGCTGCCGGCGGCGACTTTGGCGGACGTTGAGACACTTTGGCCCTGGAAGTAATTTAAGTTACGCGGTCAAAGTGCATTCACGCGTGCATTTGACCGCACAGGTCGAGGAAGCAACCACTGCGATTGTTGAACCTCCTGCCCCACACACTTAATCGAAGCGGTCAGTGCAGGTTCGTGACGGCGAGGACCATATATGTTGGAGCACAGTACAGTTTCAACAAATGGACTTATCCGCACAATGTAGCCACGCAGATGCCGAAAACACATGCGTTTTTAATGGTGGTCACCCGACCAAGCGCCATCCAGGCTTGGTGTCAGCGATGCAATAAAATTGTCGTAGCTACAGTTTGCTCTTTGCGAACATTTCACCTGCCAATACTGTTAATACTCGGGACCGGTCTCGACCTTTCTCGGTCTCATCAGCAGAGTCAGGCTTGCAAAACAAAGTCGGCTGGATTAGCAGATGTTTTGTTTGCGTGGGTTTAGTTTGTGGCCCTTCCCACGCACCTCCGATTAGCACGATTGGCTCCCTACGGTGCAATAGAAGCTCAACATCTACATTTGTCCACTCACTTGTATGCATACATTGACATGTTGTTTTATACACGTAAGACATCTGTACACACATGTACATAACATACACTCTCGTGCACAGAGCTACACACATTGACAAATATACACAACGCCCAATACACACCTGTTACACACAATGTGTACAATAGACACAAATACACACTTAGCCTGGCACACGCATACATACTGCATCGCAGTACATGACATGTATGAACGTAGCTGCAACTACACATTCGCCAAATAAACAAGCACAGGTCATGCCGACCTGGAAAGAGGCTTACTGTTGCTCTAGTTGACTCTCACCTGTTCCTACATTAAGATCAATGATTGACACTTGGACACAGACAAAGATCCCACAGAAGGTCCCCACCGGTATCGTCTACAGCGCCTGTTGGGACAAGTGCGTTTAGAGATTACCTATACAGATCAGGATTTGGCGTAGCCAGCACCACGCACAGCCACCTTTGTCTCCCCAGTGCTGATGTTCACACATTGCAGCAGCAGCAGCAGCTTACTCGTTTAAGGCTCGGCACTGATCCAGGGGAGTCACAGGACCGGCTCAGGTATTCGCCACTGATGTTGGTATTGGCCCGGGAATCGGACACGGCGACTTGAGTTCGATTTCCAGCCACGGTCAACGTCAGTGGCATTTAACATACACACAAGTACATGTACAGATAGACACGTAGATCCACATTCACACACGTGTGGTGTGTATGTGCGAGAGCAACCCCTCTACAATATCTGCCTTTGTTAAAACTCACAATCCTTGCCATGCGGTTACCTTCGTTTGGTGTCCGCCCTGCGCCACACGCACCGCTCTCGTCGGCTCCACTCTAACTCAACAGGACGAATCAAAGTGCCAACGGGGGGAGCAGGTGATGGGGATGTGTAAACGCCTGTGTTACAGTGAAAACAATGGAGAGTGCACTGAAGACTCAAATTGCAAGTGGGCCTGCCCATCTCGGGTAAAAAAAAACCAAAGTGCTGTTTAGAGCAAGAAAATTGTGAAGGAAATATACACAGGCGCTGTATATTATTGGCACAAGTATATTAACCTGCACATGAACAGGAACACAAGGATTGGAGACCACACACTTACATCATGCTGTCAAACCCAATGGTTTCAAATGTGTGGCGGACCTCACACTGATGTATTATAGGCGAAAGTGCCCGCCCCTCTAAAAATTAGTGAAGAACACTGGATTCGTCCATAGGGCCTAGTTTTGTAGGCTCTCCTCAAGGCCCTCTATTCTATGCTGAAGTTACAAGTGAGCGACAGTATTTTTACACACTTTTATTGAACTTGTTTGTCTTACGATAGCATCGTTCATGGCTTTGCCCCAGCTAAAGCTAGGAGAGAAAAACATGTTGGAAGAAATTAGTGTCGTGAGTAATGTATGTTTGATTAATTTACCTTGAGCGGAATTTTTATTTTGCATTGGTAAATACATACCTTTGATGACTTGATATATTTTGTTGCAATATGTAATACAGTAACATACTTAGACCCTTTGTTCCGAGGCCGTTAAAAACTTTAATCGGGCCCTGGCTGTCCGTCTGGCATCACAGCACTCACCACTGAATCAACGTGTTTCTGTTCGTTAGGATGGCCGAGACAGATTGATGGAATGGCAGCCATTGGAGAGAACGTGCCATATAGTATGTCGGCAGTAGAGATGGAGCTATGGGATCAGTTAATGTGCAGGAGTGAGATGGATGGCTTGCAGCACTGGACCGTAAGGGATGGTGATCATATGGGGATTCCTTCATTAAGCAGTGGATATACCGACTACTGATGATGATGATACGTTCATTGGCCTTCCAGACCTGTTTTCCAGAAACATTCATTTGAGCGGGCAAAACTATGGACCGATTTTGACTCTCTGAGTCTCATCAGCAGAATGTGGCTTATATAACATATGCCAAACTTTTAAATAGCGTTGTCAAAATAATAATTATTGTCATGTTTACGAATGCACTGTAGAATGACATAACTTGACGGTGAGTTTTAAGGACGGGAAGTATTAAGTGTTCTTGCCGTTGGCGTATTTCTCACAGCTTCCTAACTGCCCCTCCTCATATTGGGCTTGTGGAGCCAGGTGTGTGCCCATGAGGTGAGATGTGGGTGGAGGTGGAGACCTAAACCAGTCCATCAACTAATGTGGTTGTTTATCTTTCATTCACTTATCATATTACCACCCTGGCGCACTAGTACAGCCGTGTCTTGCCAGAGATCGGTTGAGTTTTAATAAAGGCTGTACGAGAAGTCTGTGTCCTGACATAAAACATAAAATGTACGGCCTTCATGAACCTGTGTGTTTTCCCCGCACGGTCTGTTTAAAGTGCAATACACTTTGTCCGTCGTCATAATCGTCGATGTCCCAAGGGTTTCATTAACGCCTGAAATAACTTTTAGTCTCGTTCCATACACTACTCAAGGTTATAGTTCACGTAACTGCGTCATGAATGTCTTTTACTCCTTGGGGGCCTTTTCCCCGATGTATTACATTGTGGATTTGAAGTTTTCGTGACTGCAAGGATCCATACTCTTTGGTTCTTTCGGTAAAGTCACGTAGATTAAAAAATATATAATAAAAATAATAAAAATGAAATTAACTCAATTAAATCATGACGTTTCAAAGGCAACACAAGCTTCCGTCATCAGGTGAAACAGCCACAGCACAATTACTGTAGTGAATAGAGAGAGCTATTTGTGACAAGCGATTATATAGGGTAAGATGACGGAATCTTGTGTTGCCTCCGAAACGTCGTGATTTAATTGTGTGATATTATTTTCATCTTTCATCGACGTGACTTTACCGAAACAACCAAAGAGTATTGTGCTTTCATCATCGTAATCTCGCAGAGCAGTGTAAACCCTGTGTCAAAGAAGAGAAATCGAGTGCCCGTTTTGTCCTGTCCACTGTAAGGGTCGCAAATTCCCACGTGCTCTGCTGTGAGATTATCATCTGTTGAATTTTCAGAGCTTGAAATTAGCCAAATTAATGCTAACCCATATTTGATATTATGGATTGTTGTGCATTTATTGTGGTCTGGGATGAGGCCTTCATTCAAGAGTGAGCATGGCTCCCTGCTCAAATAAAATATGGCGTAGCAAACATTTCCGTTGGTGGAAATTCCATATCCCTATGGTAGAAGTCAGTGTCTCTATCGGACAACCACTCTGAAATAGTATTAGACGGCAAGTGGTGTATACATATCGAGGTGATTTAAGCTGCCTCGTTTTACTAGGTAAAGCCGTTTTTCTCATGAGTTTTTTAAAGTAAAAAAACACAACAACAAAACTGTAAAAAACACAACAACAAAACTGTAAATACCAGCACTTTTTGAGCCAGCCTGAATCAGGAGTTCTGTGTCAGATGAGACTAGGGTTGTAAATCAGATGGGGGGGTGAGGGTTCTGTATCGATGAGATGAGGGTTCTGTATAGGATGAGACAAGGAGAGAGGCATGAAAACTGGTCCACTTTGGTGTGGACCAATCCGTTTCAAGGACAATGCATACATTATAAGAGTGTGTTTTTTGCTTGCATTTTTACTGCAAGTATCGTGGTTAATGCAGACATGAATCCTTGTAAAAAGGTTTCAGTTTTGTTGCCAGAAAAAAGGGAGAAACCCCTATTACTATTGGTCCAAAATGTTTATAAGCTTACAAACTTAAATGCACGTGCTTATTCTAGAAAGATTTTCAATTTAATAATGTTATCTACTCAGTATAGAACTTAGACTTTTGAAAAATACAACACGATTATTCTAAAGCTATTGCGCTGTACGACGGTATGGGAAGGGGTTACATTGTTAAAGTACTGTCGGTTAGAAACCAGCGGTGTCAGTACAACAAATGACCTCCAGAGGGCGATCCAGCACCTCGAGACAGCCACAAGCGACGCCGTGAACATCGTGTTTCAGTCATCCTTTTACCCGGGAAAGCCTCGCTGATTCTCACGATTATTTTTAAGGAGCGTCCTGCCAAGTTTACAGGGCCGGGGGCAATATTGCGATGTGCGGCACAAATGGAGTAATTTGTATAACAATTTTTAAATCGTTTAATTAGTTGGCCAATACCAGTTAGGGGTCGTCCATAAATGACGTAACGCAATTTTTAACGATTTTTGGGGGGGGGGGGGGGGGGGGGGGGGG
>CM025639.2:8066631-8101480 GCA_014621495.2 Entosphenus tridentatus | reverse complement strand
TTACTCTCCAACACACCGGTGTGCTGTACTAGTAACGAATTGCCATGTTGTTTCTTACGTGACAAACTTTACTAATCGGCTGTGCCGGGTGGTGGCGGGTTTAACGGCACATATTTACGCAATCTAACCCAGAAAAAAACCTACGGATAATATTGGTCGCGAAAGCCTACGTGTTAAACTAAGAAAAACATACTTCCTGAGCCAGTGACGGAAATTCCACATTCCTAAGGCGAGGGCGAGACTATCCATAGGACAACCACTGTTGACTTCTCCACAAAGTGGTCCCCGTTTATTTGACCCCGGAGGGATGATGGGCTGAGACAACCTCCAACCAGGATTTGAACTCGCGACCTTCTGATATCGTGGCCAGTTGGCGGCACACTGGTGTTTTGCTTTTTATCATTAAGTTCAGTTATTCGAAAGCACTCCAATCTGCTCTTGTGTGCCTCTGTATTTAGTCATATGTTATCCCGGTTTTCCTTCCATAACTGCCGTGCGGCAAAACACAGTATCTTGTATTCTTCAGTCCTGACCCTCTGACAGATATCTTCAGTTGCTTGGCGAACTTTGTTTTGCTCATATTCATTTTTAGCCCACCTTTGCAGCTTCCTATATGAGGTCATGCGATAAATTCCCATGCTTGATTTAATGACTGTCATCAGGAAGTGACTATTGCAACCTTTACTGGGTGGTGGTTGCTATGCACGTGACCTGTAATCCAGCGCTGTGAGGGCGAGGGTTCATGGATCACACAAGTTGTGAAACTCCCTTCCTGTAGGCGTCGAGGAGGAGTGATACCCTGACTCACCAAGAGAAGGCTGTACAACAAATGTGGACTCCACCTGTTCCATCCCAATGGGATAGAGTGTTGCCCCCTTCCATGCGTGAGCTTTCTCCGCGTGCTCCGATTTTTTCCCGCATGTAAACAAATTAATTGTCCGATGACACCTTAATATGTAGAGGATTGCAGAGCTTTGGGGGGGGGGATTTGGTGGCCGCACATCGCGTGAGTGACCGCACACTGTGTGGCACATTACCAGTTGAAACTATTATTCCTATTGACCCCACAGATGCCAAGGATAGTGCGCGTGTCTCTAACACTACAATTCCTGCAGAAGTATATCCAAATAGAGCTGCCCTTGATTACAACTTCTCGTTAGCGGTTCTCCTCTAGTCCGACTTGTTTAACTTTCCGTCTATGAAGAGACGTCACTGGTTTAGCCTTTGTGCACTGTTAGGAGTTACGTTTTAGGGTAACGATTTCAGTCTCGGGATTTCAGCTTGGGGTTTAGGAGTCAGGGATTACAGATGTGGGGTTTAGTATTCGAGATTTAGTATTTCGGAGTTGAGGATTGGGGATAAGGATTCAGGGGTTTAGGGTTTGGGGTTTTTGGTAAGGGATTTAGGGTTAAGGGTTTAGAATTATGAGTTTGAGAGGATGAGGAGTCGGTGCTACCGGTTAGAGAAATTAGTACCTCAGAGTTTGTCTGGGTTTCACTGGGAATTGGCATTTGCGTTTGAATGGCAAGAATGTATTTGTACTGAGATCTGGTGCAGGTTCTGGTGTTGAACTTTATTGCAGTCGACTGCACAGTCTTGATAGACCTATGTAGGGACCGGCGTGTGCAAAATGCGGCCACTGCTTTTTTGTTAAATCACAGACCTAGGAAAGTCTACGATCGGGATCAGAACAATATTCTGGACTATGATTGGATACAAAGTTTTGGGGAGAGTTTTTGCTCCGATGCAATTACAGGAGAAACGCCCCCAATCTGTGGGGGAATTAATGTAATGGGACCTTAAGGTTGTCTGCGATTATACTCTTATCCGTGGGGTAGAAATTTACAGATGACCTGTGGCTAATAGGATGAATTTGCCATGGGACTTCCCTTATCCACGCACAAATCGGATAATATGAAGCCATTCCCACAGAGACCCAGGCAAAAGGATAATAGGGCCGGTGGCTAATAGGAGTTTTCGCGAACCTCAGCGGTCACGAATAATCGGAGTCATGGATAAGAGGGTTGCAGATAAGAGGAATTTGCATGGCACTGGAGATTACAAAATACTGTCTTGACCTAAAAGGTCGACATTGTTAACGTGAGTTTTAGCCGTTGAAAACAATCAAATGTCTTTGCACTATTGACAAATTGTTATTGAACAACTGGACGTGTAAGCGATACATTAATGGTTACACAGCCAGTGTGAACATTTAAACATCGTGTAAACAAATATAACTCCAGAGATCCTAAATTTATCTTAATTCCAACCACGTTTGCCCAATGATCTAATACTAGGTTCTCATGCATTTACATATTGCTCATAGCTGGCACAGAAATAGATGCTTGTAGGTAATTACGTGTGTAAAGCGTGTGTCGGTGCGTGTCATTGTTTTGTATTGTATATGTATGTGGGTGTCTGCGTGTGTATATGTATTCGTGTGTTTGTATTTGGGTACCTTTGTGATTTGTGTGTTTGTATTATGTGTGTTTAGGCACCTCTGTGTGTGCCTGCATGCTGGTGTGTGTTCGGCTATCTGTATGTATATCATCTGTGTATGTTTGTCTGTGTGTATATGTTTGGGTGCCTGTGTGTGTAATCTTCGTGCTATTGTGCGTATGTGTGTGTGTGTCGTTTATTGGTTTAATCAGTCGACTACTGTACTCACTTTTCATAGTCAATGATTCCCTGCTCAACCAAGCAATGGGGGTGAGGAACCCTTAGCCATTGCTAGAAATCCCACGTCCCTATGACAGGCGCCATGTCAATCCACGGGAACAACACCGTTGATTAGCATCCGACGTGCTCCATGATATAAATGCCGCTTTTTGTAATGTGGAGTTGCCACCCCCGCACGTTCAGTTGTGCAGGGAGACCCTTGACTTGGCATTCCGATACTAAGCTAGCAGCCGTTGCAAGGTGCAAGTGTTTGGTAACGGAACGAGTTCACATTTGTCATCGCCATCAATCGCCGTCGTCATCCCAACCTCCGCGATGGTAAAACAAAAATGATCACCGCCCCACGAGGCTGCGTCCATTCCGTTGCAGAGAAGCCAGCGGTAGCCGTTGCCGCTTCCTTAAGTCAGGAGTGGAGCCTGGGCACCGTCACTGGAATGTGGAATTTCCACCACCGTTCTCCGAAGTCGGAGGTGTTTGGTCGCAGTTCAAAGACGTTTTAGTCCAGGAGCGGGCAGAGATGTCTTTCCCCTTCCGATTGCAGCCCTGACCTTGAGGGCGAGGCGACCGCCGATGCACTTGCAAGTCGGTACAAAATTTTGTCAATTTGCCGCAAGCTTCAACATACCTTCGGCACCCGGGCCCATAGTTCAGCCAACACCCTCGCCCTGAACACCTTGTGCGTGCGTGCGTGTGCTCGCACGCACACCCACGGTTCGGGGTTTAGTTTCTCGAGGCGTTCGTATACGCGACACGGGCACCGAGGAGGACGGAGAGCGTCGTGGTGGTGTTGGGCTTCGCCGGGTGTTTGTGGACAGGCCCACCGGCAAATCGCTCGAACGCCGACGGACTCGGTGGGTGTCGGCTCATGGAATAACGCTCTGAACGGCTTTCGCGGAGCAAAGCTTCGTTGGACAAGGTCGGCTCATGTGCTCGCGTTACCTAACGTCGCTTCACGTTTTGATTTGTATCTGTTCTGTCTCGTGCTTCGCTTAAGAGTTGTAAACTCATCTGTGTGTCTGGGGGGATCAGCTCAACGCATCACTCGGACTATCTGGGAATGGTAAGACTAGTTGAGCTTTTTTGAAAAGCGCTATGCATAGATGGACTGGTCCTTGCCATAGGAATGTGGAATTTCGCACCGCTGGCTTAGGGCTGCCAGTGGAGCTGAGCACTGTCCCACGCTCACTTGAGCAGGGATATATGCCGACCTCTGACTTTCTAACTCCTGTGTTTAGTCCATGTACTTATTTACTTTATCAATGCTATAGAAACATACTGTACCTTTGGATCGGACTGTTTAACGCGAATAGGTGCGGTCGTTGATGTGTTTAATCCTGTCGGAGCAAGTCGTTTGTTTACACAGAAAACCCGCACTGAATCTCGGGACTTGTGTGAAATATGGTCCTGCTCGCGATATGTAGTCACTTTTCTTGACTTTATTTATGAATGTGAGGAAACCAGAAACGAACATTCAGATGTCTTATCTAGAGATAGGTCCGTACAATCCATAGAGATATATTGGAAACATTTCTACAGATAGAAGATCGGTCAAAGGCAACGATGAAGCCCTGTGATCGATTGGTCACGTGTTGGCAGATGACCCTGTAGAGAAGAGCTTTTGGGTGTGCTTTGGCCTACTCCTCCACACTGGCCAGACGTCTTGGCGCAAGAGGTTGGTGGTGGAGTACCCATAATTTACCCCTCCACAGGGGACCTGCCCGTCGACTGTGGTGGTTAAAGCCACTTACACAGCTGGGTGAACACAAGGGGCATTGGGGGTGGTGGAGTTCAAGAAACTTGCCCCATTGTTTCAACTGCAGCGAGCCGGCAGACCTCTGGAATGCCAGTCCAGTGCTGCTGACCATCACAGCACGGCAGCATCCCAGATAGGCCGGCAACAGTGGAGATTATTCGGTCAGCTGATGCTTCGTCTCCAGCCAGTGGCACACGTGATCAGAGGTTGATTGTCGATCACGACGCGTAGGGGTTGAGAAGGTGCGTGAGCTGAAATAAATTGTGCACATCAAAATCGATGCTTTCCCAATTGTAAGTTGTAACTAGTGCGGTTAGTGTGACCTCTGCCGCTACTGCTGTAGGCACTCGGATGCACTGCGGTGTTAAAACAATATGTTGTAACTGTTGGTTCATGTCACGAGCCAGAATTGTGACAATTCATCGAACCGCTAGAGGTTATTCAAAGTAAGCCTAGAAATGAGGTACACACCAACAGTCCTGGGGATAAGTGCTGAAACGGTTCGTTCAATAGCTGCTGACAAGTATAATATCTGAGAAGGGCGTGCTAGTTTGTGTGCCATGCTTGTGAAGAAGGGAAGACCGTGGCTTAAACATCATTGGCATTTGTCTCACCTTTTCGGTCATCTGCGTACGTGAAGGCAATGCGTTTTGTCTCAACCACCACCACCACCACTATCAACACCACGATCACCACCACTTCCCACTAGCACACCACCAACACACCACCATTGCCACGATACTACCACCATCATCAACATCACATCACCACAGCTACCGCCACGATAACCACCATCACCTACCACCAGCACACCACCAGCACACCACCATTGCTATCAAACCACCGCCATTACCATTGCCAGCATGCACCACCACCACCAAAGACAAAGATCCCCCCTAAAGCCTTAACGGACATTTTGGGCAAGTGCTGTTAGCGAGCACTTAATGAAGGGTGGTACGGCACCCGAAGGGGGTGGGTGGCTAGCACCACGCCCAGCCGCCGTCGACCATAACCAGCAGTAGCAGCAGCAGCAGCACCAGCACCACCGCCGTCTGTCTAACCAGGCCCTCCGTGCTCGCACCACAGGTCCAACTCCTCTGCGAGCTCGGGCACCCTCAGCGAGCCGGCCGCCTCGGGCCAGAGCGCCGCGAGGCAAGGGCAGAACAAGCGCTACAGCCTGGGCTTCATCCGGGGGATGCTGCCACGGGGTCGCAACCCGTCCTCCTCCTCGACCGACATCTCCCTGCAGGGGGACGCGAGGGGAGGAGGCGGGGTCTCCCCGGGACCCTCCACGTCCCCCGGCTTGAACGGGGGGCTCCTGCCGTCGAAGCCGTCCGTCGTCAGGGTCTACGGGGACCTTATCAGCCGCGGCACGCTCTACAAGGGCGTGCTCACGTCGCCCGACAGCAGCGCCCATCAGCTGGTGCAGGTGGGTGTGTGGGCACAGGGGGCTCGCGAGCCTCCCGCCAGCGTCTCTGTGTCTTTGTCGTGTGCGTCTTTGCGCGTGTGTGGATCCGTGTGTGGGTGGGAAGCGGTAGTGGTAGCGGTTGGTGCACTCCGCTGCGAACCCGGCGACCCGAGTTCGATTCCTGCTCATGGCCAACACCAGTGACGATTATCTGAACCGGTTTTGGGCCTCCCGTGGGTCGACTCAGCCTCAAACGAGCACCCGGTGCGATGTGTAAACTTTAGCTTTGGGGAGAGAAAGGGGGCCGGGCAAACGTGGTGCTGGCCACCCACCCGCTGTTGTGCTCTGCCGGCCTTTAGAGGTGCTCACTGACAGTGTTTGCCCCCAACAGTCTGTGTAGGTTACACGGGAGATCTTTGCCTTAGTGTCTGTATTTATTGACGCTTGTGGGGAGCGGCAGTGTGGTGGTTCGCGGGCTGTGCCACAACATCGGCAACTCGCTCACGGCAAACGGTGGCAATTATTAAATGGAATTGTAATCGATCCTTGGCCTCCTCTCGGTGGACTAAGCCTTACATGAGCACCTGGTGTGGTGTGTAATTAACATCAGCACTGGGGAGGCAAATTTAGCCGGTGTGTGGTGCTGGCCACACCACCCCCTCGTGTGCCATGCCAGCTTTAATGGGTGCTCTCGAACCGTACTTGCCGCACGAGTCTGTTAAGGCTATATAGGTGCTCGTTGACTTTGTCTTTCCTTGCTGTCTCCAAAACGTCATGAGATAATGTCTCTTGATATTCAAATGCTGTTGTGCACTGCTCATGACCTGTACACAGCCATCATCTTTGCACAGCCATCGAGCTCAAATATGTTTTGACAAAGCATTAAAGGTCATGTTGGTGTTATATGTGTAAGATTACTTTCTCCTGGCACTAGAGCGACGCATCCAGACCACGGTCAATTTTAAGTAAAATTGGACGCAGTGCTGAGCCAGTGGTGGAAACTCCACATTCCTATGGTGAGGGTTTTTCGATATGAAGACGATTGCTGACTTTCCCACAAAACGGTGCTAGTTTTATGAACCCTGTAGGGATGATGAGTCAATCTCCCTCACCCCCTCCCCACCGAGATGTATACTTGCAACCTTCCGATTGCATGTGGCTCACGTTGGGTATTCAAGGTGAGGAGCATCCATTGCCGAATATTAGAGATCTTCAACATCGAAACATGAACATGAATTTATCCAACGTCGGAGGTGTCCGATGGTCCAATGCTCACTTTGCTGGTGACGGATGTGGGTCAACGTGAAAGTGCTGAACGATTAATTACCTGATCACCGAACCCACTGGAGAACCCTCGGGATTTCACCTCTACGCGAGTTTTCGATGGTGCAGGAGGCTGGTGGTCGGTGGGCGTGCGCTGACGACGACGACTTCTCTGTCCCCCCCCCCCCCCCCCCACAGGACGCTCTCTCGCGGTACGGGCTCGACCCGAGCCACGCGCACGAGTACGTGCTGTGCGACGCCATCGGGCGCCTGGAGGACGCGGAGTGCGCCTGGGTGGAGGATGGGAACGGGTCAGAGGGGACGTCGTCAGAGGTGGGCCTGTGCTGGGAGGTGGCGGTGGTCGCGGTGGATGTGAGGTTGTCGGCGGTAGAGGTGGTGGCGATTATGATTGTGGGGGAGCGATCCGGGTTAGTTTCCCGCTCGCGGTCGACACCGGTGACGATCATCTTAAACTGTCCTGGGCATCCCCTAGGTCAACTCGGCCTCACATGAGATCCTGGTGCGGTGTGTAAACATTGCCACTCGGGAGACAAAGGCGGCCGGGCGTGGTCCTGGCCACCCACCCCCTCGTGTGCCGTGGCGGCTTTCACAGGTGCTCGCTAACAGCACTTGCCCTTACAGTCTGTTCAGGCTACACGGGGGATCTTAGTCTTTGTGTACCAGTGTGGATCAGCAGAGCAGTGCTTCGGGCACTGCGCTTCGAACACGACGACCCGAGGAACACGTCCTCACCCTGGCTGGGAAAGCCGCATCTGAACTTGTCTTGTGCGCTGCGCTGTGAAAGCATCAGCATTGAGGGCACAAAGACAGTTGGTCTCGGTTCTCGCCATACCACCCCCCTCATGGTCAGCCCCAGCCTTATCAGGCAGGTCCTTGCTCAGCAGCACTTGACCCAGCAGTTTCCTTGTAGACAATACGGGGGATCCGTTGTCCGTGCCGCGTGCGCAGGAGGCGCGTGTGTGGGTGCCGGAATCGGTGCGCGCGCTGGCCTCAAACGAGCGGCCGCTGGAGCTGCAGGCGCTGTGGAGGCCCAGCCCCGGGTTCTCGCGCCGATTCCAGATCCGACGGCGCTCGGGCATGGAGCTCAGGGCCACGGCAGGGCCGGCAGGTACTCGCCACGCGTGGACACTGAGACAAGGGCACGCGTGCGCACGGATGCGTGGACACTGATGCACGGGCGTGGATGCAGGAACGCAGACGCTCGACATAGAGTGAGGGGAAAAAAGTATTTGATCCCCTGCTGATTTTGTACGTTTGCCCACTGACAAAGAAATGATCAGTCTATAATTTTAATGGTAGGTTTATTTGAACAGTGAGAGACAGAATAACAACACAAAAATCCATAAAAACGCATGTCAAAAATGTTATAAATTGATTTGCATTTTAATGAGGGAATGGATACGGTACGGAGACACCGGTGTGGCATGTGCACAGAGACACAGAGACGCTTGACACACAGGCACAGAAATACGCAGGCAATGACACTCGCGTTCTCACTTGAACTTCCTGTACAAGTACTCTGTCCACGCTGCTACTGATGGGGAAGAGAGTGTCGCTGTGGGGCAGGGGAAATGCCGGAGGGCAGGGGATGGCCTTTGCAGGGGGCTGGCAAGGCGTGAGACGCTGCCTGTGGAGGAATGCACCTCGCAGCACGCTCTGCTGACTAAACACACACGGGGACACTCACTGAGGGTGTGTAGAGTTCTACATTTGTGGCGCGCATAAACGCACACGGACAGGTTTGCCCACTTCCTAAATATCAAATAGAAATATGTCCTTGCTCAGCAGAGCAACTGGGCGGCGCTCGGCCCCGTCGTGGAGATTCCACATTCCTGTAGCAGGAGCTGGCCTCTCTGTTGTGCGAGACTTCTCACACAGTGGTAGTGATTTTATTGACCTTGAGCCGAGCCATCCACGGCAACCACCGATTTGTGGGACGTCAATAAAGATCTATGCCTCTGCCCTAGGAATGTGGAATGTACAACACTGGTCTAGCAGAGTGGTCTCATTGGTCTCAGTGCAGCTAAATCCATTGTTGTACTTTACTTCTACGCTCCCACATCCGTGCTCCCACGCCTTCACGAACTCGCACTGACCACCACCCGACACAGCCAACTCGTAAGGGTTGTCACGGAAACAGAACGTGGCCAATTCGTCACTAGTACAGCACGCCGGTGTGTTGGAGAGCCAAGCCACAACATTTACAATCTGAGTACGACGTTTCGAAAACTGTGATGAATAAATGAGACCGAAATAATGAGCAACAATACAAATGAGGAGGTAAATTCGTGAGATTATACGATCAAATCACAGCCCTTGCAATCGAGACAATTCATAGAATCACTGCGGGGGTGGGGGGGGGTGAAGATATGGCTCCATGCTCACTTTAAACATCGTGATACTGCGTTGCCCCAAAGAGAACAGATTATACAATGCGTGATGTTTCGTGGCCAATAGCCCTTTAATGCCCTTAATCATAACAGAGGGCAGAGAGATGAAGTGAATAATAATAATAATGGGGCCCTGATTTAAATGTAACTTTCATAGTGCGTCAGGATGAACGGCGTTAATTTGGCCAATGAACAGTTACCCATTCATCGAGTCCCGTGGGCAAATTAGCACGGCCACAGCTCATGTTGCCTCCGATGCGTCTTGTCATCCTGCAGAGGTGTCCGTCTTTACCGAGACCACTTCGTCGGACGACACGGACACCGACGCCACCGTCATGCCCGCCGGGGTCGCCCTTCCCGGGCCCGGTGATGGGGGGGCAGTGGTGACCAAACCAGGCAGCGGAGCAGCCGTCGGACAAACGGGGCCCACGGGGGAGAGAAACCGACTGTGTCACCGATGCAACTCGGCTCTGGCGGACGAGCGGACGGGCAGCTCGGGGTCAACTTCTTTCCAGAACAACGTCCCGCCGGGCGGCGGCGTCACGGCAAAACCGCGGCAACTGCCGCGGCAGCAGTGCAACGGAGTGGCAATGGAGGATGAAGTTGACCATGACGACGATGACGGGGACGATTTGCCGGCAGAAATTAAGGAGACGAGGTTTCGCTCGGCGGCCGTGGTGTGCTTTGAGCCCTGGAGCGAGGATCTGCTGCTGCACAAGATTCTGAAGATGCCACCCAGCGGTGGAGGAGGAGGCGCTGCTGCCACTGGCGGTGGCGGTGGCGGCGGCGGCGGTGGCGGCGGGGAGAAGGAGGAGGAGGCGGGCAGCTCGTCTCCGCTCGCGCTCGCCCGGCTGCTGTGCCTGTGCGTACGCCACGCGGCGCTGCGCTTCTCGGCGCCCGAGATGCGCCGGCTGATGTTGAAGATGGCGAGTCGCGTGCAGGCTGCCGCGTGGGTGAGTGGGACGGCGTGGACGACGCGTGGACGAAGGGTGGACGCGTAGAGAGGTGGACAACGAAGATGAATGGATAGGATGGGTGGTTGGGCAGATACAGATGGACAGATGGATAGATGTTCTTGCGAATAGACAGACAGAAGTATGGATAAAAGTATAGACGTATGGACAAATGGATGGCTGAAAAGATATCGATGGACATTTCTTTCTTTCAGCTTCTTGATTTGTGGTCACATTTAGACGTTATATTAATCCAAATTGTTGTTGTATTATTGATAGCTGGATGGCCCTGCAGATACGCAGGCAGATGGATGAACAGGTAGATGAATTAACAATTTGTATGGCAGACTGATTGACAAGATGAATGGGCAGAGAGACAGATGAATAGAAAATGGAAGTCTTACAGATGAACAAACAGTGAGATGGATCAGCATACCAATGGATGGATGTAGGATGGAAAGAAAGACTCATGGGCAGGTAGATAGTAGACAACGATCAGTGGACAAGCAGGCATATGAATAAACATTAGACCCAGACATATGGACAGATAGCAGATGAACGAATGGATGGGTAGACAGCTGGATAGCCAGATTAGATGGACGGAAAGTCTTGGGACGGATATATGAACAAACAGAGAGGAAGATGGAGAGATGGCTGGACAAATTAATTAACATAGAAATGGATTGGTGGTGTAGGAAAATTTCGACTCGTAGACTAACAGACAGACAGTTACACTAATAAACAGTCATACGATGTCTAAAGGGCCTCTGAGCGCACGTACGGCCCCATTCCATTACCCAAGTTTTAAATCCTGGCTAAACCACTGGAGGTGCAAACACAGAGAGGCTTAGAAAAAGCTGGGTGAGTGGGTGACAGACAGATGAACGGAGGGGCATAAAGACAAAGGACCTGCGATGATTCAGGCCCAAAGTGACATAAGTACATCATCTGAATACTCACACGATTAATATGTAACCCATTTCACACACAGGTTACCTTGAGCAATTACAATAATACGCTTGTATGTATGGCCAGGTGTGGTAGTTTATAACGAGTGTTCACAGAAATGACTCACTGGGGCTATAAACACATGGCACCGCTGCCATCTCGTTCGTGAATTAGCAGTGTGCTGAGAACGCGGGTGGTGTTTGCGTAACGGGCATTCGGCGTGTGTGTGTGTACGTGAACATTCAGTGGGGGAGCCAGGAGTGTTGCATTGTGAGAGCCTTGCGCGTGTGGTGGCAGCTGGCTTGGTTCTCTCGTGTGATTCACAATGCTTTTGTTTCCTACAGCATCCGGGTGTCATCATGCTTTTCTGTATGCACGTTGAACTTCTTTCGCATCGTACGTAGCCAACCGTGTTGTCCATTACACAAATTCCCCACCACCTTTTGGCGATCTTTCGCTGCGGGTCTCTGCTGTTAGTAGCGTTGCGTTTTTATCATCGTGGCAAGGCCCTGTCTGCTGCGTCTTGCGGCCGTGGTCCCATATCTTCTCATCGGCGCGAGGTGTCTGGGCCCGTGCCTTCATCTCTTTCCGATTCCCCTGTGTGGGTTTCCATCGCATCAGTTTTCATGAAACCTCTTGAATGGTATCCGTCGTTATTTGATGTCTGAGCCACTGCAGTTTCTCCTCCTTGACGATGAGACTGACTGCCCTCCCCCCCCATGTCTCATTCTCTTTCTGACTTCTTCACTGCTATTCTTTGGTTCTTTCGATAAAGTCACGTAGATAGAAAAATTTAAATAAAGTTAATACAAATAATAAATTATAAACAAAACAAAACCCACTGATGTAGGCTGTAGCCTGGTTCTTAATCAGAGTGAGTGTACTGGCAGTCTATAATGTAGACTGTAGCAATGGTTATTAAGCTGGGTGCATTAACCTCCAGGTTAAGAACCAGGCTACAGTCGACATTATAGACTGCCAGTACAGTATTCACTTTATTTTTATTATTATTTTTCTATCTCCGTGACTTTACCGAAAGAACGAAATAATATGAATTCCGGCAGTCACGAAAGTTTTAAGTCAAAAATTATTATTTCTACTTGAATTTTCCCCGTCGATTAGTAGGATCTTACACAGGCAACACTGCTCGTGTGCGTGGTTACCCACGTTCGTGAGATAATTAATACCCACAATTAATAGTTTCTTACACGCATACATACAAACGTACAATTGGTCATTAATGGTGGGAGTGGTGTGGCCAGCACCACTCGGCCGCCTTTGTCTCCCCACTGCTGATGTTCACAGACGATACTCATTTAAGGCTGAGTCTACCTCGAAGAGACCCAGGACCACTTCGAGTATAACACTCGCTAATTGTGCGGTAATTTAAACACAGTCGCCGGGTTCAGGGCGCAGTGCGCTAACCACTGTGCCACCGCTCGACCCAAGCACACACACACACAGTCCACATACAGTCGGCGCACAATGCACGTTTCCATCACAGCTGATGTGAAGAGCATTGTGAAGCCCCCGTGCCGTGTTTACTTGACATTAATGATCGCCCAGCCGTGGGTGCTATTAAAACCAGTGTTTGTGGGCACCCGTGATCCTTCCTGCGCTGTTATCTGCCCCCAACAGACGAGGCGAGGTGTAAATTGAAAAACCCAACACGATGGGAAGGGCCACCACCTTCACTGACACACCCCGACATAGAGCTGTGTGGCATGCCGGCCTTCATAGGTGCTCTGCCCGCCATAGACCCCAACAGACTGTGTTAGGTTAGGGGCCGTCCAAAATGGCGTGACGTCATTTATGGACGGCCCCTTACAGGAGAGGGACCTTAGTCTCTTTGCAGCACCGTAATGTTACGAAGTAGACGACTGTGGCTGGAGTGCTAAAACTCGGCAGGACGCTAGTTCATGTTCTCGATCAAGGATCGACTTCGCCCATCATCCTCTATGAGCTGATAACCTTGGCACCGCTGTATGGGAAGTCAACATTGTGATGGTGAGAGACTGGCTGGCTGCTGTCATGGGAATGTTTACAACTGACAGCAGAGTTGCCAATAGAAACGAGCTCCACCCAATTGAGCATCATCCAGACATAATCATCATCCATCATCATACCCCTTATCCCAGCCACTATCATCATAATCATTCACAAAGCAGTTTGCTTAGTTGAGTTGTATTTTGTCACACGGATGATCCCGTTTTAGCCAGCTGCCTGGCTATTTTACACGTGAGATCCGTGGTGAGGGAGGAGCACAGCAACACAAACGTGAATAATGCACAGAACGAGCACAGGGTTATTGGTTTTTTTTACCCTTCTATCTGGCAACAAAACTGACACCTTTTTTTACAAGGAGTCATGTTTGCATAGACCACAATACCTGCAGTCATAATACAAACAAAAAACATAACTCTGATAATGTATGCACTGTCCTTGAAGTTGATTGGTCCACACCCGAGACAGCTTTCCTTAGAGCCTAGTCTCACATGGGTTGGACCAGATGACGCCTTTTGCCGGTGGTCTATGCAAACATGACTCCTTGTAAAAAAGGTGTCAGTTTTGTTGCCAGATAGAAGGGTAAAAAAAAACGAATTATCAATTTTTTTACTGGCAAATGAGGTTCCAATGGAGCACAGGGTTTTCAAGGAACGTTGCACCACGAACAAACTGGTTGGTTGCACGTGCGAGTAAACTCTATATTTTAGTCTATCAGTGACTTAAAAACCACCACCACCACCACCATTATCACCACCAGTGCCCACCGTCATACGGAGGTGTGCTTGTGGCTTCAGGTCAGGCAGTCTGTGACCTTCACCCCTGCTTTCCCAGGCAATAAATCCATGCAGGCTCCGAGGAGAACAGGTCTGGCCAGGCCTAATGGTACAATACACTTTCCTCCATGTAACTGTGAATTAATCACCTCGCTCGCGTCACCTGCAACAACAAAACCCGAGGAGGTGATCAATGCCGATCTGAACTGGAGAAACGACCACTCCCTAACATCATCATTGTTTATGGAGAGACTGGTCACGGAGTGACTTAACTCTGCCATGTCGTATACAGACTCATTATGTTGTTGTTGTGCGTTGTTATGGAGAATTATGGGTAAAAGCAAATATAAGCAGAACTCCTCTGTATCGCCTGGAGATAGAGAATGGCGTTCTGCTTGTAATTGTACCATAGAGCAGTTCTCACACCGTCTTGCGAACTCAACAAGTTCAGGTTTATTTTGTTTACCCTGGTGAGCACTCAAGAGAGAACCCCCGTCTCATTTGCAAGAGTGACCCCCGGGTTTACAAAATGGTTCATGGCGTTCAACGCAGGCACGTGGATGGAGGCTGGCATCCATCCGCACGGTCAGCGCAGCCCGCGACACGACGCGAACCCTCGACAGAGGCTCGCTTGCAAGGGCCTGCAGCACGCTCGCTGCCTCCTTAATGTGCCTTCGCTGTCTCTCGTTTTAGGACAACACGAAGGATTTCCTTGAAAAGCATCCTGAAAGGTGAGTGGGGAGGCAGAAGGACTCAGGGTTGTGAATGATGGCTACGTGCCTCGCCATTAATAGGCGCTCACTAACAGCCCCTTGCCCCAACAGGCTTATAAAGGGGTGGGTGGAAATCTGTGTGGCTGTGCACGTGTGTGCAGCTCTCTGTATGGAGCGGTAGTATTGCAGTTCGTGCGCTGCGCTATGAACCGAGTTTGAATCGCGTTCACGGCCAACACCGGTGAAGATTATCTGAATCGGTCATTGGCCTCCCCTAGGTCGTCTCAGCCTGAAATGAGCACCTGGTGCGGTGTGTAAACATCACTAGGGAGACAAAGGCGGCCGGTTGTGGTGCTGGCCACCCACCCCCTCGTGCGCCGTGACGCCTTCATAGAGTGCTCGCTAACAGCACTTGCCCCAACAGTCTGTTCAGGCTATACGGGGGGTGGGGGATCTTTGTCTTTGTTTTGCAGCTCTCTGGAGAGCCAGGTGAGCGCCAGCGAGGTGCCGGGCCTCGTGTGGGCCCTGCAGCCCGTCGCCCACTGGCTCGCCAACGCGCTGCACCTGCTGGCCTTCCTGCGCAACCCTGGGCCGGGGCTCGCGCGGGACAACGCGCGAGCCCACGGAGACGCAGGTGAGACAAGCGGCGCGACCAAGCGCAACGCCGCCCACCCGGACGTAACATCAACAATGCCGCGAATCGCCGCTACGGGCAAACGTGCGTGGCGACTCGCCCCGAAGCACCTCGGATTTGGGGTCATGATTTAATCGAGTCGTGTGTGCCTTTTCTGTTACGATTTCCAAATGATAATTGTAAAAAGTATCATTTGATTTTGCAAGGTGCATTTCAACCGTAGATCCAAATGCGTTCATGCGTTTGCGCTGTCGGTCCATCCACCACAGGGGTGTGCATGAATCTCTCGTTTAGATGGTCCAATGTGTATTGAACAAACTTACCAGTAAACATGAAACATTTGGCCAACGGTTCAACGGTTGCAACAACATGCCGATGTTGACCCAACGTTGCATGTTTACAGGGTCGTAGTGGAAGGTTTTTGCCTTAGTTACCTTTCCTATTGAAAACCGGCCACATAGATCAGAGGGTTTCCCAAATCCTGGGGACATAATCCAGCTCAAAAAGGACAAGTTCTGTTCTTGTACATATATATTGCTTGTGTGCACACATTCATGTGCATGTACGCGAGTGCGTTTTTGCCCTGACAGCTACCCATCATTTCGATTTAAAGCTTTCGTGACTGCAGGGATTCATCTTCTTGGTTCTTTCGGTAAAGTCACGTAGAAGGGAAATAATAAAATAATAAAAATAAAACATAATCAAATATTATGTTTTATTATTTTTATTATTTTATTATACGTGACTTTACCGAAAGAACCAAGAAGAGCTACCCATCAGCTTTTCTATTTGCTAATTCAACGCTAAGCATTACACAACCCATGTGTATGCACGATTTTTCTGGTCTAGTTTACCGTCTCCTTTTTATCTTTCGTGGTTTTTTTTCGTTTGGCACAAACACACGGCAGGCGTGCAGGCACGCATGGAAAACGCGCAGGAGTGCACACGCGTTAGGACGCGAATACACGCACACATAGGCATGCTTGCACATGTGTAGGCAGCACGCACACGTTGTTGTTGACATCATCATCATCATCGGACTAAAACCACAGAGAGTAATTAAAACAAAACAAGACGTCCAAACAATAACAACGAGGCAATGAAACAGACATGAGGCTTCTTCAGGAATTCCTGTTTCCTCCCACGTGCAAACACGTTCAGTAATTAACCAGCCCAGCATCACAATTCAGGAGCCTCCTGGAAAAAAAACGGTGTCTTGAGGCTCAGTAAAGGTTTCCTGGATAAGTTAATGAGTTTTTTATTATTATTATGATGATAACCAAGCACACGGCACCGCGATTAGACTCCTGGACCCACTGTGGGAAGGCCGTGAGTTCTAATTGCAGTCAGGCGTTGATTCGGCCAACTATCATCCCATTGCTGCATTTGCTTGACCGGCACTTCAGATGGAGATACAGGCCCCTGCGATGTTACTTACTCTCGCATCTCCGATTACCACGGTTGGCTATGTACGGTGCGACAGAAGTTCTACGTACATTAATGCAAAATGAGAAATGTATAATAATGCACAAATTATCAGAGCATGTTTCTGTGCATGTTTTGCCACAAGTACGTGTGGTTAATGCAAACGTTATGCCTTGCAAAAGGTTTCTATGTGGTGTTTGAACATTTTACCAACTGTTTTATTGCCAGAAAGGGTCAAATCTATTCTTAGTTTTCATCATTTTTGATACTGGCAAAAAGGTCCCATATACATAATAAGGAAGTTCCACACCTGACTTGGGCATACCCCCATACTTCGATTGTTACAGGTTATTACAGACATCCCAGAGGGATTGCAGTCTGTTTAGCAATGAAACAAAGTCATAAATGCCCTACCTATTGTATATTGGATCGACCACAGACCTTCACAACTATGTTTTCAGATTTGCGGTGATGGACGAGGCAAATGCTACGTTCCCTTGACCGTTGGCTGAGCCATGCTTGGTTTCCAGGACCGGTTCTGGCCCGTTCCAGGATCAACAGCGTAGCTCTGATCTGCGTTCCCAAACTTCCTGAGCCACAAGAAGCAACTTCAAAGCACAAGTTACTTTTACAAGGCATACGTTATGCTTTGGGTAATTTAGGGAATCCAAAGCGAAGATTTATTTGTCATGAAAAAAAATGTGGCCCCAAAGTTGGGTTGGACAAGAGACTTAAACTATTTTAAATATATATTAGCAGGTTAGGCCCGCTGAGCTATATAGCTCTTTTTCAGAAGCGACCTGGCCACAAATGATAGCTCAGCACAGTGGCTTATCACGTGCAAATCTCGAGCAGCCATATACTCTCAACCCATGTTTCTAAATGTGGAGGGAAAAACCGGAGGACCCGGAGAAAAATCCACACCACCAAGGGGAGAACATTCAAACTCCAAATATACAGGCGTCAGGGTCAGTATCGAACCCACAACCTCCTGCATTCCAGGCGAGGTAATTAACATCTTGCCACGATTGATAGCGCAATCCAATATGTCAGTTGACCCCTTGGTGTCACAATTCGTTCCAAGGGCAGCCCAGGTGAAAGCGCACCATTCCCTTACGGAAGGGAGCTCTTGAGCTCACATCGGCAGACCGCTTGGAGCCAAATCGTCCTGCTAGGCCCGCCGTGAGAGTGCGGGCTGGGGCCGGTTAGTCTGGTTCACGGACCGAGCCAGCGTGCTTTCCCGGCAGTCATGGAAAGGCTGTAAAAAGATTTGGTTCTAATCGGGTTCTGATCCCGAAAGCAAAACAGCGATAAGCGAGATAAGGCTCTCTCTCTTTCTCGCACGTGTCTTGAATGCCTGTGCACAGACGATGAAACGCAGAACGTGGAGGCGATGGAGGAGGCGGCGTCTGTGCTGGAAGAGGTGGTGCTCTACACCTTCCAGCAGTACGCCTTCTACATATGCAAGGTCAGCTAATTGTGCGCCCGTGCGTGCGTATGTGCATACAAGGCTGTGCGTGTGACTGATGGCGAGCAGTGGTGTATCGAACCCAGTCACCTGAGTTCTAGTCCCAGCCACAGCTAATATCCGAAGTGTATATCTGAACTGATTTTGGCCTCCCCAAGGTCGACTAAACGTTAAATAAGTCCTTGGAGTGTTGTGTAACATCAACGCTGGGGAGACAAAGGCGACTGGGTGTAGTAATGGCTGCACCATGTGATCGTCCATTGTGGTGGCATCAATAGGTGCTCACAAACAGCGCTTGCTCCAACAGCCTCTGAAGGCTAAATGGGGCATGTTTATCTTTAAATCACGTTGCGTGCTGATGACCTATTAATCATTCACTCTTCGTACATTACAAACGCCGGCATGAATACTGGACAAAAGAGCCCAATAGCAAAGTGTAATTTCAATGAGATGGGATTGATGTAAAGTTTAGCCCAGGTGCATACCTCTCCAAGATGTGCTGATGTGCTTGCTAAAAGTGGGTGCCCTTGGGAAGTCTGGTCTATATATATATGTGTGTGAGGAACTCATTGTGCCAGGATGACTGGATCCCATCGCAGCAGCCTTGCCAACAGAGGCAGTAAATGTGTGTGTCACGTGTTTTTGTTTTGCGTTGTATTTTATAATCGAGTGGGGATTGATTGGGAATACGGGTGGGGACAATGGGGGGTGGCTGGTGGGGGGAGGACATTCATGCCACAGAGGTTATTCCTCTTTAGTTTGAGAGAGTCTGAGTTTACTGCGTAATAAGATCCAGCAGGAAATGCTCATGATGGATATGATGATGATCATGTTCATGATGATGGTGTTGATAATAGTCAGGATAATTGTGATATTTAAAGATTACTTCACTGAAACATACGTTAATGCTATTTATGAAAGTCACGATGCTAATAAGAGCGGTCATGTTGATGGTAATCCATGTCATTAGGGTGGTGACGCTTGTAAAAAAAAAATCTTCCTCCAGTTTTAATGAACCAACATTCTTCGCTTCACTCAAAGGGCACTCGCACGCACACACAATCGCAGACGAGCACGCGCATCTGGGTGAAGGTTAACCGTAAGCCGGCAGAGCCACATGTTGCTCTGTCCTGGGGCACATTTTCTGCGCGAGAGGCAGCGAGCCGAGTCGTAATGGTATTCCGTTCACAGAGACACGCACAATAATGACATCAGCCCCGCCACGTCAGATTCAAATGCTGCGGCCTCCTTGGCAACGGTTGCCAAGGAGAGAGAGGAATGCAGCGCGTAGCTAAGGGGGAGGCCCTTCAAATTCCACGCCGTGGATTTAGAAATGGGATAAATAAATTACAAGTAACAAAAAACTATCGCACGGAAAACAAAAGAAGACTCGGTGTCCACCAGGCTTGAATGAGTTTTGGGGAGCGAGTGCTCTTTTCCGTTGACGGTTCTGAGCTAGATATGGTAATTCCACATTCACATGGCAAGGAGCAGTCGGCCCCATAGTGCAACCGCTGTTGACTACTCCTGCACCAAGTAGTGAAGCCTCCATAAATTTACTGACCCCAGAGATGATGATGATGGTGATGATGATGGAACTGAGTTCACTGTGGCTGCGATTCGTACTCCTGGGCTATCATATTCCATAGTGACTGATTTTTCTACATCAGATTTAACACGTAGGCTTTCGCGACCAATATTATCCATAATATAGGTTTTTTTGTGGTTAGATCGTGTAAATATTAACACCAGTGTGCTGTACTAGTAACGAATTGCCGTGTTCTGTTTACGTGACAAACCTTACCATTGTCTGTCGGGTGGTGGCGGGTTTAACGACACATTTATATATTTACGCGATCTAAACCAAAACACCTATATCCCCATTGCTACCAATGGAGCTGGCTCCACCACGATTTTACAAACACTATGACGAGCAGTCATCAATATGAGAATGATACCCATTATATTGTCCAATAGAGCGTATATGTATACTGGTTACTTGGTAGCAGGCTAACAAGCGAGCTTTCTATTTTTTTCAACATCGCACTTCATGTTAGGCAGTTAATTGGGTCACGAATGATAGGGATTGTATATGTGTGAGTGTGTCGCATGAGACTTAAGGCAAGAACTTTAGGCTGAGCTTGCCCTAACCCTGCCCACTATCAGGTTCATTCAAGGGAGTTGTACAGCCTGCTCTCGTCAAGCGCTTTATCATTTTGATCTCAGAATATCAGGTGTTTGGACTTGGGCTATGAGGTGGCCAGGAAATGGAGCTTTGAGTCGTACCTCCTCATATGCATGACGGGTTTGATCTTTCCAGCTATACCAGTTTTTCTGCCACGTTCCAAATACACATCACCGGAATTGGCCGTGCATTCCGAAATGGAACCCTCCTGAAAAATAGTCTTGAGACTCGGTGAGGTTTATCTGGGTGAAGGGAATTATTATTATTGTTATTATCATAAACTCTGTTTATGCGGCAAGCTGCGCTGCTCGGTGTTAATTCAGTAGAAGGCTGGCGATGATTCTACTGTGACTCACCATGGTAAAGAGGTCCCGGTTTAAGGGCCCTGACTTAATTCCAGGTTAAACATTGATGAGAATATGACATTTATTTGTGAAATGAAACGAGCCTGTTTATTGTGTAGCCGGAATGGCTTTTTTGCCAATGATCAGTGGGCTGAAGAAATTGCCGGTTTAACAAAAAAAACATCGAATGAGCAAAACAGAGACCCCGAGGCTGAATCACCACTCTCCCGGCAATGCGGTGAATTGTCACGATTCGGAGTTCTCAAGGATCAATGATTTGTGAAGCACAGTCGTCAATGTAGCAACAGCCTCGGGCGGTGGCATGGGCCACATCAACACATTACATACAACATGTTATCATCAGCCATGATCTATCCACTGCTGCAAGAAGGCCTCCCCCCAAGCCCTCTCGCCATCCTTTGCAGTCTTGTGACGGAAGAGTCCACCTACCACGTGCACGCGAGATTATTTCATCTCCACGGGGGTGGGGGTGGGGAGAGATCCTCTCTGGCTCGTTTCCGCTTCTGTTTGCCACCCAATTGTTAATCTTGCCCACCGGCCATCCATGTGTCCTGCGCAAGTCAAATGTCACTTGACAGTCATCACTATGTATTTTGACATCTGACAGTCAACACTGTTTCGATTTAAAGCTTTTGTGACTGCAGGGATTCATCCTCTTGGTTCTTTCGGTAAAGTCACGTAGAAGGGAAATAATAAAATATAAAAAGATTACACGTATTTTATTATTTTTATTTCATTAAAATAATAAAAAGAAAACACATTTTATTATGTTTCGTTTTATTATTTTATTATTTCCCTTCTACGTGACTTTACCGAAAGAACCAAGAAGAAGAGTCAACACTGTATTTTGACATTTGACAGTCAACACTGTGTATTTTACAAGCATGTGTGTCTTCTCTGATCCATGTGCATATTCCTCTTCACGCCTCTCAATGGCATCATTAGCACCGGTCGCTCTCCGTAGTTTTCTGCAATAAAATGTTTGTACATTTTTTGGAACATTTTATTTTTAAGGTTTTTATTTAGTTTTCTTTGTCAGTGCTTCTATATCCGATCCACGAGGTTTTTTTTATTTGCAATGAGTACAACTGTTTTCTTCAGATATGTGTGTACGTTGAACTTCTTTCACACCGTACGTAGCTGTGGCAACGTTTAGCCTTTTCGAAAGCATTCCAACCCATTCATCTTCCTCTCCTTCAACGTCGTCATCTCCCCACCTTCACCGACTGCTGCCTAGGTAATGCACATCCTGCCGTCGCTCACAGCTGTGTCTCTCTGACAGACATCCCTGGTTACTTCGGGAACTTGTACGTGACTTTCTATTACATTTATTCATCCCCTGTAGTTCATTACCCGTTGGACGTTTCAATGATTGTAACTGTCGAGTCGGCCACTCTCTCTGCACTCCCCTGTGCCTTGAAGAAGGGACATTACCCGAAACATCAGCCCACTATAACTCTGTTCTAAGCCAGCACGATAACACACGAGTGTTTTCCGAGCTGCGACTATGCAGTCACAGTATTTAGAAAAAAATTTGTTTTTTAAAACCGGAGTCTGCAATGATTAACCCCGGTTTGGTACGTGCAATGCATTAGGGCGGGAATTAAATCTGGGATTGGTTTATTATGGTCCAGTGCTTTCAGTGTTAAAAAACTAATCCCGCAGGAAGTTTGAAGTTATCCTTACCTAGGTGGGGAAATGAAAACACACCCCTCGAAACTGAGCCAATGCTTTGAAGTTAAATGAGCTGATTGCTCCTGTAATTGAGTCAGGGTTGTAAACTGCAAAGTGTTTGGTGGTCATTTACATCCGCAAAGACAAAGCTTCACCCTGTAGCTTTAACAGACTGTTGGGGCCAGTGATGGTATCGAGCGCCTCTATGAAAGCCGGCACGGTACACGAGGGGGTGGTGGGTGGTCAGCATCACGCCCGACCGCCTTTGTCTCCCCAGTGGCGATGTTTACACACTGCACCAGGTGCTCATTTGAGGCTGAGTCGACCTAGGGGAGGCCCAGGACCGGTTCAGATAATCGTCACTGGTGTTGGCCGTGAGCGGGAATCGAACCCGGGTCGCCGGGTTCATAGCGCAGCGCGCTAACCGCTACACCACGGCTCCCCAAAATGCACCTACACACACACTGACACACACACCTACACACACACACGCACACCTACACACACCTAAACACACACCTACACACACACACACGTACACACACCTACACACAGACACACACGTACACACAGACACACACAAACACACAGACACACACAAACACACAGACACACGTACACACACGTACTACACACACACACGCAGACATACACACACGTACTACACACAGACACACGTACACACACGTACTACACACACACACGCAGACATACACACACATACTACACACACGTACTACACACAGACACACGTACACACACACGTACTACACACACACACGTACACAGACACATGTACCAACACACGTACTACACACACACACAAACAGACACACACACGTACACACAGACAAAAAAAGATACACACACATACTACACACACACACGTACTACACACACACACGTACACAGACACATGTACACACACACGTACTACACACACACACAAACAGACACACACACGTACACACAGACAAAAAAGACACACACACATACTACACACACACGTACTACATACAGACACACAAAGACGAGTACACACGTACTCACGCACGTACTACACACACACACGTACTACACACAGACACACACGCGCCATCTGCTGGCGGCGCTTTACCTACAGCGGTGTTTGAAGGCTTTCCAAGCTGACGCTTGCCATTGTTCGTCTGTGCGAACACCGTACAGATGTTAGAACTCATACGCACGAGTGGTCAAAACATTTAGAAAATCTGCTAGGCATGTAAGGGTGTATCGATTAAAATAAATGTGTATGCTTATGATGGATGTGTCGCATTGCGTGCGTACCAACCGGTTATTCCCGATTCGTCGTTTTTTGTGGGGGGCTTGAGGCGGTAGCCGATGGATCCAAAAATGGCCTTGCTGTGATGCCATCTCCTGGCCACTCCGCAGCCCAGCGGGTTTGGGAGTTTCACAGATCTCTCCGTGATCCACCAACCCTCGCTTCGAAAGCGCTGGATCGCAGGCGAGTGTCACCACGACGCAGGAGAAACTCCGAGTTTAATTAGGATGGATCTTGTGAATTATTCACGTCAACTTTTTGACTGAACCTCGCACATTTAAATGTGGACCATAATGCCATGTAGCGACCAAAGATAAAGTGTAGAGACTCATTTTCTTAGACAAGCGGTTTTCAAACCCATGGGGCATGACCCCACATGGGCAGGCAAAAGCCTTAAGGTGGGTGCAGGCTACGGAATGGTTATGATGGTGGATACACTGTGTGCGTGGGGAACATCGTCGCCACGTTTCAGTGACAAAACACACAAATACTAAGCCAATATTAAACTATTATTATTTCACCAGGTAAAGCCCAGTGAGCTATATATAGCAATCTGAACCAGCTGAGTCAGGTCATCCCATGGTATATCACGGAAAATCACGACACCATTTTCTCACTAAAGAGGCTGAAATTCTGCCCTCACAGATACTGTATCAGGTCCTGCCAGAGCTGCTGGACGGCACGTGCGCGGGCCAGGAGGGGCAGGCCGCGGGGCCCCAGGAGGGCCCGCCCAAGGTGGCGGCTGTGCTGGCCGTGTTCCAGGTGACCTCCGACCTCCTGGCGTGGCAAGGCGTCGAAGCGAAACTGTCGGCGCAGCTGGCCGGGTACCTGCTGCGCTTCTCCCACGCGCTCATCTTCAACTCGCTCATGGAGAGAGGTGCGAATCAAAGGCTCTGTATTTTTTGTTCCCTGATTGTGTTCTAATCTCGGCTGTGCCATCACGATCCGGTGGCTGTTGTTGTCAGCCTGTAACATTTTGTTGCTGGGAAAAGGCCATTTCCTCCCTCGGCTTCCCTTCTCTTCTCTCGGCCTCCACTCCATAGTTTTGTCATCACTCCGTGAGTTGTTCTCGTGACATGTCCCTGCCTATGGCCACTCGAGATTGAAAAACGAATTTCTTTAAAAAGCAGTTCTAAAGAAATGAGTTTTCATCCTGTTCTCAAAAGTGCATCGTTCCAGTGGCTTCCTAATATCGGAAGGAAGAGCATTCCAGACAGCCACAGAGGCGCATTTGAAAGGGTGCGATGGAGTGACCATCTTCGCACGCTGGCCAGCAAAAAGCCACCACTCCCAGGATGACCAGAGCTCGTATGATGGTTTATGCTGCCCCTTGACGAGATTAGGAAGTTGTCGTGGATAATTTGTGAGCGAAACACTTTGCGTGCAATCAGCGCGACCTTATAACGTAATTCGTTCGGCAACCGCACGCAGGCCTGGAGAGCGGCTTCCGTCCCGACGTGCGTTTCTACGCCAGCGTGAGCATCCTCCTGACGTGGTGCACGGAGACACAGCTGGGGCAGGAGCCCCACGCCATCCTCGCACCGGCACTCGCCGCATCGCGCCTGCTTGCAAACCCGCCCGCGAAACTCGCCAAGGTGAGTCGTGAATGGGCCAGCCAAGCTGGCAGTGGTGAGTGGGCCCTACTTATCCGTCTGTCTCTGTGTCTACTGCACCCCCGGTACGGTGGGAAAGAAGTTGAACGTACATACTTAGAGTCGGTTGGGCTGTCTGTTGATCCGTCTGTCTAGCTGGCTGGTTGTAAGTCTGCCCATCTCTTCTGGAGGTCTGTCTGTTTGGTCAGCTGTTGTCTATTTTGGCTTGTATGGTTGGCTATATGTTTGTCTGCTGTCTGTCTGCTTGTCTTGCTGTCGAGTTCTCTAGCGGTTTGGTTGTTTGTCCATCTGTCCATCCATGTGATGATGATGATGATAATAATAATAATAACATTTAGAAATTAAAACAGATGGTGTGTCGCCCATATGTTCGTAGCGCCCAGTCAGCGGTAGAAATTGCAGATTCCCTTGTCAGGGGAAATTCTCTCCATATCTCAACTGCTATTCCTGCTGGAGGATTGATAATGACAGGCTTCGTTGCTTTTTAATGGTATTATAACACAAATAAAGATGCA
Organism: Entosphenus tridentatus; assembly: GCA_014621495.2. Lineage (NCBI taxonomy): Eukaryota > Metazoa > Chordata > Hyperoartia > Petromyzontiformes > Petromyzontidae > Entosphenus > Entosphenus tridentatus. The sequence goes on along the minus strand of CM025639.2, from coordinate 8,075,393 downwards.
TAAATACGTTACGAGCTGTAAATAGGCAAAATTTGACCTGAACAGGAACAACGGGGTTTTGTTGAGGGGCAGTGGCACTCCTCATTTAACCCGGTATTTCCGTGAGCAACCTACACACCCTTTGCTGTCGTAAAACAAACAAAAAACAATAAAACGAGCCCCGTCCCTTCGCGCCGCGTCTGCGCTGCGCGCGTGTCTCTCGTCTGCCCGCGCGATCGCTCCAGTGCTCGTGGTCGTCCCTGCGCAAGGCGTTCCCGGCGCTCAGCCCCGCACAGCTGCACACCGTGCTGCGGCGGTACAGCGGCGGCGGCCCCGCCTGGGAGGCCCCACCGGGGTGGCAGCCGGATGCGCACGAGCGGGAAGAGGCGCTCGCCAGCGGTGAGTCCACGCGGATGCGCAGGGTGGCCCCCACCGCCTTCCTCGTCTCGCCGACAATCGCGACCTCCCACCGCACTCCCCACCCCCTCCCCCCCCCATCCCCTCCTCCCATCCAGGTGGGCCAAATTAAAGTACGTGCAGTCGCGTCCAGTCGTACATCTTTATTTAGTCCAGGTGAGAGCCCATTGAGGTGAATTGCTTTTTAAAGAAGACCTGTGTCACAAAAACAGTGTCGATGTTACGACTGCCTGCGTGTGTGCATGGCCCATTTGTCTTCCTATCGCTGGATGAGGACCTCTCCCCACTTTGTGGTTCGTGTTGAGGGTTATTTGACCATACTTCACCATGCTGGTTGGTGCGAGTGACTAACAGGTCACCTGAAGAGATTTCAGCAGTAGTACTGTGATATCTCCTTCCATGGGCTATTCGGGTGAATCCACTACTCTGAGTTCCAATTAGATTTTTTATCCCATGACATGACACCGATAGCACATTTATGAAAATCCATGTTTGAAAATCCTGTTGTAATTGAAGACAATCAGGTATGCAAGAGCTCCCAATGCCCAAAATACTGACGAATCTTGTGACGAAAAAACGGATACGATGGGATCTGCGACCTATCATCTACCACCCAAACCATACTGACCTCTCCAACTAGCACCGACTGCTCCTACCACACTGTTCCGTGCCTACATCGTAACACTATCCCTGTTGCCTCATCCACGATCCCTCCCCAGAAATCCTCGTGGGCTTCGATGATCAGCCCATGATCTCTCCGCCATCCGAGGACACCCACGCAACACTAGGAGACCTGGACACCGCTCCCGAGCCGGCCTTCCAGAGAATCCTGGGGCAGGTGCAGCACTTCCTGCGTCGCCTGCAGTGCGTGATGTCACTTCCTATCGGCGAGGCCCAGGAGGAGGCGCCCCGGTTGGAGCAGAAGCGGAAGGGGACGTTTCGAATCTGCCGTGCCGATGATGTGAGTATTACCACGAACATACGTTGTTCGTCCTCGCTATGCGTCAAACAATTAATCCATTAAAACGATTTTCACGCTGATGTTTTTTTAAATGGTTATAATGCGTTCGCTGTTCTTTGCGACTGCAGTAATTGACCCAATTTGGCAAATTGGGATCAGATCTGGACACCGCTAAGCGAGTGAGTGAGATGGCATTAACAACGACTCACCGCGCTCTTCGCAGGCCACGGCACAGCCCAGGCGCCCGTCTGTGATCGGGCAGGAGATCAGGAAGTCGTGGAGTCACAGTGGAACGCAAGACCTGTCCACGCAGCAGCACGTTTCCCTGCGGAGACCCACGGAGAGTTTCGGACGCTACCCGAGTTTCCGCCGCTCGTCCCGGCCGCTTGTCGTCAAACACGACGACTCGCGGTCTAAACCCGGGCGGCCAGAAATTTCAGTTGATGCTGAAGGTGGCACTGGCGCTGGCGGCGGTGATGGTGCCGGGACCAGTCACTCGGAGGACTCCTCGCTCTGCGGTCAGCCAGGCCAATTGCTGCGCTTGCCCCAGCAAGGTCAAAGGTTGCCAGAGGCCTCGGCGCAGGAGGAAGTGAGGATGGGTCACAGACGGACGGCGCTGCCAGCAGATGGCGCCGAGGGTCAAGCCAGCGTGAAAGGTTGTGATTCGCACGGACCTTGTTATTTTGCTGGTTTTTTTGGATGACGTGGTGACGCATATCTGTGACTCGCATTCATGGCTGTGATGGTAATTGTCTCATTTCAGGTCGGACAAATGGTGTTCATTCTGTACGAAAAGTACCCCCTACTGTACAACGAATATCTCCGGCTCATCGAAAGCTCATGGAGGTATAATGGTGTTGTGTGTGATGATGATATTGGAGGTGTGGTGATGTAGTTGGCAGTGATAAATGATGTATGTAATGATGATGACAATGGAGGTGTGATGATGGTATATGTGACGATGATAATGAAATTGTGATGGCGTCAGTGATGGTGATAATGGAGGAACGATGACGTGCGTTCCAACTCGACCGAACCTTTTTACCTTATACCAGCTTGCAAAGCTAATCGTACCACGTCATGAAATGTTTTTAATCAAATAAAATGTTTCGACTCAATTTTTGTTTTGCATTTCGGTAGGCCGTACAATGTTCAAAATTGTCAGTCTGCCGCTTAAATCGGTAGGGTTGGCAGGTATGTGACGATGGTCCAGGTATAATAATGATAATGACATTGATTTATAAAAATGAACAAAAATTTAAACACAGACCTATAACCATCGCAACTGACTACAAGAGAAAGCAGCAAGCAACATAGGACACTCGTGATACTATTGCAGACAAGCAAAATGCTTTCCGTGAATTGAGCGAGATGTATGAGAAGTTACTTGGGAAAAGCGACGAAGGCGGGGAATTCCAACGTCGAGCGGTGCAAAGAAATGAGTCGGAAGAAAAAAGTGTATTTGTTTTGCAGTTTTAGATGGAAACAGTGGAGTTGAGAGGGACTGTGGCTTTCTCTGTGCATGCCCCTCTCTTTCTCTCTGGGACCCACTCATCCAAACCCTTTCACGTGCAGAGTGACGATGATGGAGACCTGGTTTAAATGTTCGTGAACAAGGAGCCGCATCGGAACACGTCTTGGAGCCGCTATCAAAGCCGTCTGCATCGCCATCGCCAGCACGAGTGCCACCAGCAACATCAACTCCTAATTCTAGATTTGAAGCTTTCGTGACTGCATGGATTCATATTCTTAGGTTTTTTCGGTAAAGTCACGTAGGTAGCAAATTAAAATTAATAAAAGTAAAATAAAAATAAAATAAAAATCACGACGTTTCGGAGGCAACACAAGCTTCCGTCTTCAGGTGGAACCGTCACAGCACGATTGCTGTATCAAGAAAGAGTTATTTCTTGATATAACATCAACTCCACCATCAACTCCACCACTATTACCACCACAACTACCAGCAGCAGCAACATTACCACCATCCAAAGCATCCACACCACCATTATCTCCACTGTGACCACCACGACCACACCACCAACATTTCCAGCATCAACACTACCATCGCTGCCAATAACGCCACCAGTAGCATTAACCCCAAACACCATCACTGCCATTGTTACCAGCAGAGTAAACACTGATGCGAGCATCACTATCAGAAATATCCTAACCACTCTCACCTCCACCCTGACCTCGAATGTGACCATCAGCTCCACTTAGCAACAGCAGCAGCAGCATTGTACGTCAGCACTAGAGTTCTACGTGTATAACCTCTAGGCACGTAACCGTTTATTGACTAAAATCGTTTTACACTCGTCAAATTACGCGTGCAAAATTCAGTTATTTGTGAAGATGTAAATATGCTACCTTTGAACTATTGGAAGGAGACAGAACAAATAAGACCGAACAAAGGAGAGAATTTAAACGAGGCTAAAACCTTATTCGTGAAGCAATTTGCAAAGATTCATAGAATCGCGGGACTAGTAACCACCACGACGTCCACCACCACCACCACCACCACCACAAAAAAGCACCATCACGTTCCTCATAATGATCACCATCACACAACGAAAACAAAGATCTCCTGTGTAACCTACACAGACTGCTGAGGCAAGTGCTGTTAGCACTTATAAAGGCCAAGACAGGGCACAAGGGGTGGGGGGGGCAAGCATCCGCGCCTGGCTGCCTTTGTCTCCCCAGTGCTCGTCTTTACACACTTCACCAGGTACTTAATCTAAGGCTGAGTTTACCTAGGTGAGGCCCAAAACTGGTTTAAATATTGAGATGTTAGCTGTAAATAGGAAATCCAACTCGGGTCACCGGATTCCTCGTGGAGTGTGTTAACCATTATGGGGCCGCCCATAAATGATGTCACGCACCGAGGGGGGGGAGGGGGGTCAGACATTTGTGACGATATGTGACGAGGGGGGGAGGGGGCGTTTGAGAATTGTGACGTCACATCAAAATGCGCAACTTTAAATAAATATAAACAATATAATTGTTATAACAACACTAATTTTGATTAATTTTCATTAACTATTTGATTTTTTAAATATACTAAGGTCACCTTTTATTTATTCCATGAAGGAGCATTTTGCTTCTCCATGGGAGAATGGAGAAGCATACATTTTGTAAATTTTTTGAATGATTGTTATTAAATATTGTTATTTTAATGATTCTACCAGGACTTTTCATTCTGTGAAATTAATATGAGATTGTTATGATTGTACTTTCCATTTTGCTTCGTTCTACTACAAAGTTTAAAGTATTTTTATAGTTATAATTACTTTTAATCTTTTATAATTATAAGAGAATTTCAATATAATATTCTGAACATCTGCAGTTTTAGTTCGACGTTGAATATTTGCAAATGAATTTTATGCTAATTTTAAGCTTTGCAACGCCTCCTTTTAAATACATGTTTTCTCCTACAACATCAGAGTGCAGCGCCACATTAAATACGCACTACAATGACAATAGTTTAAAGTGATTTTAAGCATGTTTTATTTTCAAAATGGAAATATGTTTTGGGGGGGGGGGCTGAACTTTGTGACGTCATATTTGAGGGGGGTCTGACTTTATGACGCCGTGTGACGAGGGGGGGAGGGGGGATAAAAAATCGGCCAAAATCGCGTGACGTCATTTATAAACGGCCCCTATGCTTCTGTTCCCCCCACACCTTAATAACCGACACGAGCACACACATCGCCACCGCAACGGACGATGGCAAATTCAGATGAAGGGCTAACCCCAGTGCGATGCTGTGCTGTCCACACGCGCAAGCACTGCCGATCCCTGCAGCTGAATGAATGGGACAATGTATTGATAGAGGCTGACAATCCTTCCGGGGGACTGAATGTATCAAAAAGTTGGCACCCTCTTTCTGTTGTGTGATTGAAAAATATATTTATGTTTTTTTTGTATTCTCGTTGCTTACGGGGGAGCCATGGGGGTTTTAGAGACCTGATAAACGGTCACGCCTTTGATACGGAATGAGAAAGTGCCAAGAAAGATCATTGCAGAGTTTTAGCGGCGTCGTGTAAAATATGTACATTTATCAACGTGGTTCGCGGGTTAAAAAAATATATAGCCGTAGGAGTTCATCAAAATGTCACTTCCGGCAAACCGTGGGCAAAAATATTCCATTGTATTTTTGTTTAGAATGTGAAAAACAATATATACATGTCTACAAATAATAAATATGGATGGAAATATTAGTACGTGTTCAATGCAAGTTTTTTTAATGTAACTTCCGGTTTACATGTCATTTTGGGGGAAATTGCCTAAGAACATTGTCTTATTTTGATCATCATCAGTCATGTTCCATTCACTGTTGGATTAAGCCATCTGAAAGCCACCACTACCTCTCAGTCCTGCCATGTAACATCAAAGGATGAACCATCGGTGACCATAACTCATATTTAACCTGCTACAGACTGTAGATTAAACGTTTGACATCTATTAATCGAGATCACGGTTGTAATCAGCTTTCCTTTCTGTAGGCACAATGTATGAATTACAGTTTGGTGTCAATCGTCTCTAGGGCTGTAGCCAAACGGGATACCCGGCCTCACATGCAGTGCAGACTCTATCGAATAAATCAAACCACATTAAACTGGAGACAGACGTGACGGGATTCAACTTGTTGCTATCGTTGAGTGGCAACCTTCTCTGACACACGGAGGGGTGACTTACCAACGGCGAGATGTTATCTCTCTCTCCTGGTACGCAGGAAGTGTGATGGGTTCGATCCCCGACCCTGACGATGTCTGTTGTATATTTGGAGTTCGGGAGTTATCTCTCTTTCTCTCTCCCTTGGTTGCGTGGATTTTTATCCGGGGTCCTCCGGTTTCACCCTCCACATTATAAACGTGCTTTTCGAGTTTTGTCTGCCACGATGATTGTCCACGTGTGATAATACAAGCCACGTAGATAAGCTATCATGCGTGGCGAAGTTGCCTCTACAATAGAGCTGATAGGTCAGCGGGCTTTACCTGGTATATAAAATAATTTACAGTATATAATTATGGAGGCGTCGGATTTTACATTTCTATGGGTATCGTCGGACACAGAGTTGAGTTTGTTATCAGTTAAATCGATTCCGTATCTCACACCGAGCATGTAACCAATTCCCGTCACGAATACGATTACATTTGCTAGGATTTGTGTCCACAATTAAAACTCTTACATTTGTATTAATCTCATCTGTACGGTTTGCCATGTTTATTCTGTCTCATCCGTAAAGTCTCGTTCATCTCATTAACATTTAGTTAACATTTGCGGTTTCAACTGATGAAGAATAATCCACATGCGTCTCGCATACAGAGCGCCACTGCCTTGTCTTGCACGAGCGCTGAGCGCGTGGAATAACTCCGTTTCAGACCATGCCGGGGCATTGGCATAGCGTGGCTCTCATGGGCCAAGTGCAAGCCATGAAATGGGGGCCTCCATCTAAAATATCGCTCTCTCTGTCGTAGCCCGGCATCTGGGCCGTGGTGCAGTTTTGCACCCCCTACGCATAATACCAAACGTACTGATAACGATTTGGTTTTGGCTGAACCCATACATGGTGATCTTATTTTATTTTGCCTTGGACCCATAACTTAGTCTTTGCGTCTGACATCTGTAAGTTAACCAGCCAGTGTTTGCTTGTACTGAATCAGTGCTGCTGACATTATGCACTCCAAGAAAGCTATTGGGTCAATGGGTTGTGTAAAGGTTGTGATAAGGATTCAAGTATTTGTTCATGTGGAGAGACGTCAATGTATGGAGACAGCCTGCTTGTCGGCTGTTATTTATTTGGCCTGTTGAACGATCACCACCACACCACAAGGTGGCGGTACACAACAATATGCAGACGACTACGTTGTCACACAGGATCATTTCGATCTTGGCGATGGCTCGTTTTAGCAAAATCTTTGGCAAAAAAAACACGCGGTGGAGGCTCCATTGGTGGCAATGCGAAGACACCTACGAGGCCCGAGTAATGAAGACTGTAACGATAGCCATCATCATGGGACCTCCTTTGCCAGTACCAAAATATGAGAATAGGGTTTTCCCCTTTTATCTGGCAGCAAAAAAGGTGTTAAGTTGTTAAAACACCAAACTGAAACCTTTTACAAGGAATCATATCTGCATTAAAACTTGTGGTCAAAATTCAAAAAATATTCTAATAATATATGCATTGTCTTTGAAACTGATTGGTCCACACCAGAGACAGCTTTCTTTTGAGCCTCGTTTCAAACGGTGTTAGACCAGAGGACGCCAAAAGGCGTACAGCCCAAATACAATCAGTTTCAAAGACAATGCATATATTATCAGAGGTTTTTTTGCATTTTGACCACAAGTATTGTGGTTAATGCAGACATGATTCCTTGTAAAAGGTTTCAGTTTGGTGTTTTAACAACTTAACACCTGATTTGTTGCCAGATAAAAGGGGAAACCCTATTCTGATAGCCATCACGTCATGATAAATGCCATAATGAATGATGGCCACAATTCCAAGTCTGGTGTCTCACTGCACACAGCATTGCGTTTGTGCCTATCGCTCAGAGCCAGTGATGCATATTCCACATTCATATTGCGGGATCAAGTCTATCTATCGGCCAAACACTGTCGAATGTGCATCATTTAGTAGGCATCTTAATGATCCTCAAATCGACCGCAATCAGGATTCGAACTCGCAACCTTGTGATTGCAAGTCACGCTCTCTCGCCACATCAGTGCAACTTGGAAAATATTCGAATCAATCACGAAGGCACTAAAAACAACGCTGTTAAAAATGTTTCATGTAAAAGCAATTGAGCATGAGCTTCATCCATTGTTGGCAAAGCTTGTTTCCAGAAATATCTTTCAGTGAACAAAAATGTTGGTTGAAGCATCCCCAGTTGGCGGTGCTCGAGAGGGTATTGTATCTGGTCTACTCTTGCATTGGCGAAATACAATTCGATCGCTGTTTTTTAACAGTTTCGCTCGCTCCATTATCCCGAATGTAACATTGGAATGGACTTCGCACGACTCTCAAACGATAGAGTTTCACACGCACGACTTGATGCAGTGCAGAGAGTGCGATAATTGATGTTTATCAATGGATCTACTCCTAATTATGTGCCCCGTAAAAGTAACGTGCTGTGATTCAGAATTTGTTTCCGTGTGGTTAGATCGTGTAGGCCTCTATGTTGGTAGAGAATCTGATTATATCAAAATTGTTTCTTTAGCGGTCATATTGTGGCAAAAAATATTCAAGATTCGAATTATCAGAGGGGCTTTATAGGGAATTCAGCCTGGGACCTCCGATATTGAGGAGCCCCACAAATGAACTGTTTTACAATGGTTGACACCACTGTGTAACAATGTTTTTGTTCCTGGGTAGTCAGTGTTTTTCCTAATTGCTTATGCCTCAAAA
>CM025639.2:8007268-8051631 GCA_014621495.2 Entosphenus tridentatus | reverse complement strand
TCGTGAGAATTATTTTATTATGTTTTATTTTTATTATTTTATTATTTTCATTCTACGTGACTTTACCGAAAGAACCAAGAAGATGAACCCCTGCAGTCATGAATGCTTTAAATCGATACTTTATTTACTTTGGATAATAAGAACTTTAAATTATTCTATTTCATTAACTTGGCTCTGAGTCTCTGTGCTTTGGCTATGATACGCTTTCATAATGGACTACCCACCAGCTATATATGTTTTTTCACTTAATGCCGTTTATCATGGCCATAGGGATTTAAATGTACTTACGTTGTATCTGATGCCAAGTCGGAGCTACAGAGCAAACAGAGCTGAGGTTATGGGTTCTAAAGCAGGCTCTAGCCATATGTGATTAAACTAGGTACTCAAGTGTAACCAGTTTATAGTCTCGAGATGAAAATAAATAGAATAATAAAGCGTTTTCCTTTATTCTGCCTAGCGAGGCTATGATGATTAAAACGAATCAATACAGTATATTGGATAATTGACTTATGAAATGCCACTCTTTACAGGGCTTGAATAATAGTGATAATAGGCATTTATCCCATCCACATTTGCTGTCCTTTCTTAATGAATACAACTGGTCAAATTGAACCACAGCATTCGGTAAACTGTTACAACTCCTGAATTCATTTAACACCGAGAGACATTGCATTTATGTTTCAAACTGTTGCTTTCATTATGGTCACTCAATATTATATATTTATAGATATGACACAAAAGCCATTGAATGACATTTGGTTCTGCACGTAACTTTCGATAAATTCCAGCTTGGAAAATGTAAATGTTTCGTTTGTCACGAAATGAAAATTACCGTGCAGCAAGTTTGGTGGGAGAGGACTGTTCCCTCGTGCATGGACCAGAGGTCACTGAAACGGATCTCGGAAGTAGTTTTGTGACATCCAGTTCCTACATTTTTTACGCAGGGCGTCGCATTGCTCTGCGAGAGTTCCAAATTGAGGTGCTTTTTGGTCAGGATAACAGCACAATCAGAATAATAGTGTGGAACGACACAAAAGAAAAGACATAATAATTAATGAAAACAAAAATTCTAACCCTGGTGACTCATTGTACCTGAGCGAGTAGGGCAGATGACATCACCCATCCTGCCTGTCCTCTCCATTATATGTTAAACTATAAACTGTAATGTTTCATCAATATTTTACTTTCCAAAGTACGGGCAGTCAACCTCCACTGCTGGATGAAGGCATTGTGGAGGCCTTCATCCAGCAGTGGATTGGCGAAACGGCTGTATACACATCGCGTGTTATCGTGCATTCCCGACATACAGGGGAATGGAGGATCGTGCGTCGTGTGGTAAATTAATGTTATTGACGAATCATTGATCTGTGCTTTGCTTCCTCGGATTTCTATTGTCCCTGCACAATATTCTCATCGGAGCTCATGCCCGGCCACGTGATAAATAAACCTCAGCCTCAAAGGATGCGGCTTTCTTCAATTGCTGCAGCTTTCTTCAATTGCTGCAGCTTGTGGCAGAACACATGCGGCTGTGACCCTGCGTGTGTGCGCGTGCATCTGTGCTCGTTGCGTGTGTGGGTTCCTGAGTGATTACACTTGTTTTTTTTAGTGCAGTATTAATGTTACTAGCTAAACATAGTTCACTGAACGGAAAAGAGAGGGCGATTGTTTCCACCGACAGGTTTTTATTAAAGCTGTATTATTCACAATTCGCAATTTTCTCCCGTAGGTAGCCCTTCGGGATAAATATTGAATTACGACACTTGATAGACATTTAGAGCCCAGTTTATTTTCTGGATAAAATCGGAAACATTTCCCCATTGGCAATTCATGAACGGCCGTTTTATTTGTTTACAAAAAAACGGAACCATCCCACCAGTGCTCATCGCACAATTGATCAACTTTCATTATCACCTCATATGTACACCGCGCCTCCCATACGGCTTGTCTCGAGGCGCCCCACGACAGGGGGGCCCCCTGTTTGGCAGCTGTCCCTGTGCAGCACGAGGCGAACGCAGCACCGGCCAGCAAAGTGGGCATTCATCTGCCGGTAGGGAGCGATGGTGACACGTGACTTTTCAGTGTTTTAATTTGGGAGTAATTTTGCACAATTGGCAAATTTGGGCAGTGATGCTAATCTTGACTTAGAGCTTTCGTTACTGCAGGAATTCATATTCTTTGGGTCTTTCGGTAAAGTCACGTAGATAGGTTCAAAGGCTCAGCCGGCTCAGCCTGATGACGACCGCTTGCGTCGCGATGGAAACGTCGCAGTTTTTTGTTATTTTTGTTATTTTCTTTGAACCTATCAATGTGACTTTACCGAGAGACCCAAATAAGATGCTAATCTTTTTCGAATCACCTCGTGAAATCTTAAACATCTGCAGTGAAGCAGGCGGCGCGTATTTTACGGCGAATACACCCGCAATGCAATATTAACCAGGGTGGCCGGTGGTCTGGAAACGGCAAACGCGCCATTGCTGGGCCATGTCAATCCATTTGCGGATCAACAGTGGGTGGGTATTTAGGGTAGAGTCACAGTGGCAGAAATGTCATCATCATCATCATCTCGATTCATGGGCAAGTAGCCCATAGGTGTCCACTGCACATTTCGTCATTAGTTTCAACTTTCCACTGTCTTGTGCCAATATGCTCAAGTCGTGGCCACATCTTTCTGGCACACAATCTCTGATGTCGTCGTCAAGCCGTTCTCTGTTAGGTCTCCCTCTCTTTCCGGTCTCTTCCATTTTTACAAACAACGAATATTTTTTTTCTTTTCCTGTTGTTGTCCATCCTGCACGCAGTGCCGGATTATCCTCTAAGCAAACGTATCAAAAGTAGCTACATATGCTAAGGGTCCCGCACTTTCAAGGGCCCCGCGATAAATGCTTTCAAGCTATCAATTCCGATTCAGTGATTCTGCACTTTCTATATTACGATAGTACTATACTGCCTTCAACTTTGATCAACAACTGGGTGTTTAAGGTTGGCGATTTGTCGTATTATCTGGCTGTATAGCAAATCAAAAAATAGAATTACTTTGCTATGCAAGTTAAACATTTATGTGTTTTAATATTTATGTTTTTATTTAGGGCCTCTTCATAACATGATGCTACAGGCACCGCACTCGATTATTCCGGCACTCCCTACCAGTGTGTCCAAACGGTGCCAGTCCTCTTCCATGTGCAACAGTTTCCCCTCCTGCTACGCTGCTCACTCTTTTGGGGCCAGAAAAGTGCACAAGGAATCGCGTCTCGAGGCACGATTCAGAGGAGACGAATGCGCACGGCCATGCCGCGCAAAGACGCGCGCACGGTGACTTTACTTCGACATTGTACGACGGAAACTCGAGAACCCCTTCTTGTTGCCCGTAAGCTTTCTGATAAAAAAAAAAACCGGATAGAGAGATGCTCTCGCGCAGATGATGATGGCAGCGATGAGGAGGCAAAGGGAGAAGGAGGACAATGAAGGTGGTTATAATCGTGATAGATGAAGAGGATGATGATGATAGCTCTGTGGTGTATTTTCTGGTTTTTTTCCGCTTGTTGTTGTTCGGCATGATGTCCGATGTTTCGCACCACGGCTGGGAGCTTGTTAAGGAACTGGGTCGGATACTATTTGCCAGTTACTGAAGAAGCAACCCGAGAACACCGATAGACAGTACAACACCACTGTGAACACCACTGTGTACAATACCACTGTGAACACCACTGTGTACAACGCCACTGAACAACGCCACTGTGTACAACGCCACCGTGAACAACGCCACCGTGAACACCTTCGTCGATGATTGTGGTAATATAGTAAATGATAGAGGAGAGGCCCCACTTTCAGCTTATAATCCCCCAGAGTGAGATAACAAGACGTATAGACCCGACGTACGAGAGACGGATGACAAAGATGTAATGAAACGTGACAGATTAGATGAGAGAAGGGAGGTGCAGATAAGATAAGCTTTAAACAAATGTTATTCGCGATTTTAAAGTGAGCTGATATTTGGTTCATTCATATTCACGTTTGCTTAGGCCTCATATTACCCCTGACCCTCAGTATCCTAAAGATGATCTTGTAATACGTGACTTTACCGAAAGAACCAAAGAGTAATTCAGCAGTCACGAAAGTTCCAAATCAAGAATGATCGTGTACTATTCAATCATATGCCACCAATGGCCCTCACACAGTGACACTGTGCCTGCATCCAAGTGTAACGGGGTCGGTTAGGTTCATGATAACGTTGCACGATTGTGTTAAATCTCTTGTCGGGAGATGGGGTGGGAGAGGTATTGTGAACTGATCGTGGCATTGTGCGACCAGTGGCTTGCACCGGTACTACTGGAAGGTGAGCAAACACTTGCGGGTTTGACAGATGGCCTCAGCTATATATATAGGTAAATAAATACAGCTACTGGATGTGAGGCTGAAATGAAAAAATAAGAAATCGTCGGAAGTGTATGTTTAGTGCAGTGGGGGGGGAGGGAAACCTCGAGATTTTTTTTTCACTCAAACGAACACTCATCTACTGTTTACAGGCCAAAGCCTCTTGCGAAAATTTCATTTTCCATTGGCAGAGGCACGATATCCCGACAAACACTGTTGTTTTATAGAAATAACAAGTATGTCGGTGGCTAACGATCCATGAATATTTGTGAAAGTTTTTGGCAATTGTTTCGTGAATATTGTTGCAACACGAGGTGGCACGCTGGTGCAGTGATTGGCGCAGTGCTCCATGAACCTGGAATCCTCATTTTGATTCCTGGCCAAGGCCAACGGTGAGAGACGAGTGATAGCTGGAACCCCCCCCAGCCACGCACAGTCGGTCACCACCACACGCTGACCAGTGCGATGTAGTGTGTTTAGTGCGATGAAGTGTGTTAGTGCGATGTAGTGTGGTCAGTGCGATGTAGTGTGGTTAGTATGATGTAGTGTGGTTAGTGTGATGTAGTGTGGTTAGTGCGATGTAGTGTGTTTAGTGCGATGAAGTGTGTTAGTGCGATGTAGTGTGGTCAGTGCGATGTAGTGTGGTTAGTGTGATGTAGTGTGGTTAGTGTGATGTAGTGTGGTTAGTGTGATGTAGTGTGGTTAGTGTGATGTAGTGTGGTTAGTGTGATGTAGTGTGGTTAGTGTGATGTAGTGTGGTTAGTGCGATGTAGTGTGGTTAGTGCGATGTAGTGTGTTTAGTGTGATGTAGTGTGGTTAGTGCGATGTAGTGTGTTTAGTGTGATGTAGTGTGGTTAGTGTGATGTAGTGTGGTTAGTGCGATGTAGTGTGTTTAGTGTGATGTAGTGTGGTTAGTGCGATGTAGTGTGGTTAGTGTGATGTAGTGTGGTTAGTGTGATGTAGTGTGGTTAGTGCGATGTAGTGTGGTTAGTGCGATGTAGTGTGGTTAGTGCGATGTAGTGTGGTCAGTGCGATGTAGTGTGGTCAAGCAACCCACCCAACCCATAGCCTACGTTCAGCATTGGAATGACAACGTTGCGTAAGTAATATTTTGTTGTTGAAAATTGTTTTTCACAACTTCTAAAATATCAACTCGGAAGTAAAGAATGTGATTTTCTAAGTTCATGTGAAAAATATTTTGGGGCGAGCGTAGACAGGCAAACGTTTAAATAGCCACACATATATGAAGAATAACAGGCGGTGGTTTATTTTAGTTGAACGAGCACAGAGTTTAACGTTACTCGGGTTAATATTTATGTTTTCAATGAGGTGCCCGTAAAAGAGTGGAAAGCGGTATGCGAGACCCATCTGTGCAGTGGAGTTTCAATGTCATCCACCGTAACGCAGTCAAGTTCACCCTTCTGTGCAAAACTGCGCCATAACAACAGCGCCCTCTAAAATAAAGTTAATAGACTCAACGTCGTTTTCGTTTTCTTGGGTCTTTCGGTAAAGTCACGTAGAAGGGAAACAATGAAATAATAAAAATGTAAAACAATAACATTCTCACGACGTTTCGACAGCAAGACAAGCACTTATCATGTGTTGCAATCGAAACGTCGTGAGAATTTTATTGTTTTATATTTTTCTTATTTTATTGTTTCCCTTCTACGTGACTTTACCGAAAGAACCAGGAATATGAATCCCTGCAGTCACGAAAGCTTTAAATAAAAAAAAAGTCTTCTTCGTTAATAAGAGTTTCGGACCGAGTTTATAACAGTGTGCTCATGATGTAGCACCTGGCATCCACCAGATGGATTCCATTTGCACCTCCAGCAAGAGCGTGTGTTGGGCGATGATCGGTGCCATGAGTGATGGATTCCACTTCACCAAAGTCGCGTACGTAGACTCGTCCAGAAACCCATCGATTCACTTTGAGACCCATAACATTTTGAATGTATATGGCGTTCCTTGCATGCCTGGTAAGCTCAAAGTAACTTGCATCACATCTAGATTTGAAGCTTTCGTGACTGCAAGGATTCATACTCTTAGTTTTTTCGGTAAAGTCACGTAGGTAAAAAATGAAATTAAAATTAATAAAAAAAAATCACGACGTTTCGGAGGCAACACAAGTCTCCGTCATCAGGTGGGATCGTCACAGCCAGATTTGCTGTCTTGATACAGCAAATCTGGCTGTGACGGTCCCACCTGCATCACATCTCATCTTAAACATTCCAAGGGCACCCCTCGTGGCAGCTGTTTCTGTGTGGCATAAGCTGCTTCCAAGTGGACATAGAGACCCCCTAGACTCACAGATACCCAAAGACTCACATAGAGACCCATAGACTCACAGAGGACCATAGATTCATGCAGTGACCCATTATGTCTGTACAATTTGATGTGAGTGATGTATTGCACTTGGCCGCAGCTGCGATTCCTTATTCACGAATTCAGGGAGGAGGGAGCCGCACCTCCCAGGTGTGGGTATCACACAGTGGTTATGCGCTCTGCAGTGTCAGTGAGAAGCCAGGCAGTTCATTCGTTGGATCTGCAATGAGCATCTTGTTGGGGACATCGCAGGCTGACCGTATATCTGGCCGACAGCTATCTGTGTCTTGCTTACAAAAGCACGTGCTTTTGCTGTATAAATAAATGTTGGCTTTGCTGGACAAATAAAGGATTGTTATTGCGAACCCTATGATTAAATCACCTGCAATGTGCCCGATTTCATCATATCTTGGAAATCAAGCAATGGTTGGTTAAGCCTAGATAGTGGTTGTATGGGCAGCCACCATGAATAAAACAGGTGTTATCAGTTGCTGTGGCGATAACATTGTGGGCAGCAAAGGGCAGTGCTGCAA
This sequence comes from Entosphenus tridentatus, assembly GCA_014621495.2. Classification (NCBI taxonomy): domain Eukaryota; kingdom Metazoa; phylum Chordata; class Hyperoartia; order Petromyzontiformes; family Petromyzontidae; genus Entosphenus; species Entosphenus tridentatus. Next base: position 8,044,402 of record CM025639.2, on the reverse strand, counting down.
ACTGTAACTTTTGACTGTACTAAGTTCCCAAGACTATGCTGACTGCTTTTACCGACCCTCCCTGACCAGCGGGGTGAAGTATGGTCAAATAACCTCCATGACCCGCATGGCGTGGGGAGACCTTCATCTAGCAGTGGATTGACAAAAGGACTGTACACGTGGACATGTTATAATCATTTTCGAGTGTGTATTTTCACATTGTATGAAAACATTTCCCTTTATTTTTCCTCTATTAAAACTAAATCCCGCTGCATTCTTGCACCGTTAATGGCATTTGGCGCAATGACCGCTGTAAAAACAGTCATTTACAAAGGTGGGTCTGTGTTGGGCTGGGAGAATTTTGTATGGGAAGTAGCATATTGCTGTATTAACAGTTTGAATAAAAGCCATTGCCCATCATTTGCAATATATTTAAGACCCAATTTCTTAAGCAGTTAATTTGCCTAAACCTTCCAGGTCTATTTCAATGAACAGACAAAAAAATATGTTTCCATTATTTTTAGTTTTTATTTGACCCTGGTATTTGAGTAAAATCTTTCTCTAGAATATATTTAATTGTGCTGTTGGTGCCATGTCATAAGGTGAAGAAATCTCCACCTGGACACTGCCATACTGAGCAGTATAAAATGATACCTTGGCATGAAATGGCCACTGGAAGATGACAAGGTTAAAAGTATATTTTGTTTAACCGGGTGAGCACGCAAGAGAACAGAGTGACCTGAGCCACCAACATCACAAGAATGCAGTAAAGTATTCAGAATTACAACAACAACAAAACTACAACGTGAAGAATCCGGCACTGAATTAATTAATAAATCACTTCAATTTGTCACATCCAATGGGTGTCTTATTTTTAGGATGTTTTTTTCTCTCGAAGAAATGTAAGTACATTCAATGTTTTCATATGTATACATTTAAATTAATAATGTATTACATTTAGCAAATTCACGGGGGGAAAAAACTTAAGAATGGAAGGTTGCCACCAGATCACGTGGTAGCTTAATGAAATTCGTGAGCCCGTGTCCCTGGACGCCTCGGTCATCCACAGTGCTCTGCCAGAGGAAAACTCTACAAACGAGACAGAAAACACAATTACATATGGTCAGTAAAAATTATATATGCATATATGAAATTCGTTAATGGAATGACAGCCCTGGGTGGTGGATCATAAAACCTCTATTCTCTCGCATGCTGACCCTGAGCATTAATGGGCTCATAATGATGAAACAAAAATGACTACATTTGCAGTGGGGCTTTGCAACCAGGCATCACCATTGTCTCACGCTGTTTGCAGTGTTTCAGCGTAATCCGATTTACAATGAAAATAAGCACTGGGATGAACCTTGAACTTTGCCCGGAGAGCGTGAAGGAAAATAAAACGAAGGAAACAGGCACTGGGGTTTATCGCAGGGCATGTTAACTTCCATGGTCTCAAGTCTTCTTGCGTTTACCAATTACATCCATTCAAGTGTACACTGAGCGGTGATTTGCTGTTCAATGTCTCTTGATTCGAGGGGACAGAGGTGAATTTGCCCAGGGTAGGAAGATGCTACTCCTAGGATCATAATACCAGATATTACGTATTGAATCTCAGGCACAATGGGCAATATCTAGATTGTCTAGGTTTGACCCTAACCGTGCATTGATTATATATATGTATAGCACAGGCCCAAGACCCAAAATGGCAAATGCTCAATAACAAAACCAGCACTATTAAAGCTGTCATTGATAAGAAGTAATACGTATCTTGAATTGAGCAAGGCTACAATAGCTTGAGAAAAGAGTCGATGGGAGGCGATTCCACAGTCGAGCATCATGAGGAAAGAGGCAGAAAGGGAAGTGATTTGACCTACAGAGTGGTGGTTGAACACTCGATGAGATGAGACAGTCAGTCCTCAACGCGTCAACTCACACTCACACATAGCGTGCAGTGCAAGTAGGTAAGTAGTGGGACTAGGGCCGCCAGCCACCTGGTTTTCTCAGGACATCTACTGTTTGAGTTGGCTGTGCGGGGAAATCTGTCTTCCCAGAGCATTATAAGTCAGCCATATTGTCAGTTTCTGAATAATACACCACTCAAGATAAATGCACTTAATTAGGCAAAATTTAACATCTAAGATTTTTTTTTCATGTATATATGTAACTGCCATGTAATCAACACCAATTTCATAGCATAATATGTGGGCATTTATGTCCCCTAGTTGTAGTGGTCTCAGAATAAGTTATATGATGTCTCCTTCTGAGGACCGTTCTCTAACACTGGGTAGTACTGGTTTTCTAGAGCTGTGAATGGACACATCCTCTTATATCATGGAATACAACTGGAGAAATATCTCTTAATAGAGACAAATGGGCACTGAGAGAGGTGAAAGTGGAGAAAGGCACTGAAAAAGAGCAAGAATGAGAGACGCATGCCACAGAGACTGGTCACCATAAAACAAGAAGCACGAGAAAGCCAACGAGATGTCCGGTCATCGAGGGAGTAGGTTGGGTTGGTCACGTTAAGAGTCGGTGTCTTCCATCTCAAATGAGCAATGGGGTGGAACTCATCTCCATTGGCTGCCTTGAGCCAGGAGCAAAAATTATACATTCCCACGGTAGAGGCCACAGCATCTGTATAACATAACCACTGATGACTTCCGACAAAGTGGATACTCATTCTATGGACCCCAGAGGGACGATTAGGTGCTGAGTGGATCCTTGTCCGAGATTTGAACTGGCAACGTTCCAATTGAAAGTGGGCGGGTTGGAGCGTTTGATTAAATCACCGGGCATCCACGAATGTAATCTCGCAGCTCTGCATGTGACTGCATCTTCGGGAACCAAGGCTGTACCTTGCATCACGCTGTCACGTAGATACACTGTTGAACAGATTTAGCACGAAATGAAAGCGAGCTTAAATGTTCCGCTTTAAATGCAAGCACGCTCATAATGCTCCTTCACGTTTTTCAAAGGACAATGTAATTTGAGCGCACGCGTTCCATGAATAAACTAGACGGTTTAAACGTGGGGGGGCAATTTCCCCCATTGTCAAAGTGTCCCCAAAGCGATGGGTGAGCCTTTGTTATGCTATTGTTGTTGCTAAGCTGGTGGTTAAAATTCCACATTCCCTTGACAGGTCCATTTACATAGTGGTGTGCCTCACCAGGTAGTGGTAGATTTATTGAACAGACAATGGAGCCAAATTGTTGGCATTGAGGCAAGAATTGGTGGCTCGTGGCTTTAAGAAATTAATGATAGCGATGATTAAATAATAACATTACGCAAACATCTCCTAGATCTGCCACTCCCTTGCCCCATCTGCCACTCAGACACTTATCCATGCCTTCTCTCTCCCCTATTGATTCCAAAACTCCCTCTCCAAGCCCCAAGTGACCCACAACACTGCCACAAGATGCCTCACCTGCACCCGTTGACGAAGCCACGTGCGCCGAATTCTCTGATCCCTCCACCGTCTCCCAACGCAATCCGAGATCAACTACAAGATCGCTCTCGCCATCTTCAAGATCCCCTGTGTACGCTATCCCTTCCCCTTCCTTGATGTCTCACTCTACTCCCCTCCACATCCTGTCGATGCCAATAAAAAAGACCTAGGCCTTCTGTTGCAGGCTTCAGTCAACCTCCACTCAATGGGGAGGTCGTTCCTTCTCTGCTGCTGACCATGTTGTCCGGAAATGAAATCCTCCCCATGTTCAAGTCCAGGCTAAAGACCTTCATCCTCTGCACTGGCTAAAACTGACTGTCTCTTGTCCATCGATCAATTTCCCTGCTCTCATCTACCACCTGCCTCCATCCCCTCTGAGTAAAACAACAGCATGAGTTTTGTTTTAACCTCTTGTTGAGATCCCCTCAAGGTGTGCATGTTCACCCTGTTTGTAGACGGTCTTAAAATGTGATCAATTTTAAAAACGTCACATTGCTAACAAAATTGGAAGACGGTAATATGATTGGAACTGGTAGATTAAATGAATGTCTCTGATAATAATGATGATGATGTTGATAAGGTGAATGTCATTGATGACACGTATTTGAATTGGCGATGATAATGACGGAGATGAATGGGATTGAAGGATTAAAACGACGACGTTTATCGAATTAATTAAGGAATATTAATGTTGTTGATGAATAGATGAATGGAATTCATTCATTAAATTGGTAACATTAATTGAATTTGTGGTTTTAACTGATAATCATAATGCTGATCAGGAGAAGAACTCGCGAATTCTCACTTGTGTTTTGAATGAATGCGCGCACACGGTGGCTGGCACAGCAAGTCTTGTCCATGGTCACTGATTAAGTGGCGTAATATCACGCCAACACACTAGGACACGCTCACACGTAAACAAAATGACATTAATAGCCCCCATTTTAAACTGCGCAATGATAGACTCATGGGACAAAGTGATGTTAGCGCCTGTTAAGGACAAAGTAGCGGTGTGGATAGTAACATGCTCGCCCACCCACCCACCCACCTTTGTCTCTCTCAGTCCGAATGATGATCCCACCCCTGCCACCACCACATCAAAGTGCGATTTGCCACGTGAGGATGCGTGCTCCTGCACACACAGGCACATGTCAGTACTCCAGCCCAGACACTCGCACTCGAATGTAATAACACGCTTCGCGCACACATGTGTGGCGCACACGCACACACGCACACATACACACTCGCAAAAATAACTCGCAGAAATAACTCGCATACCTGCATGTGCAGAAAAGCAAACGAACCCCACCAGGGCACGCACAAACACAGCCCACCAGGGCAGACACATGCACAGCAACACAAAGACACCCTGCAAAGCCGACTGCAGAATGTTGGGGACACATCCTGTTAACAATCACCTGTGAAGGCCGGAACGGGTGCACTCATGGGTGGTTTGGCCAGCACCACGTCCAGCCACCTCTACATCTGAAGTGCTGATTTTTATACACCGCACCAGATACTATTTTGAGGCTGAGTCGACCTAGGGGAGACCCAAGCCCGGTTCAGATATTCGTCACCGACGTTGGGCGTGAGCGGGAATCGAACTCGGGACGCCGGGTTCGTAGCGCAGCGCGCTAACCACTGCGCCACCGCTCCCCACTGTATTAAGTCCTTCACACAGACACACTCGCACGCACTCTCTCGTGCTGATCCGCACACCGTCACACTTGCCAGACCCAGCGGACGTGCAGTGAGTGCTGTCAAGCACAGCCCCCTCGCCTGCTTCGCGTCAACGGTGTTTTGACGCGATCGGGGTCAGTGCCACGTGTACGGCCACAGACTTGCACTTCCTCCGAACGCACGTTCAGGGCAAGCAAATTCGTATTGGGCGCCACGGTGGGGAGACGTTAACTACGTTGCTTGGTATACAGGAGGTCGTGGGTTCGATCCCGAACCTGACGCCTACTGCTGTTTATTTGGAGTTGGCATTTTCTGCCCGTTGGTCGCGTGGAGTTTTTCTCCCTCCACATTTAGAATCAACACGCGTTTAGAGTATTTCCTGCTATACACTTGCACGTGATGAGCCACTTCGTTGAGCTATCATTTGTGGCCAGGTCGCTTCTGAAAAAGAGCTACATAGCTCAGTAGGCTTTACCTGGTAAAAAAACATTTTTGATATATATAGTTGTTATAGTATTAAACAGCCAACTTCACAACACTCACTCTTTCAGCTAGCACGTTGCCCATCCCAGAGCAGGTAGCCAGGGCTGCCAAACACTCAAAACCATTCATGGAATTGGTCAAACATCACATTGCGCGGACCCTGCCGGTGACGAAACTTGACCTTGCTTCGGTTTTCAAGGGTAAAAATGTAAAGGGGCAGCCGTGCACTGACCTGCTCACCACGCTGCTGGCAGAAGAACATCTCGAGAGGGATGTTGGCCCGTTCTTCCAACGCTGGCCAAATGTCGCGGAAGCGATGGGAGTAGCCGCACTCTACCCCACGACACGTGACCTGCCAATCGACTCTCTACGGTGCGCCCTCTTAGTCTGCTGGGGTAAAGCAAGGACGTTGTACAAATCGAGTATTGAATGAGTGAGGAAATGTTATAGCCTGTATATTGACTTTAAGAAATATGCAATCGCAAATAAACATCTCGTACACCTCAGAGATGTGTGCTTTCATTGGTCTGCGTGAACCGGGCAGTGTTCATTTAGTCGGCTTTTTAATGTTTTTTCCTCTAAGTGTAGCAGATGACGTGTGAAATTTCCACCAAATCTTCTTGGTTTTAATTTAGTCAGGAGGATCCCGATACGTTTTCTCAGGTGGGGCAGGGAGCAATGTTGCTGTGTGCAATCCCAATTGAGTATTTTTCAGTTAATTGTTCAGCAGTGAGATGATTGGCCAATACCAGTTACACTATGCTTAGGCTTTTGCTGTGTGAGGATCCCGAAGACAACCCATGCAGAACAGAGGGAGAACTCGAGTTGGGGATGGAACTCAAGTACTTTTTCTGTGAGGCACGAGTGTTGACCGCTGGGTCACCCTCCCCTCCCCCACTGACACAGATTTGCATCTTCGCACCACTGTAGCACCTGAGTGCCTTGACTGGTCAAACGTTGGGAGTGACATCGCAGTGGCGTCATGTGCTACACTCTAAACCGAGAGTAGATGATCAATTCAGTGAAGATTGAAAAGCGTATGAGACAGGAAAGTTACATTTCGTTTTTGGTTAACATCTTTAACCAATTAACGTTAAGTGGGCACAAATAGCATTGCTATTTTATATGAAGCTAACTCAATGCAATTTTCATTTTAATCGTATAAGGGTCAAGGTCAGACAGCCAACTGTTCAGTGACGATAGTGACTCTGGGTCAATTGAGAACACATTTGTCAATATTTGGCCATTTCTGTCTGATGCCTGATAATATTTCCATCATCGTCATCATCGCCGCCTTGAATAAATTCACTGCAAGTTGCCGCCACCCTTCATGGGCCCATAGTGCAACAATCCACGCAGCGCCCACGCACCAACCAATTTCGCTGCTCCATCTCCGGCGGCTTACGCCCATTTGGCTGCTTTCATTTCCTTTGGCTGCCTCTAAGTAGTTATTCTTGTCCACCGGCTATCATTCCTCCAAGCGACGTGCCCTGTTCAAGCCTACTTATTTTCCTTCGCAGTTAAAATAATACATTTAACCTGTGTGTGTGTGTGTGTGTACTCTAATCCATGTGTTCTGTTCTTTGTTTCTCAGTGTAATTCCAAGTATGCCGCTCTCCAGATGTATTGGTACTCTAATGAATCGCCTTGCACAGTACATCAGTGATCCTTCCTCACATCCTGAGCCGATGCTCAGTGGTGTGCACTTGAAAGTGCCGTTGATAAGTAACGGGATCCTTTCGTGTCATTTGGTATTTATGTCCCGTGTTTCCCGGATTAAAAGACGCGCCCCAAACTTGTGTAGCCGATTTCAACAAAGCTCTGCTATCCATAATAAAGCGAGGGGGGGAGGGTCGATCGCGTAACTATAAATGTGTCGTTAAACCCGCCATCACATTTATATATACGCGATCTCACCCAAAAATCCTCTATTTTGGATATTAGTCGCGAAAAGCCAACGTATTAAAACGCTGCTAACCTGACCTCACACATACGCACATCTACCGGATTATAAGACACACTCCTGACTTTTATATTTGTATTAAGACAAAAACAAAATTCCGAGTGAAACGTTTCAAATGCCTACGTTTAAAGCCAAAAAAGTTCAACATTTTTATGGGCCGAAATTCAACTATTTTTGTTTTCAGATGTTCCCACTGATAACATTCACCCGCGGTTACGCGACTGACCGATTGCCTGCCAGGACATGATTTTCAAACGTCCCCATTTTTCACTGCGAAATATCTATGGCAATACTTTTGTTGTGATTTAAAGTAATGGTTTAGTTCCATGCTGTGTCATTGTGACACGGGTTGGTCTTCTTCACAAGATGTGTGTAAGATAATCTTCCTAACTGTGTGAAACGCCGTAACTTTATAACAACGAGCATCTTCATCAACTTCGTTACGGGTGAGACTCACCTATCCGTGCTAAATGTTAGCGTTGTAGCCCTTCTGTCACATTGTTAGGATTTCCATCAGTCACTCATTCACTAAGTCATGATCGCCTACGTGCGATGGATGACAGGAGGACGTTTAACGTGCCAGGCTATGAATAGCACATGCGTGTGATGGCATTACTGATAATGTATGTCTCACATCCACTGAGCTAATTTAAGGAACAAGTACATGCACGGCACGGTTTGTCCCTCCCCAATTGGACGAACGCCTCCAACACACTGTACGTGGTCATGGGGGTGATGTAACCATACTTCCCCACGGTGGTCAGTGCAGGTTGGTGACGGCGGGGAGCCTACCCCGCAGCAGCCTACAACACCTCTGTATGCGTAGTGGTCACCCATCCAAGCATGATCCAGGCACAACGCTGCTTAGCTTCCGAGAGTCTGATTTGCATTGAGTGTATTGCGGTTGAGTTGGTCATAGGCTGATTTTGTTTATCGAAGGAACAGCTCGACACAAATTGCTCAATGCCAAAGTTTGCTTCGCTTCTAGTCAAGTCAGAGTCCCTTACTCAATTAAGCACGGAGCCACCATGCTCATTTCGTCTGGGAGTGCAAAGCCAGCGGTGGAAATTCCACAGTTCCATGATAAAGTGTATCAAGAGGACACATTTAAATAACTGGCGGAATGATGGGCTCAGTCAATGTCCGATGCTTGTACTCGCCTGGACAATGTGGTCGCGTTCATGTATGGGTGTTTGTATTGAGTCTTATTGTATCTTCAAGAAATGTCCACCCCAATGCATTACTTAACTTATACTGGTAGGAACCTCCTGGTTACACCAGCCCACAGGGGATTATTGTGTCCGTCGTGCAGGGAGAGGCTGGGTGGGGAGGGAGGGGCTGGGTGGGGAGGGGAGGGTTGGGAGGGGCTGGGTGGGGAGGGTGGGGTTGGGTGGGGGTGGGAGGGGTGGGGCTGGGTGGGGAGGGGCTGGTCACCCCGTGGTGCCCTTATCAAATTCAACGTTTAACCTACTCACGCCGGCTTGTGCCCGCCCTCACAGTCGGGCATATTTGCGGAATACACCACGCCGCCGTTGACCCTGGCCATTGACCGAGCAACTCAACGTTCCTACCAGCTCCCTCCGCAGGAATGTGTTATACATATGTATAATTGTGTATGTATAAAGTGGCGTATGGTACTGCACTGGGCTTTTCATAGGTCAACTCAACCTTAAATGAGTAACTGATGCTGTATGTAAACAACAGCACAGGGAAGGTGCTGGCTAACAGAATTTACCTTGCTCTGTGTATATACAACGGACCTATAGTTATACACTGGTACATATTATCCAGTGAACATTTGTTCATTATCAAGGTCACACTAATGTGCAGCAGCGGCAGTAGCAGCAGCACCTTTTGAATATTAATAACAATGCCACATTGACAGTCTGAAGCCAAAGCAGGCGCACTGCGTTGTTGTTATGTTTTATAATTGCCTGTACATGGTAATGAGCTCCAAAAAAAAAACTTTAATCAATTAGAGCAAAATTACCCCGGTGGTAACTGCGAATATGATTTGGCACTGACTATCGTCAAAGGGTTGGGCACTTGTAATTGTTAAGAAATGATGGTGGATGTGTGTGTTATGATTACCGCCTAATTGACTTGTCCTGTTGTAAACATGCCAGGTTGTTGTGTCTCCACTGCCCCCCCCCCCCTCGTGACGAGGTGAGCCGACGCGTCTCCCCGCTCAAAACCACGCAGCTCTCACCACCACTGGGGGACTTGAGTCAGTGGTGGACATTTCACATTCCCTCTGGCACAAGGCTCATGTTGATCGAGCACTTAAGTCTGACGGGCTGCATCAACCACAACTTGGATTTAAAACCAACAACCTTCACTATTAACGTCACTGCCTCCTTGTCCGTCAGATCTTCCCATGTTCTGTTTGTCTGCATCACTCTCCCAACTTGTCTTCTCTGTTCCAAGGCCTCCACGACACTGTCCATCCACCTACCCTCCAGATACCCTCTAGGTGGTATTTCACAGACCCTTTTAGACGAGCCAGAAAATCTTGTAAGTGGGGAGTACCCACACTTTTGCCCACCGCACACAGAGCCTGCCGATCGACTAACTGTGACGAACCCAATCTTGGTTTGAAGCTTTCATGACTGCAGCAATCCATACTCTTTCGTTCTTTCGGTAAAGTCACGTAGGTATAAAATAAAATTAATCACGACGTTTCGGGCGCAACACAAGCGTCCGTCATCAGCTGGGAAAGGATGCTTGTGTTGCGCCCGAAACGTCGTGATTGATTTTATTTTATACCGACGCGACTTTACCGAAAAAAACAAAGAGTATGTGATGAACCCATTTAGACTGCTGGATGAATGGGGGCGGTGGGGAGGGGGGGGGTGTTTCAGAAACCTTTCCACGTGGTTTCAGATGTGGCAAATCGATAACCGGTTTTTTGACCAGTTATATTTTCAATTTGGCTACCGGTCATGCAAAAATGTATTTGAACAAAAACGAGTCGACTTTCGCACACACGCAACTTGATGCACGTATCATGGACATAAGAATACACTTTAATACATCGATGCGTCGTTTCCATACCGTACATTTGGTAAAGGACCTTTGCGCTCCTTTGACATCTTCACTATTGCACGCTTATCAGGTCAATAAGATGAGTGCCACGTTGCGGGAAGTTAACAGCAGTCGCATATGGAGAGGCTGACCCATGTCAGAAGAATGTGGAAGTTTCTACCTTTGTCTCAAGGCCACCAACAGAGATGAGCAATGTCCAATTGTCATTTGAGCAAGAACCCTGTTTTTTTTATAAATGAAAATCATCATCATCCTCATTCTATTGATTTGTTGTAAGATGTTTTTTTCCAAGGTTATACTTTGAGAACCAATCGGGACGAGCGATCCACCAACACTCATGCGGAGTGTTTTTTGAGAGGGCATGACCTGACCTGGAGTGAACAAATCGGTGGCCAATGACTGTCACCCGCGAGCCGCAGTTCGATAAAGCAACGGGCCTCGTGTGAATGCCAGGCAGCGTCACCGTGATGCAAGTTTAGACAAGGTCAATCGAGAGAAAGAGACTGGGAATTTCATTACGTTCATTATTCATGCAATTTGGATAACAAATGTGAATAGTTTCGCCAAAGTTAATTAAATAGATATGTTAAAACAATCAAGATAAAAAGTGTGGCCCGCATTTGAACGGGCATGAGCCGGTGTTCTTTTCCACGAGTGGCCTTGAAGCAGTCATTAAAATGCCCACATTCCCATTCCGTGACAGGGCCTGTCTCTCTGTAGAACGGCCATTGCTAACTTTCCGCAACGTGGCACTCAATGTTTAAACTCCGCCAGTAAAGACACACACCGAAAAACACATCACAGGCGTGGAGCATTTCATTAAGCATTCACGTGACCAAAATGCACACACAAATAGAGCATTGGAATATTACAAGGCTGAATGAAACGCATATCAGTGTGGATTTTAACATTCACGAAACAAATGTATGAGACCACTTGACATCGATTTGGAGACACAATGAGTCTTGACATTTCAATAGCAGAAAATAAATCCATCAACACAATGTCACATTTAAAAAACTGCAAAAACACACGCGTATACAGGATTATACATGCTCTGCGTGTTGGAGTTTTGTAGATTTGCAGAAAATTGTTGATTGGTTGTTTAGTTTCAAAAACTCTGCTTTAGTTCTCATTCATTCTGCAGTGAAAAACAGTGGGAAGTCAAAATCATATTAAATTTCAGCCGTGCGTGTGCCAATGTTGTAAGATAACAGACGTTTCATTTGATTTGGCTAATACTAATCATTTTCTCATTCGATACAAAAGACTCTTCTCATCTTAATACAGATCTCTCATCTGTTACAGAATTGTCGTCTCATCCTATATAGAACCTTTGCTTCATTCACAAACTTAATCTAAATATAGCCAGCGCTCACAGAGTGTTGGCCGATACCAATTGGTCTAACACGTAGGCTTTCGCGACCAATGTGATCCATAACACAGGCTTTTTTTGGGTTAGATCGCGTAAATATATAAATGTGAAACAGGATGACTCACAAATCTGGCTGTCGCCTGATGAAGCTAGTTGTAATTACTGGCGAAACGTCGTAATCAGATTGTAAATGCTGTGGCTTGGCTCTCCAACACACCGGTGTGCTGTACTAGTGACGAATTGGCCACGTTCTGTTTACGTGAGAAACCTTATGAATCGGGTGGTGGCGGGTTTAACGCCACATTTATATATTTACGCGATCTAACCCAAAAGAAACCTCTATTATGGACGATACCAATTGGTCATATAAGGATACCAGTAACCATAAGCATCCTACTCGAACATGCTTTGTTAATAAATAAATTAAAATGCCACCAAAATCTACTCTCAGTTGTTAGCAACCGCCGTCATCGTAAACCGAGCGAGGCTGATGCGGTTACATGAGCCCGGGGCCCGCCCAAGGGGTTCCTGGCCGTGCTGGGCAACAGGGACGCGAAGCTGTGACGCTCGTCACAATTTTCCTGAGCGCAGGGTCATGTGACGAGGGTTTGTTGTTGTTGTTGTTGTTTGGCCAATTTTTTTACACCGTGCATCATCAAGCGTGCATGTATCGTCATCGTAGGGCAGATAACAGGAATCGATCAATTACAGAGTTGTTTTTGTGTGTATTTATATACGTTTAACTTTCACCTACCGAACATCACTTTCAAGAAGGCCCATAATCTATGTCCGTCCAGGCACACGTGTATGAGAAGGCGAGGCCCACGTGAATAGTCAGGTGGTCGCTTTGGCCCCACCAAAAGGCCCAATTGCAATTATTAACCGATCATTCACGACGGGGTTATACAGGAGCTGGAGCGGTGCCCAATGAACTGGTTTAATTAAGTTAGATCCCTGGCCATGACTACTAGACGATCAGTGGTGAGTGGCATCTGACGTAGTTCTGGGCCCCCTTTATCAACCCGAACTTACCAACATGGTGAAGTATGGTGGAAAACACTCCCCGAACCAAATCTGTGTGTGGGAGGCTTTCATCGACCCAAGGAATGACAAATGATCAATAATTATTAGAATATGCTCAGCTATATATCGTATAAATTGGCATCTTATATAATATCTCGTTACTTGTATCTCCATTCTTGTGTACCGGTGAGTAGTGTTTTGGGGGTGTGTGCTCTGCACTATAATATCAGCAATCTAGATGAATTTCCAGGTCATGATGCAAAATTCAGTCATTGACTATTGGCATCTAATCCGGTCTGGCTCTCCCATAGGTTCATTCAACCAAAAATAGTCGTACTGGCCTTGTGTTTGGCGTGATTGGGGACATCAGAACCAGAAAGACAAAGCTGGCCCAGCTCACGTAGTGTCTGTTTCTTCTGTCATACTCAGCACTCAACTATTTAAAACGAAACTATTTTTTATTTTACCAGGTAAGGCCCACCGATCAATATAGCTCTTTGTCAGAAGCGACCTGGCTACCATAGCTCATTTGTGGAACCTCCGATTAGCACGGTTGGTTACGTAAGGTGCGAAAGAAGTTCAACATTCATTCAATGAAGTGGCTTTTCACGTTGAAATTTATAGCAGCCAAATACTCTAAACGCACGTTTATAAATGTAGAGGGAAAAACCGGAGCACAGGCATTGTGCTGGTCTTAATAGATGCTCAGCTACAAGCAAAATATGAAGAAAAAATATTAATGATACATGGGATAGATTTGTCCTTGGGTGTGTGAATACATTTACTCCATAGTGAATTGTGTAACGTTGTAATAACATTAGTTTTGGATGCAACGCGAAAATTACATTTCCAAAGGGGTTTCGCGTAATAAAAACATTAAACGTAATATTCCCAATGCGTCTGTTTTGCTCAATGGAAAATGTCACATCGTCATTGTCAAATGGAACGAAAGACGTGTAACGAAATACATAACAACCTTTAAGAATTACCAGTGCTTGTGCGGTAGTAGTAATATTCTTAAAATATAATAACATTACAGGGAGTTTGTTTTGATCACCCAAGGGAATTAAGACTTCTTATTGAATAATGTAATTTTTTTTGCCAAACGAGAGAACGCAGTAATCTTTTGTGAGCTCCTCCGTTGAGTTTCTGAAATTACATTTCCAGGCACAACAACAACGCTCGTGTCCGACTGCACGCGCGCGTCCCATCGCCCAGGCGGCAATTATTTACAAGGCTACACCTTGCCGATGACGCTCAGCGAAGTCGAAGCTGGTTTTGAAGTTACTTTGTTTTTACACGCAGCAGCCCTTTGTCAATTCGCTTCGGGATGAAGGTTGCCCCGTGTCGTGTCGGCCATTTGGGGGGGTTTCATTCTTTTTTTGGAGGGGGCCATTCTTCACCGCACTGATCAGTGAGAGGGCTGATGAAGAACGTGGAGGGTGCGCAGGACTGGATCGGATATCAGCCATGGCCGGAAATCAAACCGAGGCGGCTGGGCGCGCCCCAGCAAAGCGCAACCGCTGATCCCAAAACCGTGTTTAATATTATTAACAAATGCTACTGGGAAACATTAATCTGGAGGAAACCAGTAGGTTGTTAGATGAAATTATATTTATTTTCAGAGTTTAAACACAGCTGTAACCCGTTCAGAATTGTGCATTCTAATAGCATGCGTACACGTGCAGCATTTCGTTTCAGTTGTTGGGTGCAGCGGGACAACGCGTGACCAGGCTCCAGGACCCTTCCAGACGGCGGGGCCCTTTGCGCAGTTGCACCGCCTGCACACTCGCTAGCTACGCCTCTGTTCCCATGTTAACAAGGGGACGGACGTTCGTGTGCTGTTTGGGCGGGGAGATCTGACTGTGCGAAGGGACCTGCATGGTGACTTACGTCTCATACTGCAGCGGAGAGCATGAGGTTGTGTCACGGGGGCTGTTATTTTGTGCAGAATCCATAATTTTATTTCGCTTAGGCTCTTTCTGCGCGTCTCGCTTGATGTTCCTAGACTCCGTCTGCCTTGACATGTCTATCTTCGCGTCTCTGTGTCCGTCTGTGTGTGTTTATCTCTCTCCACGCCTCTCACTCCCCGCCGACGTGCCCGTCTCTATCTTTGCGTCTGTGTGTCCGTCTCTCTCTCTCCACGTCGCAGGGAGTGTCTGTCTCTGTGTCTCTCTGCCCATGTCTCTCTCCAGCATCCGTCTCACTCCGTGTGTATCCACGTCTCTTGCTGATTTCATGATCCCCCCCCCCCCCGGGTGTGCACAGGGGAATAGAGCAGAGGGAAGTTTGCAGCGACCCACAGAGCTGTCGGAGACAGCTAGGATGTCTGCACCCCAAGGCAGTGCCCGCACTAATCTTGTTCATTCGGCTGCTACTGTTGTATACTGCTAATGAACTGCGCATTATACAGCGTGGCACTGGAGGTTATTGGCAATCCTATAAGTAGCAGTGTTTTTCTTAAATCCAATCGCTTCGTGTGATGGCCTTACACCTCGATATTACAGTAGCGCAGCAGTGGCACGCTGCTTAGTGCACGACGCTATGAACCCGCAAACTTAAGTTCGATTCTCGGCCACAGCTACCACCAGTGGGGACCTACATCTGGACAGCTCCCAAGGCCCTCTGCTACCCATGCCGCCCTCTTCATCAACCGACACTTACCAAAGAACTTCCATGACCGACACAGCATGGGAAAGCCTTCATCCAGCAGTGGATTGATGAAAGCATGTAAATTCATATCTGTTTTATAATGCGATTAATAATATGAACTGCAAAAACTAGGGGTGGAATATTCACTGCCTCTCCATGCGATTCTATGAATTTTCTAAAGTCAGGATTACGATTCGGTGGGATCAAGAATAATATACAGTACGCTTTTATTATTTCGGTGAATGTATCGCCTCTAGTGTCTGCAAGAGTAACGAATATACAGTATTTTACAGTACACGTGAATTTGAAATATCTATTCCGACACCTTTAATTCTCTGAATATATTGTGAAGTGGATTTTTTTGTATATGAACCACTCATTTAATATATAATTCCCACCCGAGTAAAAACATTTCTGTTTCACTGCTGAAGCTGATGCCACAGGACCTATTTAATAGGTGCTACTTCAATAGGATTTTCTCGCCACCACTAAACGGCACTTCTTCAACAGCTCCGTAAAGAGTGGTTCCCTGTATGCCAATCACCCAATAGACGTTTATTATAATTGCTACCTCGGTGGGATACTATACATGGTCATTATTGGATATTGTACATTTGCTATTGGCTACATGCGATGAGGACACAATGCGATATTTTCACTTGCAAATATCGCAACTGCGAGTGGTGTGCCCCGGGCCTCATTTTCTGCACTGGGAGCGCACTGCAGATGTGACCTGCAAAAGGTGTAGCCATGTCAATAAAAACTGATACATTTGAATTCCGTGAAGAGCTCGTATAAGCCGAGATAAGTCAAAAGGCGTATTTAATACGATGCCGTTAATGTGTGCTGTTATTGGTAGCGGAGCTGAGACTATCACCCGTCTAAAGGAGAGGGCCCAGTTTAATCACTGAAACCCAGATGCAAATCCAGGATTTTTGTAGCTTAGCCTAATTGAGAAATACAATTTTAAAAAACACTCCATACAGTATTTTTACAATGTCCTCTGGTTGCAATCCATGGCAACCAGACTTATACTATGAAATATATGTAGCACATTCAACACACGACCTTTACAGTAACATATACCTTTGGACAACAGATCAGAATTCGAAGCATAATGCTGATCATTAAAGCTGCACTTGAGCTAGCATTGCAGCCAACAGCACACATGCGTGCAGGTTCAGCTGGAATTGGGGCCGTAAAGCTTCCCTGTGGCAGTGGTCCCATGATCACCACTCCCACCGTCATTAATTTCAGGCACGGGACATCGAGTTTAACCTTTGCATGTGACAAGGCGAATGAATGGAGGGGACTTGGACCTCTGGGCGCAGGGAGGGCGGGTGTCTGTATGGGTGCCGTGTCACGCTGGGTGTTTGTTGCGCGGAGAACGGGTGGTTGTGTCGGACCACTGCGAACCATCGCTCCAATTAATAATAATCCGCCAGCAAGCAGCGTACACGGTTTTAATTCAAGCGTGAGTGATATTCATTTTGTGGGCGGAAATCACGCGCACGCATGCTATGTTTTAAAGATGCTATGTTTCTAAATTTTAAAAAAATGTTTGACTTTAATAATGCAGTGTGCATGATGGATGCTGCGAGTTATTTTGTGTTTTTGCCAATAAAGTCCCTTCCATCATTTTTATTTAACATTGGCGTAATTCATCTCGTGCCACGAAGACTTCTTATCGATCAATTTATCTGAACGTTTCAATGCTTGCAATTCAGATGAAAATGTTAAAGGATTATTTTTGCAATTTGCAGTTGATTGCATAATTTTGCATTCATGACTTTTGAAATGTGACCACCTTTTCGCCGTGACCAAAGCTATAGAGGTGTTTTTCTCATGGAAATCAAATTTCATCAAAATTATGCAAAAAAACCCTCTAACTCGGCGGGTTTATTGGGGAGTCATTGATGATCGGAGTAAGACCAGCCACTCACTACACTTGAGAACTCAGCTTATTCCCAGTTGGCTACCTAAACACAAAGCCAGGAGCTCAGCAGTGCAAGCTCAGTGCCCTCATACGTCACAAATGCGTCACGTGAGCCACCCGGCCACATTCTGAGCAGGTACAACTGCGGCAGTAAATGGCGCGGCACTTTCGTATGTACAGATGATTGCCTCGTGGCAGGGTGAGATTGTGGGCGTGGGTGGCATTGCCCTTCGGGCCACGTGAGCGGTAGGCTGTAGGCTGGTTGCTGATTCATATTCGTAGGCTGTAAGTGCTACAGTAATAAGTACAGTACACGTTTATTGTGTTTATTATTTAGCTGGCGTGGCGGGCGTATAAATTGGTGACCAGATGACACATTGTCCGGGGACTATTTAAAGACTACTTTTACACAGGAGGGATGGGGGGGGAAGTGACATTTCTAGAAACAATAAGGAGAGGGGTGTGGAGTGGGGGAGCACATGCCCGGGATCAAGTCGGTGCTGCGCCTCCACTGGTAGTATGCCTGATAAGACAGACAGTGTCAACGTGTTTAAACCGTGGAATCTATCCGCAGGGATTAACGATCACCAATCTGGGACAGGATTTTTTTTTGTCCTTGCGAGGGTATTTCGGGACTGCGGTCGAGAGCTCCGTCTCGTGGGGGAGGTCCTTCATCCAACAGTGGCTACAAGCAATCGCAGGGCTCCACCATTGGCTTTTACTGCACATTATTAGGCCACTAAGTTCGATTGACAGTCATGCAGCAGCAGCAGCAGCACAGCAGATTTGGAACCGTCCTGCACGTTCAGAAAGCCACGTTAATTCGCTGACACGGTTGTCAAAAAGTGTGCGCAGCGCGTGATGGTTTTTTTATGGGCGAGGGCGGGGTGCATCCCACAATGCCAATGACACACACACATATATATACGATGCCGCAACACGTGTAGGATAGCTTACACAACAGACCAGGCATGTGGAAACTATTTTCAAGTTGTGGTCGGAGGTGAGGTGGGGGGGGGGCAGATAGCCTGGGAGGCCCTTGAAGGTAAATGAGGGGGCTCGGTATATGGCTTGGCCGCCCAATTTTCAGAAAATGCCGAGCAGCTATCACCCCCGAGGCCCCTTACGTTGCTTGGAGCACTTCAATAACACAAAAACAATTAACGCATTTGGTCATTACAAACCCCTAAAGAGGCAATATATACAGCTTTCCCTCGCTTTATGTGGCTTCAGTTCGTGCCATTTCATGGATATGCGGCGAACCTATTTCTGCCCGTAATAATAATTCGCTCCTCCGTGCTGTTTGAATTCACTCACACGTGGCTATGCGGTCGGACGTGAAAGGCAGCATTGTGTGTCTGCTGTGTGTGCTACTCGGAAGGCAGCGGTCTCGCGTGCGGTTTCGCTTTGTGCGCCCTTAGTTTGGATCGCATCTACTACTACCGCAACGAGCGAGGGAAAGGTGTGTGATATCGGTGATGATTCAGGCAAAAGCCCTTCATCTCTTAGTCGTGAAAATGGGCTACTGCCGGAAATACCGCCTATTATATCGCTTTTTTTTCCTTTGGGGGCATTGTTGCTGACAGTTGAGCTGAGTTTTTTTTGTCATTTCAGATTGTGCACCACTGCCAGTACAAATAAAAACATTTTTTTTTTCTTTTTTTATATAAGTTTGTACCGATATGCTATATATACAATTTCTTCTTTTAGGGCCAGATTCTCATCTTGACCACAGGGATGATCTGCGTTGGCCCAACAAATTTCCCTCATTATTTGTGATGGAGATAAAGTAGTTGGCACGTTTACACGAAAACTATGACAAAAACAAACGTCCGCCAGCATGTGAATCGGACCCAGAGTCTTGTTTTATATTCAGCATACCCAGTGCCAAACAACCCTCAGCTATTTATCAGCGAGAATTCCAAAACTTTATCTCAAACAATTGTTTTTTTTATTCAGCATTTAACTTTGGCGGTCTTCATCTGTCTCCCATTGGGTAGTGGGGGCTGCTGCAGTGGTGTAACGGTCAGCACAGTCCTTTGGCCAGCAGTTGAAGCAACGGTGCAAATGTATAGTGACATTGAATGAGTCACTGTGGCACGTGGCGCTGGGAGATTGGTAGCCAATGGGATTGGAGGTAGCAGCCCGCTCTACCAGTTGGACCTGTGGGCCAAGCGCCGAGCCTTCTGGGGGATCCAAAAGGGGGCGTGGCCGAGGGCGAAGCCTGGCCACGCTGGGGAGGATAAAAGGCTAGCTCCGACTCACAGTCGGGGCTGTTGCGATCTGGGGTGGAACTCGTCGTGCTGCCGTCATCGTGGTCTTCGCCTCTTCAAGCTGTGGGTCTGGCAGCGTGTTGGCTGTCCCGACCCCGGTGTGTAGTTATCCCCTAAGGCTGTGAAGTCCAGAATAAACAAGAGAGAGAGAGAGAGTACCTCCTACTAGTGTCTCCGAATTAGCCCACTACAAATGTATAAAATCCCCCATCACCGCCTCTGCTCCCCACCCCCTCCCAGCGGTATGCATGGGTGCAACCACAGTCGATCGGCAGATCGGGTGTGGTGGGGTTAAAGCGTGGGTTATTCCCACCTCACCCAACATATCTAGCTTGAATGGAAACATGCGCCAAATCACCTCTCCAGAATTCCCACTCGCGGAGGCCCTTGTGCCAGCGGTGGCTTGACCAGGCAATTGCAGGGCTGCACCTTTACCTGGTTAGTGTCGTCAAGCAATGCCATTCGTGGTTTAAACCAATCTGGTCTCCACAATTCACAGCCACCAGAGGCGAAACCCATCTGAACCTTCACGTAGAATAACATTTGGGCATTTATTACTCAAGATTATTATCTGGGACATTTTTGCTGATATTCACTCTGGTGAGAGTGTACATGTGTTTTGAGTTTGCAGTGAGCAAAATAAAGATTTGATGACTTTTCACAATTCAGGATTGCAATTCAGTTGAAATGAAAGTATTTTTTTTTGCAAAGGTTCTGAAGTTAGTGCCTCAGCTGGCGCAAGGTTTTACCTGAACCAATTATACACAACGTATTCATACCATTTTTAATCGAAGCTCGCATGCATGATTCGATACAAGTTTCGTGCATATATGATGATGCATCGATGCATCATCATATATGCAGATGGCAGCAACTCTAGTGAGTTTCTTGCCAGCGTAAGAAGCAGGAGGAACTCGGTGTGACATGTTTAATGATTCGTCTATCAGGCCATCACCTTAACAGACGGAGCTCTTCCACAGCATCGTCACGAGCTGCCCCATAATCGCAGCCTTCAGGGCCCTGTCGCTAGAAATATTGGGAAACGGTTTACAGAAATGAAATCCTATTTATTTATTTTTTATGATGTATGTGTTTCCGTTTGCCTCTGCTTCTATTTTTTCTCTCTCTTTCTCGTTTTCATCGCTCCGCTGCCTTCCATCGGTACCTTCCACTCATTGCACTCTTCAAGCTCTTCCCGAGTCGTTCACGATAACCCACGCGTCTGTCGACGCACCCGCGCTTCATCTCGCCGCGTGCAATTAGTTTCCCGGCTGACCCTGCTACCACACAAAGTGCTTTGACTCTCCGCGCTATAACAATCTGGAACGCGTTACCCCCTGCTTTATCCCTTCACGATGACGGCCTGCAGCATTAGTACGAGTCTCTGCTAACAGTTGTTTGCTGTTTTTGGACGTGCATAACTAACGATGACGTTCAATGAACATTAGCAATCGGTTGCGACGTTTTTGTGCGCGTGGTTCTCGATTAGAAAAATAATCTGCTTGGCAGGTCTACACCCCGTCTAGAGCTCTTCCACAGCCATCAATATCACACAGCGCAGGCCCTGAACACATTATTAGGAGCCCTTCCACAAAACGAATATCTATCGTTTTACTGTGGCTACACTGCATGCCTTCATCCTCTCACCCAGAGCTCCCCGCAGCCGCACATCAACGGCACCCCACGCTCTCTCTCCCTCTCTGTTCTGTCTACACGGCCGGCTCGTGGTGCTCGCGCAGCCCCGTGACCATCATGGTCTCGGTGAAGGGCTGGCTGACGGACGAGATAGAGCGCTGCGAGGCGCCGTGCATGCGCCCCGACCGCCAGTGCCGTCGCTCCGATCCCTGGGCCCCGCACGCGGGGACGACACCCGAGCCAGCGCCGGTCGCGGCCCAGACCCCGACGCCGCCGGCGGTGGCGACGCGTCCGTGCTTGTTGCGCAGATACTCCTGGTAGTTCTTGGTGAGCAGCGTGTAGAGGAACGGGTTGATGCAGCTGTTGCTGTAGGTGAGGCACGTGGCCACGAGGTTCATGTATTTGACAAACGCCTCGCTCCATTGGGCCACGCCCGGGTGGTAGACACTCACCAGCTGCCAGGTCCAGAACGGCAGGAAGCAGGCCCAAAAGGCGAGCACGATGCTGAAGATGAGGTAGAGCACCTTCTGGTTGGGCGAGCGTTTGGTGTCCTTGGTGGCCATGGCGGAGGTCTGGGAGAGCCAATAGGTGCGTGCGAGCCGCACGTACAGCGAGCCGATGATGAGGCCCGGCGCCAGGATGCTGGTGACGAACAGCACGGTCAGGTAGATCTTGAGGGAGCTCATGCGCCAGGAGGGCACGCACAGGTAGTGCACCTCGCCGTTGGTCTTGTACACTCTGCACAGCTCCATCATGAGGATCATGGGCAGTGCGAGCAGCAGCGAGACGACCCACACGGCGAGCGCTAGCGCCTTGCGATATCTGCGCGAGCGGCGGACCGTGTCGAGGGGGCGCACCACCGCCACGTAGCGCTCCGTGCTCATCACGGCCAGGATGAAAATGCTCGCGTGCATCGTGAGCAGGTCGAGGCTGAACAACAAGCGGCAGCCCAGGTCGCCGAAGTACCAGTCGCTGGCGAAGTTCGTGCACACCACGAATGGGATGGAGGAGAGGTAGAGCAGATCGGCCAGCGCCAGGTTCACGATGTACACGTACATAGAGGCGGACGAGCGCATCGACTGGCACATGACCACGAGCGTGTACACGTTGCCCGCCACGCCGACGACAAACATCAGCGACATGACGGCGCACATGATGGACGTCACCAGCATGTCGTCGTGGTCGTCCGCGTCTTGGTCGAAGCTCGACGAGTTGCCGAGTGGAAGGAGTGTCGGGGAGGAGCAGTTGGGGTGGAGGAGGTTTTCCGACGATCTCATGGCTCGTGTCGGGGGTGGCGGCGTGAGCTGGGCGGGGTGTGGACTCGAGTCCCGTCTGACTTGGGTGCCCCACGTCTCTGGGGGAAGGGACCTCCTGGCCGGTCAGCTCGGTTGCGCCCCGGTGGTTGACGAGTATTCGGTGGGGTGGGGTGGTGGTCTCCTTCCCACGGTGGGGACTTCCTACAGGAGCGTCCGCGCCATCGGGAAAACACCTGTGGGACTGAACGCACACGGTAGTTAATAGTTGGGGTGATGTTTTCACCTTGCGCTGTGCGCAATCAGCGCATGCGAAACAATTTGTCATTGAGCACGGCTTGTGTCGCCACGATATTCACTATCTTAGAAGAAGATAATCAAGGAGAGAGAAGTGGGCGGGTGGGGAAAGAGTCAGAAGGTTCAATGAGCGATGGGAGAAGGGAGTTCCAGACTACGGGGACTGCAGAGGACAATGAATGACCTCCGACTGAGCATAGGTCGACTGGACTTGTAGCAAAAAGCATTGGTTGTTGGAGGAGAGAGTGCATGGAGGAGAGAGTGCATGAAGGAGAGTAAAGTAAGATATGCAGAAATAGGTAGGAGAGAGATCATGGAAGATCTCGAATATGTTGAGTGTGATTGTTGACTGATTCAGGATTAGATTAGACTGAGAGCTGTTACACAGACGGCCATAATCAGGACGCTGCTGAGAGTAAAGTAAGACTTCCCCATCGTTGGAAACGATCATTGTCAGTGGACTGTAAGTGGGGACCCAAGGACCCTCTGCAGTGTGAATGTGGTGAACAACTTCAAACGATGGAACATTCTAGATTTGAAGTTTTCGTGACCGCAGGGATCCATACTCTTTGGTTCTTTCGTCATCAGGTGGAACAACCACAGCAAGAAACAATTGCTGATGACGGGCACTTGTGTTCCACTTGAAACGTCGTGATTTAATTTAATGTATTATATACCTACGTGACTTTACCGAAAGAACCAAAGAGTACGATGGAACATCTCGTGGACAACCGTCCACTCTTAATCATCCTCCAGTTTTTTTTTAAACAAAATATTTGTCCTTGATGTACTTTCACAACATAAATAGATTTTTTAAGTTAAAAATAGCATTACGTAGAAACAACATGTTCATCTACCCACTCTCGATTCATTAATATCGTTTAGCTGATAATAGTCCAATATCGTCAAATCGAATGAGCACATTGGCGTGGCAAGCGCCTCAATTGGATTAGAGTTGGGGAAAGGAGAGTTCAGTGCACTCGATTCCAATCGACCAAAAGACAAACTGTGTTTTCTTAATCATAAATAGCAAATTAATGATGCGTATAAGTAATTATAATTACGGTGATTAATGCACAATCTGATCTAATGCGCATCTGAATATGAAACGAATTTAGCAACGCGATATGTACCAGCCGTAGGTTGGGCACATCTCCATATATATAAAAGGCAAAGTTGTGATTATGTGTGTCTGTTCAAAATGTTTAGCGTACTTCCCGACATGCAACAAACTTGAAATTTGCCATGTGGGTACTTTCCAGACTGTACACCATGAAAAAATTATAAAAAGAGATTTTTGTATTTTGGGGGGGGGGGGGCGCAATAATGCATATATTTTGCACAGCAAGTGAGCTGTGACGTCACATCTGTCATGTCACCCGCGCATGCGCAGTGCTTGGCGCGCTGCGCTACGAACCCGGCCACCCGAGTTCGATTCCCGCTCACGGCCACCACCGGTGACGATTATTTGAACCGGTCCTGGGCCTCCCCTAGGTCGACTCGGCCTCAAACGAGTAACTTGCTGTGGTGTATGAACATCGCCACTGGGGAGACAAAGGCGGCCGGGCGTGGCGAATCCAAGTCCCGGGCGAAGCCGGGTAAGTAAAGCTAGTCGTTAAACAGAACGACTCCTTATGAATATCACCATCGCACTGCATTCCATGCGTTAATTTGTGACTACTGCAGGTGGGAGGAGATGGAAGAGGTGTGTTTGTGATGTGCCTACGATGGACACCCGCAGTCTCTTGAGATCTCAGAAGCCAAGCAGGTTTGAGCCTGGATAGTGCTTGGATCGGTGACCACCACCGTGTCTTGCTTTGCTGCTGCGAGGCTATGTGGCCAGGAACGGGCAGTGCATCAAAGTCCATTGTACTGCACACTTCTTTCAGACGTCTATGCTCCATATTCCCCAACCGTCTCTTCACCAACTAAAAGTAATTTCCTGCTAAAATAAGCATCGAAGCGATGCTCATTTCCTGTTTAAAGACCTGAACCAGTGGTGGAAATTCCACATTCTTGTGCCAGGGATGGGTCTCTCCAAAGACAACCACCGTTGACTTCCCCATGTAGTGATACTATTTGTTTTATCGACCCCGCGACGGATGATGGGTTGAGTCAACCCCCAACCGGGAATTGAACTCGCCCCCTTCCGAGTGCGAGACGCTCGCTCTACCGCCGAACCTATTGTCTCCTCCGCACGTGAAGGACATTGATGTATCAATACAACGCCAGCGCATACAGGTCGAAGGGCAACCGACTAATTTCCCTGCCCCTGCGACTTGTCCATGGCCGCTGTGATTTCAATGAGCCCACGCTTGTCAATGTTTGTTCCCCCCCTACGCTGGGGGTGGAAGCTTGCACACAGATACGCAGCTCAAGCCAGAAACCGATAAAAGCTCCCAGGAGAGAATGGGATTTTGTGCTCCGATTCAGTCGTGAGGACAAACAATTTAACTCAACGCCCCCCCCCCCCCCAGCTATTAAAGCTTAACCCGGATCATCTGGAGCACTTCGAGGCAATTACTGCCTCGCTGATTAATTATCGTGTACTTATAAGCACCGCCGCCTCGGAAGTGATCGTCACTGAACACTGCTTTGTGTACAGACGGCGAAAGGTAAAGGCGCAGCCATGCCGTGGCTTGCTCACGGCACTGCTGGCAGAAGGGTCTCAACTAGAGGGAGCTCGAGAGAGGACCGCCCCCGCCAAAGGGTATTAGTGCATTTAATTCTAGATTTGAAGCTTTCGTGACTGCAAGGATTCATATTCTTAGGTTTTTTCGGTAAAGTCACGTAGGTACAGCTATCGTGCTGTGACGGTTCCACCTGAAGACGGAAGCTTGTGTTGCCTCCGAAACGTCGTGATTTTTATTTTATTTTTATTTTACTTTTATTAATTTTAATTTTTTACCTACGTGACTTTACCGAAAAAACCTAAGAATAGGTATTAGTGCATCTCAGACGAGGTGGGAGAGCCCACGTTTTACCCCACCACACGCGAAATGCCGTCCGCCTCATCACCAGACTATATTGACTGCCTACTTCAGCAGTTTTTTTTCTTGCTGTGGTTGTCCCACCTGATGACGATCGCTTGTGTTTGCGATCGAAACGTCGTGATCTATTCTCTTTCTACCCACGTGCCTTTACCGAAAGAACCACAAAGTATGGACTGCCAGTTGACATTGCTGTTTTTTTGTTGAAATTTGGTCGTTTTAAATGCCGAATCGGTGGGGGGGGTGTAAACGCCTCCCTGTGTTGTGCAGTGTTGCGAGATGCAGTTTGCATGAATGAAGCGATCTAAAAATACTTGTTATTGTTTCATTATTATTATTGAGTCAAAAAGCGGCCACCTCTGGACTGCGAGCCCCGTGTGTTAACCATCGCAGCACGGCAGTATCCCTGTCTGTACAGTACATCGGTATATTTCATCAGTCGTACATCACAAATATCTACATCATCAACCACGTTCAATACACTGCTGGAATTAAGCCTCCCGCCCCAATCCGCCACCATCACCTCGCACGATCCTGTTATGTAACGACCAATCTCGCACCTCGTATTCATCCATAATATATCTTATTAATGCACGGTGGATGTAGTGGATCTTCATGAAAGCGATAAACCGCCAATCGGCACGTTGATTCCCTTGTGTCGTGACTGGGTGTTGTGAGCGGTGTGTGGGCTGCCGTCATTTATGTAACATTTGGGGCAGATGTTCGTTGTATAACTTATGGGGGTGTTTGTGCGTGGGAGAGAGAGAACGACAGAGGCAGGAATGGATTGAAAGAGACTGAAAATAAGTAAGAGACCCCGTGCGTCAAATCTAAGGTGCCGGTCACTCCCCGTGCCGACAAGAAACGGGGCAGGAATCCGTTTCATTGGCAGCCCCGGAGCCAGTGGTGGAAATTCCTCGTTCCTTTGGCGGGGGTCGGTCTCATCATAATCAATACTTATTTTACGGCCCCCAGATGGATGACGATGATTATTATGATGATGGGGTTAGCCGACTCCCTTCACTGGGGTCTCACCTGCCAACCTTGAGATGGTGACGTGAGTCTTCTAGACCACAATGCAGGTAACAATGCACCCCCACCCCTCCCCCAAGCGATTCAATTGATTTCTATTTGGTTGACTTTCTATTCAAAATGTTAATCCTCTGTCTCGTTTTTGCAGTCGTTTTATTTATATATATTGTATGTCTATCTTTGCATAGCTTTATCTACTGCCATAACCAAAATGCTACATTAGCGTAATATTTGCATGGAGTTTGCATATAGCGTAAATAACGCTTGCACGTATTATTTTACACGCGTACTGTGGCCATAAGAACCAATTATAATCGAGGCATCATTATATGCCGAGTACCTAATACTGCGAATATTTTTTTTGAAACCTGCTGACCTTTGAATGTGCAGAGGATGCTAGGAATGTTATGGAAGCAACTTATTCATATGTTACAGGCACAGTCATGCCGACTAGCAACATTGCCGATAAATGAAATATATGAGAGATGAGAGAGCCCCATTATACAATCACAGGTAACAGTTAAGCACGATGGATGCATCTCAATTTGTTTTCTGTCTCTATATATCTTTCTATGCTTTAGAATTTTTCATTTCTACCTTTGACAATTATATTCCGCGTTCAGAATGCTTTGTCAGTTATCTTTATGAGCCTTTCCCATTTGCAATGAATGTGTTACCGACTTTATACACTGCACCCTACGAATCATTACTTTATTGCCGGTTTGCCTTCTGAAATATTGTGGGAACCCCATGACCCAATTAAACACTCCTTTCAATAAAGTCTCCGACCAAATCGCCCAGAATGCACCCATTCTCATCAGCCCTCCGAAGCGAAGCGTGATGGAATCTGGTTATTCAATGGATAGGAAATTGCCTGGGAAAACCAGGTGTTATATGCATGGGCTATGAATTGAATCCATTTCATCGTTATCCACCTCGTATGCATAGGTTTTTGCTCTGGGTACTCTGGCTTTCTCCCACAAGCACACATACACAACGCATATTCATGCAGGAGGATCCTCAGTGAGGATAGTCAGGGTAAATAAATAACTAATTTTTTCAATATTATTGTTTAAGCAATTGTTATTTTAAAGTTACGTACAGCACACACACACACTGTAAGCACGCGAGTTCACTGTGAGCTTGTAAACTCAGCATGTGTTTAAATCGACTTTATACGGAGAATATTAAATGGTGGTTTAAAGAAAAACACTATTCAGGCGAGCTATCTGATGTTCCTGAGGCACAACTGAATGTTATTTTACTCCTTAAATTGCTTCATTCATATCATTGACCCTCATAGATGGAAGTAGCCACAACAAAACTGCCGCTCGTTGTTTTCTTTACATCTGGCATCAGGGTTGAGCATGGCCAGTGCTTGGATGGGCGACCATGCACAGTCGATTGTCATAAGCAGCAGAGGACTTTACTGGTGCGTAGAGGTGGTACGTACCGGTGGTGAAGCGAGCCATCGCGTAGCCGGTGTCTACATCACGGTCCGCACATGGGTGGCTACACCGACGTCCGCATTAGCCCCGCCCCTCGGGGGCAGAGGGCTATATAGGGCGATGCGCGTGAGTGCTCGGGGAGTCGTTGAAGCCAGTGAAGAATGAAGACGGAGCAAGCTAGATAGGACCCTGGGACCCCTAGCCCCGCTGCCCTTATCAGGGCCGCGACTCTGTGTGGCTCAGTGGTGAGACCCTGGGTACTCGCGGCCCGACGTCCTTGTCAGGGCCAGGTTTGATGGGCCAGTGGTTGAGACCCGTACCCTGGCTAGGACGGGTCAGATAGCCTCCTCTAGGAAGTACATAGCCGGAGGACCTGAGAGCGTAGCCGGTGTCAGGCACGCGTAGCCGTAGGTTGTGTTCCTAGGCTGTATAGATGACTGTTTCTGTAGAGTGCTATAAATAAATACGTGCTGCCTCCGTCAACTCGTCTCCTGCAGTATTTACACCGTTACACGTGTACTGTCACGTCTACGTTCTCATGCCTATGGTGGGGGCCACATCTCTGTGCTCGCTGCCTTCACCGGCCTGCACTGACCAGTGTGGTGAGGTAGGTATCTAATAAGTCCCGCAACCCGCACGGTATTAAGGAGACCCTCATCCGGCAACGGGTTGACGAGGGCTGTACATGTACGTAGTTGGTGTGTAAGGATTCCATTCCCTTGAGATGTATTGAATGCTCATGATTTTGAGGCGTGACTCGAATCAAGTATTGATTTGCCATTGTGGCTGCAGTGATGATTATTAAGTAGAAATGTACACGAGAATTCCAGAAATCCGTGCTCCAATAATTCGTGAATTCCACAAAATGCTCCGTCCCCCACCTCACCCCGGTTAATGGAAATTCCCACGATATGTGGGGGTGGAGATCTCAATATCTGAGAACTGTCCACGGATTTTCGGATCTCTTCCGGGAGCAGCTAAAAACTCCTAAAATTCACGAAAAACAACGCAATTCTCGTCACGGATATTTGTAGTTGTTTTAATGGACTGCTGCAAAATTTCAGGGTCCGGGGGTGGGACGTTCCACCACATCACTGCGGCTGTTTTGTTTAAATAGAAAATAATCAATTCCCGCTTGCAACATTCCATGCACTTATCACGAATGTAAGAATCATGCGTTGTTCATGCTTAACACTGAGCCTGTGCTAACTCAGGGTCCGTGGCGATATTGACTCTTTGTTAATGATGCTCGGTCACGGCCACGTGATTTGCAGGCGCTCCGTCACAGCCCCCTCTCGTGACGTCACAGCACGTGGTCCCCATCACCTTCGCATCTTGAGGCGCGACCCCTGGTGACCCCAGCCATCTCGCGACACGTGGTGCTCGGCGGCAGCCGCTGCGTGTTTCGCCTGCGGAGCTTAGCGCGAGGAGGGGGATTTGAAATCCGTAATGTGGGGGGGGGGGGGGACTTTGTACTCCAGCCACGAGCCACGTTCGGAGTGAGGAATCGACGGGTTTTTTTTGTTTTATTGACACGGTCAAATTTTACCCGCCGCATCAGCATAGCTCGATATGGTTTTGATGATGTAATAAAATGCAGTGGCACCCAATAGTTTTTTTTTCTTCAGTTAACCTACTGAGATACAGACGTGCGGCACGTCTATTATCGCAAAGCAACAGCAGTAACGCAGCCGTCTTCCTCCGCAATGTAATAGATATTAAAGAAGCCAGAATGACAACGAAAATACGCGTCCCACAAAATATCGATCGTTCAGTATTCGCTGGCAAATCGGCGTGTGAGAGGGCTCACCGCTCCTCCGAAGCACAAGTGCGACACGCGCAGCGATCGCATCGCGAAACGGTGTCGGGGATGAAGATGCTCAATCTCAGGCGTCTACTCACAAATTTCCTGCGGTACGAAACGCAGCCAGCAGAAATGTTGAATGTGGAGGCACGTTGTCACGGTCACGTCCGCACACAATACGGCACTGATCGTGTCCATTGTGTGTCTACAATTTGGGATAAAATGCTCTCTTATGGAGGTGAGACATACGGTATAGGTTACGGTCGAGGTTTTCTTCCCTATACAACGAGCAATGGGGCGGAAATTGTCCCCTGTTGGTGGCCCTGAGCCAGTTGAGAATATTCCACATTCCTATGAAAGGGTTCATCTTCACCACGGGATGATCACTTTTCAGGTCTGAGCGGTATTACGTTTTTTTTTACCCTGGAGGGATGGTAGCCCAGGGCCTAATAAAACAACAGCAACAACATCCACCAGACACGAACTTGAAGCTGTGATAAAGAAAATGTATGCCATCAATCTTTGAAAACTAAGGAATGTATTGTTGTGTTAAACACCGAGGGGAAATGAAAATGAGAAGGCCTGCTTTTGGGAGTTTTGCAAGCACGCTTTTGAAGAACCAGATTATGCCCATGCCTGTGGGTATATTTAATTAGTCTCTGTAGTCGGCTGAGTTGACCTCAAACTCAGAATGAACTCGTGTTTTTCATATCGTGACACAAGTATTCATACCACAATGCAATTCATTTTGGGAATTTTCTGAGGCCTCCCTTGCAAAAAAGATGCATATTTAAATACCACAACTTGCACGGGCATTAACAATGGGAGGCACACATGTCAGGTTCAGGTACCAGTTGCCAATGGTGGTGGTGTATAATGCCTCATGGTCAGGAATTGAGTACGAATCATTAGGATCGTTGGGCAGTGTGCTAGCCATTAAAACACCCGCTCAACCGCAAAACAAAAGGCAACAAGCCACCATTTCGCCTTATAGACCGCAGAAGAAAGTGCTGTTGGCAAGCTCGTATTAAGGCTGTCACAGCTCAGTAAGAAGTGGATGGGTCAGCCCCACGCCTGGCAGCATTTATGTCTCTCGTGCTGATGTTGACACATCATATGAGAAACTCATTTAATGCTGAGTTTAACTAGAAGAAGCCCAGTACAGTTCCAAATACCACGTGCCATTGATGTTGTGTATGATTGGAAATTTAATCTAAGTCGCTGGGATTGTATTTAATATGCTAACCACAGACACATCTGATTCTTATATATGATTGTGACACACTGAATGATAGATGTAAATTCTCGCTCCAAAAACCTGACATTTTGCTCAAGTATGATTATGTCTAGAAAAAACGAAAAAATACGAATCTGGTCAACCAACATGTACTACCAGAAGGTCTATTAGATTCACACGTATGGCAGGGTCAGCTAAAGTTCTAAGTTGCCTGAAGTCTCTTGCTTTACACTTCCAAAATATATATTCCTCGTCATCTTTGCGCCAATAAGTTTACTTTCTGCGGCATGTGACATTGAAGCCATTTGAAAGCGTGGAAAACCTACTACCAGTCACGTAGTTTAATCATTGTTAGTGGTGTGCTCCCTATGTTTCTCCCAGTCCCCGTGTCTCTGCTGCTGGAGTAATTCGATGTTTGTGAAGTGACATAGAATTGGCTATGTTGCAGCATAGCACTGGCTGCTGGTGGGGAAGGGGATCTGCAGCTTACAGCAGCCCTGACGACAGCAGGTCACGTGATAGACCAGAGAGGGATCAAGGGAAAGGTCACGGAAGGGGCATACCAGGAACCCGCGGGTAGGTTCTAGAAAGGGGGCGTGGCCGGGGGCGGAGCCAGGCCACGCTGACAGTAAAAGAGGGGCCACGGGAGGGGAGCTCGGGGCTGTCGTGTAGAGTGGGATCCCTGTCGTGCTGCTGGAGTCTTCTCTCATCATCTTCGTCTTCACCATCTCAGCGTCGCCAGTCAGGCAGTCTACCAACTGTCCTGACCGGGAACCGTAGTCGACTATAGACGGATTATTTGGAAGTGTTAACCCGTTGGTGCGCGTTAATTAACAGAGTGTCTCCAACTCTCAGTGTATCCGATCCAGTCACTACATTTGTATAAAAGATGGAAGGCGCCCTAATGTGTGCGCCAAGCAAGTATGAAGACACAACAATAATAAAGTAACAATAACGATAACAGAGTAATTCTTTATTTATTGAGGGAAGCCTCGCCGAGACTCACAATTCTTACAGCCGGATCCTGCTATGGTTATTTAGTGGGGTGTATAACAACGCGTGTGTGTGTCAACCCGCTCGGTTGAACATTCCGCCATTCGTCCATGGAGGCCATGGGCGAATTGGCGGAATAATCGCCATTTAGGCACACGGATTTCGTTCACTCTCAAAGAGCAAATTATTCCGAGGAGCAGGGAAAAAAACTAGCCGAGAAGGGAAAGCAGCCAGAACCAGTCAGTGCCAACAATCGCCCGAGCTCTGGTGACCCTAATTTGGTATGATTGGTCAACTCCATGCACTAGTGTGGGCGGAAATTGACCCTCAAAGCAACCACAAAGCGGTGCTTATTTTAGTAACCCCAGAGGGATGATTATTCGGGTCGACTCTTGATCGGCAATTGAACTCATGACCTTCTGATAATGATTTGAGTGCTCTAACCGCAGCTCCGCTTGGGAGGATAATGTATTGCAGCATTTATTTATTTTTAGATGTTGTCATTTTGTACAGTACAGATAAACTGGAATGCCCAAAATAGAAACCACGCGCATGGAAGGATAACACAAACATCTCACGCAGGTAAGTGTTCTATTGGCCGCTGTGACATGTGGATGAGAAACATGGGCACAGACAATAAAGTGGAACAAACTGAAGAGTGCGCAAAGAGGCGTTCTTGGAATTACACTTGGAGAGAGGCAGGAGAACAACACGTAGATTAGAGAACAAACGCAAGTTAAATACATCATATTAACTTATTAATCGGGGGCTTGGGCACGACACTGGAAGCGACAATATAGAATTGAAGCTTTCGTGACTGCAGAAATTACTATACTCATTGGTTCTTTTGGTAAAGTCACGTATGTTGAAATAAAAATTTAAATAAAATAAAAATATTTTTTATTTGTATTTTAACATACGTGACTTTACCGAAAAAAACAATGAGTATAGGAAGCGACGACGGCTGGTGGTCAAGACGAACGATGGAGTGGCAGCCTAAGGAGCGCACGCGCTCGCGCGGATATCCACCGCAGACACTGAGCGATGGCATCGGCTCTTGCGCAAGGAGCCAGATGGATTGTTGCATCGTGGGATCGCGAGAGATGATGTTTGAATCGGTACTTCCTGCTGCAGGCACCACCTCGATTTGCTGTAGGCGATTAGCGCGGTTGGCTACGTACGGTGCGAAAGTCGTTCAAGAAACACTTCCAAACATGGCACTGCTGGAGTATTGGCAGGTAGCCAGACCAGCCGAGATGCTGCGGTTAGAAACTGTGGGCGGAGCGGTGTACGATTGGGATGGTTGATGGGTTTTTTTTATGATTGAAGCAATGGAGAGAGTGCTAGTGGGAGCATTAACACGGGTCTGCTATTCACCCCCAAACCCCCATTTGTCTTCACATTCGCCGAATAATAACAACACAGTAATGCATCGTTAATGTTATCTCCAGCAACCGCCCCTCTTTTCCCAGCAAAATTGATTGATGATTCACGTCCTATATTTAATCAGGTGGGAGCCCATTGACATATCATCATCTCTGATGGAAACTGAGGCCAGCATGTAAACCATACAAATAAAGTCAAAAGTCAATTTCCCCGCTATTGTTGTTGTTCTTACACAGTTTGCCGATGGGCCCCGCGGACCGATGTTGTAACAGCAGCATCCAGTTTCAACCCACCGGGTCTCATCAGCAGATCTGTTCAACAAATCGTGATGTATCGTGAGATATTGTGAGCAAGTGCCATCGTTCGCTTACGTTCCTGGGCACGGTCGGCGCAAAGCAGAAACAAATGAGTAATGTTGCGTTGCTGTGGAGGATCGTGGGTAAAATAATGACAAAAAAAAACCAATAACCGACAACAGTTCATGGGTGTGAGTGTTTTGCCTTCTATTTTCTTTAATTCGTTTAGCACGGTTGGCTACGTGCATTGTGAAGTTCAACATACATATTCATTGAGGATGACTACACTACGTGTTTATATTGATGAAATGTTTGTTTTATTCATCGAGGATTTAGTACAGAGTTCCTCATTTGGAGATATGACAACTGAATAATAATGGTCAACTCTCGCCGATTATGTAAATCAGTGAGGCTTTTACATACATTTTAAAGCAGACGAGACTCTGATTGCTGATGATGATAATGCCAAGGTTGGTGGTTTGTGCCTAAAATTCATCAATCTGGAGACAAAGGTTTGTGAATTGAGCAGAGGCGTCTGTGGTATGACACTCCCACGTTTACGACCAGATATTGATATTGTGCCTGCCGATCTTTTCTACAACTTTTCCTGTTTCCTCCAAAATAAAAAAAACTTGTTTAAACGCAGCCAAACATACCAACGTGGCATTCTCCTCAACATAAGTATTCAGCCTCACTGATTCTTTACTGGTTAAAAAAAATGAATATTCAAATGAATGACCAGCAGTCAAAGCGCCCTTTACAAGCAAATTGGCTTCTTGGTCATGAACACGCCGACCAGTAGGTTATAACCCAGCTGGTCACACACAATATTTTAAAGTATTAATCACTGCCTTGTTGACTCGGTGGCTGCGTGCGGTGTGTGTGGTGTGTGTGGTGTGGTGTGTGTGGTGTGGTGTGTGTGGTGTGGTGTGTGCGGTGTGGTGTGTGTGGTGTTGTGTGTGTGGTGTGGTGTGTGTGGTGCGGTGTGTGTGGTGCGGTGTGTGTGGTGCGGTGTGTGTGGTGCGGTTTGTGTGGTTTGTGTGGTGTGGTGTGTGTGGTGCGGTGTGTGGTGCGGTGTGTGTGGTGCAGTGTGTGTGGTGCGGTGTGTGTGGTGTGGTGTGTGTGGTGTGGTGTGGTGTGTGAACCTCAGCATGCAGTGCTGGCCACACCACCCCC
Organism: Entosphenus tridentatus; assembly: GCA_014621495.2. Lineage (NCBI taxonomy): Eukaryota > Metazoa > Chordata > Hyperoartia > Petromyzontiformes > Petromyzontidae > Entosphenus > Entosphenus tridentatus. The sequence continues at coordinate 8,009,001 of CM025639.2, read as the reverse complement.
TTTTGTGGCGTTCGAGCCTTCCCAGGTGCTCGCACAGGGCCCTCCCCCCTGCTGCCCACGAGGCCAATTTTAAACAGCAGATCGTTGTGTGTGTGTGTGTTATAACCGTGTGTGTGTGTTTTAGCCGTGTGTGTGTGTGTGTTTATGTGCGTTTGACTGTGGGGAGCGGTAGTGCAGCGGTTAGCGCTACGAACCCGGCGACCCGAGTTCGATTCCCGCTTACGGCCAACAACAGTGATGATTATCTGAACCGGTCCTGGGCCTCCCCTAGGTCGACTCAGCCTCAAATTAGTACCTAGTGCGGTGTGTAAACATCGCTGCTCGATAGACAATGACGATCGGGCGTAGTGCTGGCCACCCACCCCCTCGTGTGTCGTGCCGGCCTTCATAGGTGCTCGCTAACAGCACTTGCCCCAACAGTCTGTTAAGGCTACATGGGGGATCTTTGTATTTTTTTTTACTGTGGGGAGTCTGTAGTGCAACGGTTAGCGCGCCGGCGCTACCAACCCGGGTTCAAATCCCACTCACGGCCACTAACACCAGTGACGATTGTTATCTGAACCGGTTCTCGGCGTCCCTTAGGTCGACTCCGCCTCAAATGAGTACCTGGTGCGATGTGAAAAACATTAGGGGTGGCAAAGGCGGCCAGGCGTGGTGTTGGCCACCCAACACCATCGCGTGCCGTTCCGGATCCTTGCGTGTGTGTGTGTGGGCGATGCCAGACGTCGCAGGTGCTACTCGCTAACAGCAATTTCCCCAACAATCCGTTTAGGCTGTACAGGGGATCTTTGTCTTTGACTGCAGGAGACCGGCGCTGGAGTGGTTCGCAATGAATTGCAAAAACCCGACTACTTGAGTTTGATCACCGGACATGGGTAACATCAGTGATACTTGAATTGGTCCTGGGTCTCCCCGAGGTAGACTCAAAATTAGTAGCTGGTGTGGTGTGTCCACATTAGCACTGGTGAGACAAAGGCGGCCAGGCGTAGTGTTGGCCAGACAACCCCCTCCTTGCGTTGTTCTGGGCTTAATAGGTGCTCACTAACAGCACTTGCTCTGAATATCTGTTGACGGTTACATTTTAATCAATTCTCAAGTCCACGATGAAGACATGAAATGTATTTCAATGTCAAGTGTGGCCACACAACCCCCACGACTGACACAACATGGGGAGATGCATTCAGCAGTGGATTAACCAAGGTCTGTGAATTTTTATTTTTATTACGCTGCACAGTATTGTAATTACAATGTGGCGAATACTATTTTTGTGCTGCATCTGGGCTCAAAGGACTTTGTTACAATCGTCCAAACTGGCTAACTCGATGCATCCCCCTACCAGGTATAATGGAGAAAAAACAAATGCATTAATCAGTAACAACGCCTCAGAATAAATTTTCTATATAATAAGCGATTTTATTAGCAGTGGACCTTCTTCATGGCACATAAATTGAGAGATCAGATATATAGAGTAAATAAGGGTTGAAGACTGCACTTAACACAATGATGGGGTCTGATGAGAAATATATTTTAAAACACACTCGAAAGTTCTACTGCTTCCTGTGCAATGCAAAATACATTTGCTGACTCAAAGTTTCCCAGTTTAAACGAATGCTGCTAAAATCGGTCCAAAGCCCAATGGAATAAAATGATGTATTGTTCTCGAAATGCATCAGACTGATGTGTATCTGTTAATTTATTATACTGGTAGGAACCTCCTGGTTACACCAGCCCAC
>CM025639.2:7994443-8006868 GCA_014621495.2 Entosphenus tridentatus | reverse complement strand
TGGGGAGGGGCTGGTCACCCCGTGGTGCCCTTATAAAACTCAACGTTTAACCTACTCACGCCGGCTTGTGCCCGCCCTCACAGTCGGGCATATTTGCGGAATACACCACGCCGCCGTTGACCCTGTCAATTGACCGAGCAACCCAACGTTCCTACCAGCTCCCTCCGCAGGAATGTGTTTTTAGTGCTCACATTTGTCAATCTCATTTCTCTAGCCATCTATATACTTTCAAATAAGCTTACGGACATAAACACACTGCCTACAGGGACTATTATAATCAGAGTCCGTTTATACCATGTGGAATGCGCTTCAATAACTTACATAGCAAGCACTGGGTTTGGTAAACGCCTTATAAATGCCCCATCATCGATACATCAATTTTATTTACGTAAAAGAAAACCAAGTGAGAGCCTCATTTAAGACTCAATAATCTCTTGAGTTGGAACAGATTTTGGGCTTATACAAGTCGAGGTCAAGATGATGATGATGATGATCTCAACATAAAGCCAAACTCAAACACATTCGTCGATACCACTGTGGCCTTCAACAGAAGAAGTAGATAATATGGCCAGATAGGTAGAATTGGCCTCTCTCTTTATGCTGTGAAGAAGGACCACTGCACAAAAGTTACCTATTATACACGCTTTATTCTTAAGGCCACGGTGGTATTAATGACGAATGTCAGTTTAACACGTAGGCTTTCGCGACCAATATCATCCATAACCCAAACAACTAATGTGTTGCGTTTTTTGTGTTGTGCTAAGGCAGCAGCAGCATCACCTAATAACTTCATAGCAGTGAGATCAAAATATCCCACTTAGACCCAATTCTTGACTGAAAGCTACTCATCATTCATCAGCTCGTCATTAATTTTCAAGAGGCACCTGCTGGGGGATGGTAGTTAGATTTTATAAATATTTTTATTGTTATTCATCGAACACAGAATACAAAGTAGATTGATTTCCAAGACGGGGGAAAACAGCAAATAACGGGGAACAAGCCCGGAGCAAAAACACCCTAAAAATTATGGACCTACTAGGGGCGTCTGGGTTGATTGATACAAACATTTACGTGTGTGCTACACTGCACGAGTCACTGACAGTGGGAGTGCCACAATCCATGGGAGGCGGGCTACTCTTGTTCACTGATGAAATGTAATGGTATATATTTTTTCCCAGCTAATATAATTACAGCGAATCAAGTAGACTCACTCCAAAATTATACTCTTGGGCGAGCCTACTCTATCAGCCTTCGTGTTCAGATTCCAAGAACACAGGATGAGATGTTACTATCCTTTGTGCAAACACTTCCAAGAGTTCATGAACAGTGAGCCTGGTAAAATTTGGGGAGCGCATCGTCAGTAGTGTACCTTTGGTTCCTAGGGTGTTTCGGCCTTTCATACTATACACCCTCCCCAAATATGCTCAAAATGTCCCTTCCCAATATATTGCTATAAAATAGATTTCTGTTTATATGATTGTGGTTATGGTTGTACTTTAGTAATGCCTAATCTCTGCCATTACATACAATGAAACAAGAAAAGGTAAAAAATAAAAAAACTGAGCAACGTAATACAATACACTATTAGACATTATTGTAAAAAATAAATAAAAAGTCCATCCTATGTGTTAGTGAATTTTTTTATATTTTAGGTAGGAAATGGCAAGAAAATCCTTTCAAATTTAGATTTTTTTTTCTGGGGGAGACCTCCAGACCCCCTGCAAGATTTGCCCCCCCCCCCCCCCCCCAATGTTGACTCCATGGCTACGGCCTAGGTTTGGGGACCCAAATTATAAACAAATAAATGGTTTAAAAATGTTTTGTAATCATAGACTATTATATTTCTGCCCAACTTCAGTTCTCTTTCCATTAATTTACGTCATTCCCTCACAATCATCTACGTGTATATTGCGTTTGTAAGATAAGTGGAGTTCTTGAATGTCAAAATGGGAGGCTTCTCGTGACCCACTTGCTGTACTGCTCATAAAAAAAACACCTCACCCTGCGCACGAGTTGTCTGCAAACAATGACGCCGTCCATAAGAGGGGTTTTTTGGGTTAGATCGCGTAAATATGTAAATGTGTCGTTGAAACCCGCCACCACCCAACACAGCCAACTTGTAAGGGTTGTCACGTAAACATAACATGCCAATTCGTCACTAGCACAGCACACCGGTGTGTTGGAGAGCCAAGCCACAACATTTACAATCTGAGTACGACGTTTCGCCAGTAATTACAGCTAGCTTCATCGGGCGACAGCCAGATTTGTGGAGAAGTCCACCTATTTCGTTCCTTATATAGAGGCTTAGATTCGGTGACCACGCTTCTGCGCTCTTGCACAAAAGTGGGGCAGGGGGACGGGATTAATGAGCCAACGTACATTGTGCATGCGCATTATGCATGCGCATTATACGAGCCCTTTGATCGCCACCTTCACGCGATCCACCACCCGCCCTACCCACATGGCAGTGAACATTCCGAATCCCAATCGTCACGTGGTCACTGGCGGCCAGTCGCCTCCCCCAGTACCAGAGGTCGCAAACGGGTTTTGATTCCTTACCCGTACCCGGCCGCACCAGGGTCGCAAACGGGTACCCGTACCCGGCCGTACCCGTACCCTACCCGTACCCGTACGGGTAGGGTACGGGTATCGGGTACTTGATTGCGACCTCTGGGATGAAGCCATGTTGCAGGCGCGGGTGGGTTGATTCTAGGAACTTGAATTGTGAGAAGAGACAAGACTTTGGGAAATGAGTGACAAACAGTTACCAGTGACTCACGGTCTACCCGTACCCGTACCCGGCCGCACCAGGGTCGCAAACGGGTACCCGTACCCGGCCGGGTACGGGTAGCCGGGTATCGGGTAGGGTACGGGTATCGGGTACCCGGTTGCGACCTCTGCCCAGTACCAATCTTTTACTGCTCTCCTCCAAGGCTCCTATGTCGGTGGTCTTCACTTGTTGATTCCACCCACACATGCGGAGGGCTCGGTCTACCAGACCCTCTCGTCGCACACACACACTGTGTGTGTGCGCGACCACCACACTGCAGGTCACACCATTTCACTTTGTGCTTCTATTCCCAACCTCTCATAACTTTGCTCAATTCAGGAAGCGTACGATGGCAACTCTCATCTGTTGTAACTTCGACAGTGCTGTGTGTTGCTGGCCGCTTGGGCGTTCGGGACGCTTTTGGGAGGCTGTGCTCAGCAACTGTGACGAACAACAACCCGGCGAAATAAAGGCTGGATATTGATTCCTCATCAGAATGTCATTACACACAGACGAACCTCACTCGCAAGAGCCGGCCTCCTTCATCGAGGGCATAAGCGGTCGACGATTTCAGTGACACTTTAGAAATCCCCGGCAGCTCAACCCGACCTTCGTTAAATGTGACGTCTCCAATGTGCGTTAGTTTTTTTTTGTGTGTTAGTTTGATTGTTTTTAGCCGGGCTGTAGCGGCTATGCACATGGCCTGTAATCCAGCACTGTGGAGACGAACGACCGTTCGTGGATCGCACACACGTCGTGAAACTCCCTTCCCGCGGGCGTGGAGGTTCCATGCCCTGGCATGCCAGGAGATGGCAGTACAGCAAGTGGACTAATCGCCATCTGTTTCCATCTGTACGGGAATGCAGCGTTGCCTCCCTCGTACACGTGGGGCTGCCACCGGGTGCTACGGTTTCTCTCCCACTTTTATAAACGCTCAAAATTAAAAATACAATGTTGCAAGAAACATCGCGGGAGAAAAAAAACTGTCCGATGACTCAATGTGACTTCCGTGGGTAAATAAGTCCATGAGTATCCACGTATTATTATCGCAAATATGCGCTCAGGTGGGTGGAAATAATGAATGTGGCTTCCTGATAAAATCACGAAGCTATGTCTACGATTGTCATTAAGAAATGCATTCAACGTGACTGCAATGGTAATGCAGCTGAAATAATCTTAAAGCGTTATTTTTTCAATGTTGTATGACCCTGTATATGGTAACCTGTATAGCTTGTCATAGTCATAATTAGACAATACTACTAATGTTACAATTGTGAAGCGATTATAGAAACAGATTAAAACGTACTTACATTCATAAAACGAGTATAATATTAAATGAAACATGTGTAAGTGACTTAGTAAGACCATGTGAATGACTTATATGCAAATATATCAAGGGGCATTGCCCGAAACGTCACGTATTTCCCTTTTAAGGCACTGTTATTGACGAAACGTTTCGCGTTATTTGTGTTGTTGCGAATGTATGCGAGTGGGTGTGAATGTTTGTGAGTGAATATGAATAAGTAAATGAGTGAGATATGCTGTGTGTATATTGAATGCATGTGAGTTAGTTGGTACATGTGAGTTGGTGAGTGAATGCGAGTTGCTGAGTGCATGTGAGTAAAATGTCAAATGCACATGAGTGGATACGATTGTGTTCACAAGTAGATGTGAGTGACTGGATAATCGGGAGGGTGCTTTAATTTTATAGTATAGGAGTGCGTCAAATAGTTGGGGTTTAATTGCGAAATTTGGTGACGATGTTCGCGCGTGTTAATGCGTGCCTGAGAGAGATGGGGAGGGAAGGACTCACTGTGAGCGAGGCATTGGGTCCTTGCGTAATGAGCAAGAGGATGGACCTGTGATCGATTGGGTAGTGAATACGATGGAGGGATAGCGAGTGCGGTCGGGCTAGGGAAAGAACGAGCGAGTGACTAAATAAGCGAGACGGCGAGTGGACGAGCGAATTCTGAGATGAGCGAGCGGACGAGTGATAAGGATCATTGAATGAGTGAAGAAGTGACGGCTTGGGTGAACGATCGGGTGACTGAGCGAGTGATCAATGTGAGTTTGTGATCAACTGAGTGAACGAATAACCAAGTGAGTTCATATGAAGAGAATCAATGAGTGAGAATGCGAGTGAATTAACGATAAGTTAGTGATTGACCAGGTGGGTGAGTGAGTTATCGGGCGAGTGTGACGAGATGCCTCAATGATCGGACTAATGGCTGATCAGGTGAGCGAAAGAGTGACCATATGGGTAAAATTACCATATAGAATGACTGATCGTGTCAATGATCATGTGAGGCGGTGACCAGGTGAGTGCACGATCAATTCATTGAGTGAGTGATCAAGTAAGTGACCGAGTAAGTGTCTTCAGATAAGTGAGTGACACCAAATGGGTGAGCACGTGAGTAATCGAGTGAGCGAACAGATGAGTGATCAGGCGAGTGAGTGAGAGATTAAGGGAGATCGACAGACCAGGTGGGTCAGTGAGTGAGCAAGTGAGTGAGGACGTTGGGTTTTACCTACGTGACTTTACCGAAAGAACTAAGAGTATGTGAGCGAGCGTTTCGCGTGCGCGAGAAACTGCTTGAATGCCCACATGGGTGGATGAGCGAGTTAAGCAAAGTGAGTGTCTCAAACCTGACGTGAGCGAGCGAGCAATCAGGCGCGCGTGAGTGACCGAGTGAGTTAAGTGTCCCCGTGTGAGCGGTACGTCCCAGGTGAGTGAGTGGACGCGCACTGACTGCCGTTACCTCTCGCGCCGGCCTCGCTGTGTGCGCTCTCGGCATAGACGGCGCGCACACGAACAGATGCTGCCGGGGAAGGAGGTGCTGATGTGTGGACGGCGCGATCAGGGAACGAGGAACGAGTGGGGTGGGGGGGGGCTGTCTGTGTAGGGGTGCCGTGGGGTAGAGATGAAGAGGGTGGGGAGATGTGTGGGGGGGTGGGGGGGAGACGTGGACGAGACCGAGTTGGTGGAATGGGGGTGGAGGTTTGGAGCTGGAGGGAGGAGTGTCCCTGGCGAGGTCCATCCTAGCCTCTATTTACGGGATGTGTGGCCCCGCGCGCGCGCGCGCGTGCCACGTGTGTGCGCGTGCGCGTCTGCGTGTACGCGTGCCTGTGCCAATGTGTACACGTGTGCGTACACTAACTAATGTGCATGTGTAACATCAATGCGTGTGTCCGTGCGTGTATGTACGTATGTGGGAGTATGGCTCCTCGTGTACATATGTGTGAGTGATAATACAGCGTAGTGGTTAGCGCACTACGCTACGAGCTCAGCCTGTAGAGTTCAATTCCCGGTCTCCCCTAGGTCGACTTGGCCTTGAAATAAATACCCGATGCGGGGATACAAAGGCGGCCGGGCGTGGTGCTGGTCACCCACCCCATCGTGTGCCGTGCGGACCTTCATAGGTGCCCGTTAACAGCACTTGCACCAGATGTCTGTTAAGGCTACACGGGGGATCCTGGTCTTGTACGTGTGTATACTATTCATTGGAAGTGCTAATCGGGAGGATGTGTCTGAGTTTTTAGGAGTGTTTGTCTGTGTGTGTGTACATCGTGGCGAGCAGTAGAACAGTGATCACCGCACCGCACTGCGAGCCCGGGACCCCGAGTTCGATTCCCGCTCACGAACAATGAATGACGAATGTCTGAAACCGCTCCTGGACCTCTCCTAGGTCGACTCAGCCTTACACGGGTGCCGTGCGAATCCTTCACTTTATCCAACACTCCGCCGCTGGCTACACGGGGAGCTTTGTCTTTGTGTGCGAGGCAGTAGCATGTCCGTATGTGTTGTGTTCTTTTTTTTTCAATCAACGTGCGTTTACTGGTTACACGTGTGTGGTGGCACTATGTTTGTATGAATGTGAATATGCGTGTGTATGCAAATGTGTGGTACGTATGCTGAACTTCTTTCGCACCGTACGTGGACAATCGCGCTCATCGGAGGCGCGTCTGGTCGTGCTTTGTAAGCACGTGTATGATGGTGTGCAGATGTGTAATTAGTGTTGTTGCGTGTGCGGCTGCGTAGTTATGCTTGTCTGTCATTGTATCGGAGTGTGTGCATTTTCATCTATGTATGTGTATATGACAACATACAATATATGTGTATGTCTGTGTATGTGCGCGTGTGCATATATATATTTACGTATGTGTCTGTGTTCACATAGCTGTGTGCACGTGTGTGTGTGTATGTATATATATACACACGTGTGTGTATGTATATATATGCACACGTGCGTGTGTGTGTGTCCATGTGTCTGTGTGCAGCACACGCACTTTTGTCTTTGCCAGATCAAAATAGAACACGGGCCCGCTATGCGGGAGTGAGTGAAGAGGTGGGGACATTGGGGGGGGTGGAGGAGAGGGGTGGGGGGCAGAGAGACAGAGACTCGTTGACTAACAACCATCCATGGCTGTTACGTCCCCCTCGCGTTATTCCACACATTGGTTAATTGTGATAAACCAGGACGCCAGATATCTTGCTCTTTCATTTCCTAAAGTAATATAAAATACGAAATAAATAAATGCATACATGCCATTGTTAGAAATAAACATATGCGTATTGATGATTGTGTACGGGAGGGCCAGACAATCCCATTTCGTGGTGTGATGATGCAATGCTTAAAAATAATAACGCGTGTTTTAAAGTAATCGTCACAAAAACGCATCCACTTGTATGGATGACACACATCTATGGCCAGCGTATTGTGTGTAGTTTATTTGCCTTGGGGGGCTTCGTGAAGGTCAGGAGGTCATCACCTTGCCGTGACTTCTTTCCTTCTGCCAGATCCATCAGCTGTTGGGGAAATCATAAGCAGGGGCAGTACGATCCATTTTATGGTTGGAAGAAATCTTTAATTTTACAATCATTTGTGCGATGGACAACACTCAATCACTGATACACTCGATGGCATTATATAACGTGCCGTGGATTTTGTGCGGCTGCGTGCCATGCATACCGTAATCAAGTTTGGAGGTTGCCAATGGCGTCCACGCCATCGCACCTCGCCTTCGCTTCCTTCCCTATGCCAGATCCCTCATCTGCCATTGCATAGTCAATGCGAGTATCCGTCGGCAAATGGTCAAGGTCAAGAGGTCGTCACAGCCAATGGTGTTGATGATAATGCACATCACCATTGTTTCCTTATGCCACATTTCCCAGCTGTTTTTACACGGATGATAACCAACCTCCACGGGTCCACTCTTACAGTTAGGTCTTCTTTTGCTCGGCCACCAACCTCTGGGGTGCCAATCTGATGCCCATTCCGGTCACCTGCCCTCCTCCATTCTCAATATTCGCCCCACCCATCGCAACCTTCGCTTCCTGTTACATGTGCAATTCCTGCCGCTTTCTATTCTGAACTGACAAAGTTGCGTCGCCTATTCTTGACACCAGATTCCTAGCATCCTCTGCGTTGATGAGTGTTAAAAATATCCGTGTTTTAAAATGATGGACCCAATTTCAAAGCAGTATATTTCGCGATGGCAACATGTTACAATTACACAAAAAGTTACCAACGGGTTGATAAGTTATCGAGTTTTACTAACCATTTTATAAATGCTCTATGTGCCCTCCACCTGCTGTACGGACAACAGCAAGACGATAGTTGAATTCGTCCCAAACGCCTCTCAAAGTGTCTTCTTCCACTGAAATCACCGCTGCCGTGATTCTGTTTTTGAGGTCATCCAGATTAGTCGATAATGGTGGCACAAAAACACCACCATGCTCTTTGACATTGGCGGATCAATGCTAAAACGCCGTTGAAACGCACGCTGCACCGCAATTACGGATTCAGTCTTGCTGAACTGCAGAACGCAAAACGCCCCTCGTGTTGCGGGGTCATCGTCTTGCGAATGACTGAGGCTAAGGGCTGTTTGTGCGCTGGGAGAGACATCCAGCAGTAATCATTTATAACTCTATGCCCCGCCCTCTCTGTATGCCCTGCCCTTTCAAGTGTAAGAGTTTCATTCATGGGCGGTTCGTGGTTGCAGAGATATAGCGATTTCAAATTGCGTCCATCGCTTTGAAACACCCTGTATATTCAATGCAGCCTCAATGAGTCTCGAGAGGGCCCTCCGTTAAGATGTTAAACAAATGTCTTTTTCGTGATTTTGCTTTGCATGTGGGAGGAAACCAGTGTGCCCAGAGAATACCCCCCGCGTGCATGGGGAAAACACTCAACAATTCACACAGACAGGTTGTGAACACATTTGCTGGACTGCCATCTCTTGACCACATTGCAGCCCGGCGCGTTGTAAGTCTCACAACACGTGACGATCTCCCCATGATCCACAAACCCCAAGCCTCCCCAAGTGCCGGATTGCAGGCGCCCGCCCACCACAGTGCTGTATGTTACCGCAGCAGTTTTTTTATCTGCATGGCTGGCAAAACTCAAAACAATGAAATGAATAGAATAATTGCTGTATGGGAAAAGATCTGCCTTTTCATGTGTGTGTCTGAGTATGGCCATATGTATGTCAGACGGGCAATGCAGTGCTCTAGATGGTGAGATGAAGCATGTGATACGATTGAATATAAGGGAAAATAACTGTGTGTGTGTGTATTTTTGTATAGCTGTCATACTTGCAACTTAAATGTGCGATGGAGAAAAATATATGATTATTATCATGAAGGGTTAGGCATATGTTTGTGTGTGTGTCTCTCTGTCTGGGGGAAGCGGTAGTGTAGTGGTTAGCACACTGAACTATGAACCTAACGACCCGAGTTCAATTCCTGCTCACGGCCAATATCAGTGATGAATATTTAAACCGGCTCTGGGCCTCCCCGAGGTCGACTCAGCCTTAAATCAGTACCTGGCGCATAGCTAACCATAAACAGCGGCATTGGGGAGGCGACGATGGCTGGGTGTGCTGCTGACCCATCGCCTATCCATGTTCCTTGTTGGCCTTCGTCGGTGCTCGTTAACAGCATTTGCCCCACCTGTATTGTTTAGGCGATACATCGAGATTGAAAACTAATTTCTTTAAAACTGATTTTTGTGTTTAGTTTGTTGTCCTTCCAAGCACCTCCGATTAGCACGGTTGGCAATGTACGGTGTGAAAGAAGTTCAACATACTTACACACAGCTGGTGCTGAACAAGTACAGCGATATGGCCACTGCACCTACTAATCTGGCGACCTGAATTCAATCACCCGTCACGAATATCAGTGATACCAGAACTTGTCCTGGGCCTCGCCTAAGTTAACTCAGCCTTAAATGTGTACCTGGTATTGTGTATGTACTGAGGAGACAAAGGCAGCCGGGCGTGGTAATGACCATACCAGCCTCTCATATACTTGGCCAGCCTAATAGGTGCTGACTAACAGTACTTGCCTCGGTAGCTTAAGTGGCTATTAAAGTATCTTTGTGTGTGTGTGGCATACCAGACGTCATAGGTGCTCGCTAACAGCACTTACCCCAACAGTCTGTTAAGACTAAAGTGGGGTAGGGGGCAATCTTTGTTTAATTCAGACAAGCAGCAATACGTGCCTAAGCCACAGTGAAAGAGAGCCAGGAGTGCGAGAGAGAAAGAGAAGTGGAACGGGAAGGAAATAAAAAAGCAGAGGAGAGACCCGTTGCTCGTAACACAACACCAGCCTGGGCAGTGCATTTCAGCATAGCTATGTGCATTGCGTTGCCATGTCGTTAGCACTGTATTTTGCGTATGACCGCAACGTGCTCGAAGGCATTCGCATCGTGCCTCTGTCACAAATTACACGGGGCCAATCGTGCGTTTACGATCCGCGGAGAGTCGCGTGCGTGCAAGAGATAAAGAGCCCCGCGAAGGTTGGCAGATCGAAAGGCGGCTTCTCTCTCTCTGTGCCTTGTGATGGTGGGACTTTTTTTTACACGCAGCGAGAAGCTACCGCCACCGGCCAGATAATCTTTGTGCATATATTTATATAGATGCATCTGTGGCCAGTTGATTAAATTTTTTTTTAGAAGTATTTTTGTTTTCATCCTTAACCCATTCCAACGCCCCCACGTCATTAGCGCACGACGCGCGTTAGAATTTCGCGTGCGTGGCGAGGTGACCGGGTGGCTCAGAGGTCAAAGGGCTGTGCTGGCACCACTGGGAGCCTGCGTTTAAAGCCAGGCAGCTGCCTGTGATTAGACCGCCTTCTCAAGTGCAGAGTGTGGATGGTCCCAGACCATTCACCAATGTGCTGCTTTAAAAAAAGAAAATCCCCATCACATTAAACTTGGATCTGCACTAGAATTTTACTCAAATTTCAAGTCTTAGAATTTTAAAAAAATATCGATTTGACTGTCACGTGAAAAACGCGACTCTCGGCGTCGGAGCAGGTTAGAAAGCGCTGTCCCCGAATATGGAGACCGGAGGTAATTGGAAGGGGTTTCAGGAATAGCTATGTGGTGTTCAATTCGCGTGGGTGATTCTCCAACGCAAAGGCCATGCTCTTTGTTTTTTTTCGGTAAAGACGGAAGCTTGTGTTGCCTCCGAAACGTCGTGATTTTAAAAAAATTACCTACGTGACTTTACCGACAAAACCAAAGAGTATGAATCCTTGCAGTCACGAAAACTTCAAATCTAGAAGCAAAGGCCATGCACCGCGAGAGATCTGACAGAACACTTTGTCTCGGTTTAAACCCGGGTAGTAAATGACAAAGAAATTACAAACAAAAAGAATGCGCATCATGGAGATGGCCAGGAGATGGAAGTCCTGCGACTTATTCTTGAACCGATATGTGCAAAGCTTTGAGTCTTGCTTCATTGCTGTGATTTGTTTTAATAGTTTTTAGCTTTTGGTATTTTTGGTTCTCACCTGGTTGAAGAAACTTGAGTTGACTCTTCTTGCGTGTGGGGTGTTCTCTGGGTCCGCCTGTTTCCTCCCACGCGAAGCCAACAGCTCGTGAACGAAATTGGCCAAACATCCCAATGCAGTTCCCTCCTGAAAGAGTGTTGGGACTGAGTGAGGCTCTACTAAAAAGAGGGCATTATTAATCGTATTTGACAATTTCCACAGTCTCGTTTTAACAAAACAAAAAACACCTCTTTTGCATTGCATTTTCTCAACCTCTATTCATTTATGCAACACCGTCATGGTGTTTTGCCTTTGTGAAAAATAACCGTTTAGCCTCAACGGGCGCTCGCCTCGTTATAAACGATTTGGGTGGTGATTAATATGAAGTGTGTGTTGTATCCAAGACGAACTAAAGAAGAAATCCTAAGGACAAATTGAGGCCTGAAACTGAATGTGTGTTTCCTTCATCATCATCATCATTGCCATTGTTTGTCCGCCACTGGGGGGAGCCCCGCGCTCACCCCCCCCCCACACACAGGCACATCACCAACACCGAACGGTTACCGCGATGCCAAAATCCATCTGCAGCACTCAGACTGAATGATCTCATCGCATTATCTCCGCGACGGCCGACCTTGTGGGCGCATTCTCTCCTTTGTCTGCAACTCCGTCGCCAGGCTCGGCCATCGGCCAATCATCTCTTGTAGGGGCGATGTGTCCATCCAAAACCCACGCAAGAGTCAATGTGATGACTCTGATGCCCATTGGTTCCCTGACCTGTGTTCCTCTTGCTATCGCTCAGTCTGATTCCAAGAGTGCATCTCTCCACTGGGAGGGCCGTCCATAAATGACGTCACGCGATTTTGGACCATGTTTGAT
>CM025639.2:7900901-7969704 GCA_014621495.2 Entosphenus tridentatus | reverse complement strand
TTTTTTATTGTTTCCATTCTACGTGACTTTACCGAAAGAACCAAGAAGATGGCTAATTCTAATTTGATTGCAGGCTGAAGGAAACTGCGGCCTATCGCCTTATCGAGTATCCATCGGTATGCTAACGACTGCATTATAAAAGCACTACTTAACCTGGGTATTGGCAAACGTACGGGGACGATGCTGTGTGTGGACGTGGACTTTGGGTTTTTGTTTCCCCGTTAAGTGCACCTCAAGGTGGTCGGTAGCAGGGAGCTCGAGAAGAGAGCATTGCCATCATTGCACTCATAACATGACTCGTGATGTGTACGTGTGCGTAAGTAGTTAGTGTAGGAAAAAGCGGAAGCGACCCGAGTTTGAATCGCGGTCACGGACAAAATCAGTGACGAATATTTGAACTGGGCCAGGGCCTCCCCCTGGTCGCCTCAGCCTCGAAATGAGTACCTGGTGCGATGTGTAAACATCAGCAATGGGAAAGTGGCTGGGCGTGGTGCTGGCCACCCACCCCCTTGTGTGCCATGCCGGCCTTCATAGGTGCTCGTGAACAGCACTTGCCCCAACAGTCTGTTAAAGGTCGAAACGGTGGCTCTTTGTCTCGTGTCGTGTAATATGATGGTTAGCTACGAACCTGATGACCTGAATAAAAATGTACACTCACAACAACACTGGGAAGACAAAGGTGGCTGGGGTGCTGCTAGCCACGCCATCACCTGTACCACGATGGCATTAGTAAGTGCTCGCTTACAGTTCTACACACGCACACACATTGTCGATTCTAGTCACACCACACCATGCGCTTATTTTACGTGGCGTCAACATTATATGTCCAACCAAGGGTTCATATATCGATGATCGCTGCTGGAGGGCATCAAGGTGAAGGATTGAACTGATGTAGTTGGCAGCACAGTGTGCTAACCACCACCATCACACCCACACTCTCTCCCTTCAACACGTTCAAATACAACTCATCAATACACCCAATATCTATTTCTACTTAATGCATTAATGTGACATGGAGCCACTATTTATGGGACATCGGGAGTATCATGTCATGGTGTGCATAATAATGCACGTAATTATAATGCGCGTCCCTGTGTCAATCCACTGCGTGATCAAGACCTTCCTGTACCATGTCGGTCGTGGAGATTATGTGACTATACTTCACTGCGATGGTCAAAGCAGACTGTTACTGGCAGGAACCTCCTGGTTACATCATCCCACAGGGGATTATTGTGTCCGTCCGTCGTGCAGGGAGGGGCTGGGTGGGGAGGGGCTGGGTGGGGAGGGTGGGGCTGGGTGGGGGCTGGGTGGGGAGGGGCTGGGTGGGGAGGGGCTGGTCACCTCGTGGTGCCCTTATATAACTCAACGTTTAAGCTACTCACGCCGGCTTGTGCCGTTGACCCTGGCCATTGACCGAGCAACCCAACGTTCCTACCAGCTCCCTCCGCAGGAATGTGTTAAAGGGGAGGAGAGAGGCCCTCCAGAACCTGTTAGGATACCCCTCACTGCTAAAGATAGTTATGGCTGGGAACTGTACCGGATTATCCTAGTAGTAAAAGTAGCTACATATGCTATGGGCCCCGCACTTTCAAGGACCTCACGCTAAATGCTTTCAAGCTATCAATTCCGGTTCAGTGATTCTGCACTTGCTCCATTATTATAGTACTATACCACTTTCAACTTTTATGAACGACTGGGTGTTTAAAGTTAACGATTTGTCGTATTATCTGGCTGTGTAGCAAATGAAAAAATACAATTACTTTACTATGCATGTTAAAAAAGTATGTCTTTTAATATTTGTATTTTCTTTTAATTTAGGGCCCCTTTATAACATATGCTACAGGCCCCGCACTAGCTTAATCCGGCACTGGCTGGGAATACAACTCAAACAACCGGGTTAAAAGTCAATGCACAAACCACTGTGTCACCACTCCACTACTACGTTGTGTGGGAGAGACCTAATGAAGTGGTTCTGCAGTGACATCATTCCAGTGCCATGCCTTGACACAATTACCCCTTCTCCACAAGCACGTGTGAACAGAGCCAACTCACTCTATGCGCGGTTTTCCACTGGCTATATGCCGTACCGTGCTGGAACCAACTCGTGTTACAATGGCCTCACGAGACGTCTGAATGTGCCTTGTATGGGGCCAAGCAGGACCAGAAGCGTGGCTAATGACGCATCCATTGCGCGTGACGTCAGTGGGTACTCTGTGAGGACCCTTCGTCCTCCACCGCGTCATCCGTGGGCGTCTCAGCTTTGCTCATTGCGTGAGATTAGTGCAGCACGGCTCGGCTTCTGCAGTGGAAATACAACAGCGTGCCCTGAGCTTGCGCCAGGTTGTCTCGACACAGCTCTGGCGTGGCATGGTTGTACAGCAAAAAAGCGGTCTACGGTTTGAGGCTGCTGCTGCTGGATGCTTTTCTGGACAAGTATTTCCATGCCATATCAAATGACATTAATAACAGCGCTATCCAAGTTAAAATAATGATTTAAAATATGGCATCCTAGTTTCGTGCGGTATGTATATTAAAGGCACACAGTAGTTTGGATAAAAAAACATTTGACATTTGAAAGATCATCTTGTCAAACAAAATTTAATTAGAAGATTCCGTTGTGCAAATGCAAAACTTCTGAGGGAGGGGGGTGGTTTCTGGCAAATTAAGTTTAAAATGAAACTGCAAATGCAATTAGAGATTACATTGTGTAAAATTGCTGTTCCTCTACATTACAGTCTGTTCTCACCTTCCTGAGCAATCAAATTAAGGTTTGCCAAAACCAGCCATTGGAACTTACAACAAAAAAAATACTTAATTTTAATGCAAGCAGCATGAAACATCCTTGCCAAAAATAATCTGCTGAAACAAAGCGAATGGACCACATCTCACGATCAGCGTCAGACGTGGCCAGGGCTGATTGCAAGGACATTTTAACACTCGCTGGAGGTGGCTCTGTATTGGTGTATCCGTGTAAAAATGCGGCATAGTTGTTACAGGGTACGGAGCAAGAACTATCATCCAGAGGTCGCAAACGGGTTTTGATTCCTTACCCGTACCCGTACCCGGCCGCACCAGGGTCGCAAATGGGTACCCGTACCCGTACCCGGCCGGGTACGGGTACCCGTTCCCTACCCGTACCCTACCCGAAATGAGTGACAAACGGTTACTCACCAGTGACTCACGGCCTACCCGTACCCGTACCCGGCAGCACCAGGGTCGCAAACGGCTACCCGTACTCGGCCGGGTATCGGGTAGGGTACGGGTATCGGGTACCCGGTTGCGACCTCTGCTGCGAACACATGAGTGGGTGAGTTTTCACGGCCGTGCTATTGTGCGTCTCTTCGATGTGTTTTCGCGTCGTACCGCGCGTCGTTCAGCACGACGTCCGACGTTGTTAACGAGTACCCTCATAAGAGCCTCGTGTCCGCAGATACTTTAGCAGCCGCGTTTACACGAGTAAGTATTGAATTGGCGCCTTTGGGCTTTAGAAAATATCGTAACTTTTCCCCCTTTCCTTTCTCTTTTAATTATATCCCAAGGCATCTAAGCAGTGGCCACGGAAGACCATTGAATTAATGCATCTCTCTGAGACTTGCCCAAAGCATTTCATGTGCATACGTAACTCTTGCAAGAGAAACACTAATTTGTGAAAGGGATTGGAATTCTCAGTGGTATGTGCGTGTGTGGGAGCTTTCATAAGTGGTCCTTGGCATCCCATCCAAGGTCGAATCGGTCTTAAAAGATTACCCGGTGTGATGTGTGATCATCAGCAAGAGGGAGACAAAGATGACCAGGCATGGTGTTGACCACACGACGCCGTCATGGGTCCGTGCCGGCTTTTAAAAGTGCTTGCCAACAACAGCACTTACTCCCCCGGCAGTCTGTATTGGCTACATGGGAGAACGTTGTCTTAATCTTTGCGTGTCTGGAGGGGAGTTGGCATGGTAGGTCCGTGCAGTATACTACACTACGTTTCCACGGCCAAAAATAACAATTGTGGCAATTGGTATTTGAACCTGTGTAATAATGAGCTTCCTCGATTTCAACGTAACCTTAAATGAGTATCCGGTGCAGTGTGTATACATCAGCAACGGGAAGACGAAGGCAGGCAGGTATTGAGCTGGCCACACCACTGCCTTGTCTACCTCGCTCACTAACACCACTTCCCAGACAACCAAATCACCCCCGAGTGTGCTCTATCTTGTCAGATCTACAAAGAACAGCAGAGCTGAGCCTGCCAGCGGAGTCAGTACTTGGCCGAGAGACTGCTTGATAATACCAGAGATGGCAGAACAGCCATATTGAACCCTTCAGTGTGAAAGCTTTGAGTGTCACCGCCTCACACGTGCGATGGGTTTAGCCAGGTACTCCACGATCCTGCCACAAACATTCCAGTGCAGGAACCCGATAAAACCCGAGTCTTGATACTCTCAAAGATAAATGCATGAGGTGTATCGTTATTGTAACGAGTTGCTTCTGTAGTATACAAGGTTAAACAGGGGAACTTTGCCTTCGAGGTTCGGAAGTGACAATAGTGTTGTCTTTGTAGAGTGCATTACGATCCGCTACGTACGGTGCGAAAGAAGCTCAACATATATACATACATGATCCAACTGATACATGTTCAATTCTTTGCCACACAGCTTCAGTTTCCAGTGCCATTTGAGCTGGTCAGGGTCTCCCTTGGGCCATCTGAGACTTAAATAATTACCTGGCATAGTGTGGGAACATTGGCACGAGACAAAGGCTGTCTACACCACCGAGGCTCGTATGTCATAGCAGCCTTAATAAGTGCTCACCCACAGCACTTGCCGCTAAAGCGTAAACTATTTGTTTCATCTGATTTGTTTGGTAAAGGAGAAACAGCCACAGGGCATAAAATATACAAAAAAAGCCCCTTTGCATGGACACGAATTATCTTTTTAAATATCTTTATTATGTCTCCGTTTTAATGAGACGTGAAAATAAAATAAAAAAAAGAATGATTGTAATGAAATATGACGACAGAGTAATACATTACAGAAATTATGTTATTGGGAATTACTTTTATAAATAATTAAATGCTTTGTAAGATGGAGACATCAAAAGCATACCCGATTACAATATTCCAACTCTGAAATTAAAATGCAGCGGCTGTTATCCACATTACATTTTGTCCGTAAAATTTCAGTTTAATACTCTTTTTCCCGGACTCCATCAGCCCTGCCTCTCCTCGCCTTACGTGGTCCCACATTGCATCAAACCATCACCGTCACGATTGGGACGTGGCTGTTAACAAACAAACCATCATCATCGCACCTTTGATGAGCACGGTTGGCTACGTACGGTGCGAAAGAGGCTCAACATACATCCATGCGTATGGCACAAATACCTCCCCTGTTCCACCCTTCAAGACAATTTCCTTCATAGTAGATATAGAGTAATCTTGGGATCGTCCCAAGTCATAATTCTCAACAGATAGGACCCCAACCCTGGCAATCATTTGGCATGTAATAATGCTTCGATTTATACATAAAAATTGATGTGTGCGCTGACAGTTGGATGTAAGAATCAATTATCATTATTTCATGTAAGAGGTGAAGGTAAAATGTGCATCCCTGCAATTGCTTTTGCTCACACAACTGCTGGTACAATGACCTCCAGAGGTCATCGGTTCGATCTCCCGGCGTGGCAGTCGATACAATGGGGCATGTTTCTTGAATCCCTTTGCGCCTCCGTCCACCCAGCAGAATAAATGGGCACACCGCGGTTAGTCAATCAGCGGGTTGCCGAGTGGCAGGGTACAATGTGGGTGCTCCGACTTCTTTCAAGACGTCTGGTCAATGTGAAAGGGTAAGCCGCATACCCTCTAAAGTGGCTCTCTAGAGCTCCCTCTAGTGCAGGCCCTATCGGCAGTGGTAGAATTAGCAAACACTTGAAGTGCTGCACCTTCAAAGCATCACTGCACATCAATGATATGGGTCCTGAGCTGTCCATTATAAATTTGAGACTTCATACTGAAATTTAAAAAAAATTAAGTCAGGTGCTTAAGTATAGAATTCAATTGACGTCACTGCATTTGACATGCAACGTTGAACTATAAAGGTATTGAGGTGCAGTCAAAGCAACATCACTGGAGAACCATAATGACGAACATGGCCGTAATTGAAAGCTTTTAACTCTTGTCGGAACACGCAGCCTCGGGAACACAACCTGGGCATTCGCTTTTCGGGGGTTTTTTTGAGGATGCAGCTTCTTTTTTTGAATGGTGCTGCATGCATTTGATGTTTCCCACCGACTTAAAAGACTCTTTTGCATTGGGTTGTATCGCCAACACCGAAGTACTGCAATGCACGTTTGACCATCGCTAAAGCCCTCGATATGTGCATTGTCCCACCAGAGCGCTTCCCCTTTTGCCCCTAATGGATTCTCACCACCGCTTAATCCAAGTGTCGATGTTGTATTGACCTCATAACCCCAAGCGCACACAGTCTGCATTTAAACGAATAATGCCCCAAACTAAATACAATGAGGGCCAGTCTCACAAGCAGCATGCATGTTAATAGCATGCGTCCGCTGTTGCCAAGATCATGTATCATCATCATTACCATCAGCTGTGATCAATCCACTGCTGGATTAAGGCCTCCCCATGCCTTCACCATCCCTCATGGTCCTGCAATGGAACAATCCACCCGGCACCTGCATGAGCCGGTCTCATTGCTCCATTTCTGGGGTGCCAATATGTTAACTCCCTCACCTGGTAAACAGGAGGGCCGTGGATTCAATCTCTACCCTGACGCCTGCTGTGTATTTGGAGTTTGCGTGGCTCTCTTTCCACATGATAAGCCACTTCATTGAGCTATCATTCGTGATCAGGCCACTCCTGAAGAAGAGCCATATAGATCAGTGCCCTTCACCTGGTAAAATAAAAAATAGTTTGGAGTTTAAATAGTTTAGTTTAGATGTCCTTGTGGGTTTGTTTATTCATTTATATGCCACTGAACAGGTACAGTGAGGGAAAAAAGTATTTGATCCCCTGCTGATTTTGTACGTTTGCCCACTGACAAAGAAATGATCAGTCTATAATTTTAATGGTAGGTTTATTTGAACAGTGAGAGACAGAATAACAACAACAAAATCCAGAAAAACGCATGTCAAAAATGTTATAAATTGATTTGCATTTTAATGAGGGAAATAAGTATTTGACCCCCTCTCAATCAGAAAGATTTCTGGCTCTCAGGTGTCTTTTATACAGGTAACGAGCTGAGATTAGGAGCACACTCTTAAAGGGAGTGCTCCTAATCTCAGCGTGTTACCTGTATAAAAGACACCTGTTCACAGAAGCAATCAATCAATCATATTCCAAACTCTCCACCAAAGAGCTCTCCAAAGATGTCAGGGACAAGATTGTAGACCTACACAAGGCTGGAATGGACTACAAGACCATCGCCAAGCAGCTTGGTGAGAAGGTGACAACAGTTGGTGCGATTATTCGCAAATGGAAGAAACACAAAATAACTGTCAATCTTCCTCGGCCTGGGGCTCCATGCAAGATCTCACCTCGTGGAGTTGCAATGATCATGAGAACGGTGAGGAATCAGCCCAGAACTATACGGGAGGATATTGTCAATGATCTCAAGGCAGCTAGGACCATAGTCACCAAGAAAACAGTTGGTAACCTACTACGCCGTGAAGGACTGAAATTCTGCAGCGCCCGCAAGGTCCCCCTGCTCAAGAAAGCACATATACATGCCCGTCTGAAGTTTGCCAATGAACATCTGAATTATTTAGAGGACAACTGTGTGAAAGTGTTGTGGTCAGATGAGACCAAAATAGAGCTCTTTGGCATCAACTCAACTCGCCGTGTTTGGAGGAGGAGGAATGCTGCCTATGACCCCAAGAACACCATCCCCACCGTCAAACATGGAGGTGGAAACATTATGCTTTGGGGGTGTTTTTCTGCTAAGGGGATAGGACAAATTCACCGCATCAAAGGGACGATGGACGGGGCCATGTACCGTCAAATCTTGGGTGAGAACCTCCTTCCCTCAGCCAGGGCATTGGAAATGGGTCGTGGTTGGGTATTCCAGCATGACAATGACCCAAAACACACGGCCAAGGCAACAAAGGAGTGGCTCAAGAAGAAGCACATTAAGGTCCTGGAGTGGCCTAGCAAGTCTCCAGACCTTAATTCCATAGAAAATCTGTGGAAGGAGCTGAAGGTTCGAATTGCCAAACGTTAGCCTCGAAACCTTAATGACTTGGAGAAGATCTGCAAAGAGGAGTGGGACAAAATCCCTCCTGAGGTGTGTGCAAACCTGGTGGCCAACTACAAGAAACGTCTGACCTCTGTGATTGCCAACAAGGGTTTTGCCACCAAGTACTAAGTCATGTTTTGCAGAGGGGTCAAATACTTATTTCCCTCATTAAAACGCAAATCAATTTATAACATTTTTGACATGCGTTTTAATGGATTTTGTTGTTGTTATTCTGTCTCTCACTGTTCAAATAAACCTACCATTAAAAATATAGACTGATCATTTCTTTGTCAGTGGGCAAACGTACAAAATCAGCAGGGGATCAAATACTTTTTTCCCTCACTGTATTATTAGCCACCGGCTGTCACCCCTCTAGCGTACAGCACACTAGTAGAGCATTTGACTACAGGTAATATACACTTGCTTAATTAATTGGAGTTTATACTGTGGTGTTTGACTTCTAGAGGTACCCAAGTGGATTTGAAGATCGTTCATATATTGTCAGACACCGATCTGCCACCCCCAAATCTTCGATTCGAATCTGGCTCTGATCCACCAGTGTTTAAACTTGGTTCTCAAGTGTAGATCATTGATGGTCTTAGCTCAGTCACCGATGACTGCGCGAAATATCAAACACAGTACGGTATTAAATGTCGGTCTGTCAATTACGTTGGCATATTCCAGTTTTAAGGCTTCAAAAACTCTGTGTGATTGTCAGGCAATTAACGGGTTTTGCAGCGGGAATACGTGTGCACTGTCCAGTGTTTACAAGAGGCGTGGTGAAATGACATGAGAAGCACTTCATGTCACGTACTCCTTTCATAGCCACATGCAAATAGTTCAATTTAAGTATAGTTGAGAGGGAAATAGCACAAAAAAGCTACATTTTTTTAAATGCGAGTACTGATTCGCAGTTCTATTTACCAGCAGCCCTGACCGAACAAACCGACCAGTCACACTGAGACATGTCTGAACAGTGTGGTGGGGGTGGAGACGTAGGCATATTTGCATGCAAAATAAATCTGGACTCTATTGTACGTAGGGTGTGTAGGCATTAATGCCTGAAAAATACATTTATTTTTTGTGGGGGGGGGGGGGGGGGGAGTGAAAAAAATCAACAATTTTTGTAAACTTGTTGGATCAACTTTTTACCACCACATCTGGGCGGTGGGGGGGTCCACTTTCTGCACCTTTTTGATTCAGGCTTCTGCAAGGCTCTCAATTTAGTTGATGGATAAACGGACACACAGAACGCCGGGCTTTTATAATAGATGCGAGCATATAGAGGAAACTTCCAATCATGCATTATACACTGGTTATTCAAGGATATGCAATACAAGTCAGTTTTGCTGTACAATAAGTTATTATTATGAAAAGTCACTAATACCAACACACTTTATTAACTTACTGAATGGAGCTCATATCCATGTTGGGGGGTTAACTTACCAGTGGTCATCATATGGTTAAGACTGGCCCCAGATATGGGAATGTAGAAATGCAACTGCAAGTCCACTAAAAGACATGAGTCCCATCCCTTGTGCATTTGAGCAAGGGGATATAAAAAAAAACAAGAATGCTCTTTATCCCAGAAATTGCGTGCGATGCCAATTCCACATTCCTATGGTAGGTGACAGACCATACTTTGGACGACAAATGCCTCCTCTTGTGTATCTCCGGATGCTTTGGTTGTTCACCTGATGAAGCTAGTTGTAATTACTGGCGAAACGTCGTACTCAGATTGTAAATGTTGTGGCTTGGCTCTCCAACACACCGGTTTACTGTACAAGTGACGAATTGGCACGTTCTGTTTACGTGACAACCCTCACTAGTTGGCTGTGTCGGGTGGTGGTGGGTTTAACGACACATTTATATATTTATGCGATCTAACCCAAAAAACCTCTATTATTCCGGGTGCTCTATTCTCTCTTAAAATTAACAACACACAACCTTGCAATGCTGATATATTTGTCCGTGAAAGCCATGGGAAAACAACGCATACCTGTGCCGAAACAAACATTCTGTGGTCATTTTAGACAGATGTATAATGTTGTCCTTAGATGGCTACCTTGGTATGGCTATTCATCAATGCTTAATTAGAAGAAAAATAGCAAACCTTTTGTATTTAGAAGCTCCTGCTTTTGCGAGCCCCTTATGTTACACCGTCTCTACATTGAACGGTGTATGAATGGTTGAATGACATAACGCACTGCGTGTGTGCGAGCGTGTGCAAGCACTGTTACGATCTCTGCGATCTAGGTTTGATTCCCGTCCATGGCTAACATGATATGAAGTGTTTTAGCCTGTCCTGGGCTTCCCCTATGTCGACTTGGCCTTCAATAACTACCTGGTGATGTGTAAACATCAGCACTGGGGGTTGGGGGGGGAGACAAAGGCAGCATAGTGCTGACCACTCCACCCCTTCATGTACCACGCTGACCTTTAATAGGTACTCGATAACAGCATTTGCTCCACAAGTCTATAAGACTACACAGGGGACCTGTGTGTGTGCGTGTGCGATTGAGTACAATGTAATATCATTCCTTGACTGTGCTATAATTCTTTCACTGTGCCATAATTCCTACCAACATCAGCATGTGGGCTTGGCAAAATGAGTTCCCCAATTTTCACGCGCCCTAAAATAAAAACATTATTGCAGTAGTCTGACCAAAACCAGCATCTATTATGAGATACAGGTGGCCAGGTCTTGCATAATGGTCGCTTTATTACCATTCCGCATTAATAAATGCTCATTAACAATGCTTTAATTAGCATTGTATAAAGCCAATACGATGTTAATTACGCACGGAGCAGTGGTGTATTGGTTGTTAGCACCGTGTGCTATAATTCCAAATGCCTGGGTTTAGATTTTCGCCCTTGAAAACACTGGCAGCCAATGCTATCGTTACTTTACTTGGGCCGCATGTAGGTCAACTCAGCCTGAAATGAACAGGCAAAATAATTCGACACGGCGTTCATGTGTCCTCCTGGCACTCACCCCCAACAGTCTATAGAGCTGAATGGCTACATCTGCTTTGTGTTGTTTTTTTACAAATCTAGACGGGTGAAATAATAAAGAGAATTGTAAATTGCATCGATTTGCTCATTGCCAATTTACATCTATAAAGAGAGTGGGAACAGCAAAAAACATTTTCAATTCAGTTTGGTTTGAAAGCGCGATTTGAAATAGGGGTGGAAATACGAAAGTGTCTCGTTAATGCACATGCCGATGATCATTAAATTAGTGCCGTCTGTGATGGAAATGAACAATGATGGAAATTCTCGGCTCTATCAATTTAACATTTTGCACATTTTGTGAATGGCGAATGGATTTTTACATCTTCAAAAGGCAGGAATGGAGGCACATCTCTGCTCTCTCGCTCCTGCCTATTCCTCACGAAGTTTTGGAACGGCTCTCATTAACCTCCTCACGCGGGAATGTTTCTGCAATTTGTGTCCAAGTTCACATGAGGACATTACCTTATGTTATGCTTAACTGGCCTAGTTGCCACCCTTACCGAGTCAAACTCATAGATTTTTGTTTGCGTGCTGAACCGAGCCCTATCGTTTAGATAGAGTGCTATTGCCATTCATATCTCGTCATCCAGCAGCATTGGTTTAACGAGCCTGACTGCTGAAAAGACACACAAGGCTTGAAACTGGAGAAGAGATGTCTTGCTTAAACAACAATAATGTATGTGGAGGCGCAGAACAGAGTTCTGCTCATATTTGCTATTAACCAGTGAGCATTTCAGTCAACGTAGAGCGTTGCCATCACGAGGAAAACGACGCCACTCGCTGAATGAGGACAATACTTGATGTGTTTGATATCCTTTCATAGCCAATCGTGTTTTTTTCGTCTTGCACAACTACCAGACTGCTCTCATAAGCTGCGTGGACGATCGATTCGTTTCTATGTACCCGTTTGCCAAATAAGTCTCCAGGCTATATTTTTCGGGGAAGTCCTGCATTGTGATGATTGGTTAACAACCTATTTTCTATGCTTCATTCTACATGCCACTCCTAGAATAGCCACTTTCGAGGTACAAAACACATTCCTGCGGAGAGAGCTGGTAGGAACGTTGGGTTGCTCGGTTAATGGCCAGGGTCAACGGCGGCGTGGTGTATTCCGCAAATATGCCCGACTGTGAGGGCGGGCACAAGCCGGCGTGAGTAGGTTAAACGTTGAGTTTTATAAGGGCACCACGGGGTGACCAGCCTCTCCCCACCCAGCCCCACCCAGCCCCCCCACCCCCACCCAGCCCCACCCTCACCACCCACCCAGCCCCACCCCTCCCTCCCCACCCAGCCCCTCCCCACTCTCCCCACCCAGCCCCTCCCCACCCTCCCCTCCCCACCCAGCCCCTCCCCACCCTCCCCTCTCCACCCAGCCCCTCCCTGCACGACGGACGGATGGACACAATAATCCCCTGTGGGCTGATGTAACCAGGAGGTTCCAACCAGTAACAGGACTTCCTGGGGAAACCATGACAGGTGGGAAACCAGCCACACCATAGATGTGCCGGTGGGTATTTCACACACCGTGACCACTGCATGATCCATGAAACAAAACGTCCTGCACTACATCTATCTAGCATCATGTTCTCGAGTGTTGGGAATTAATGGTTTCAGCTTGGACACCAATGATAGCTTATTTTACGTTGGCTTATTCAATTTCTGGAGATTAAGAATTTGAGTGTGACCGTAATTCTCTGCCCACACATTTCACTGCAGCAATTCATAACATGTGCAAAAGAATTTCTGGAGAAGCGCTCAGTCAGCCTTCACTCAGAGATAGGTCGCTCTTTCTCCCCTGGGTCTAGGATTCCTTACCTTTGTCATCCACGCTGTTGGCTCCCTGCCCCTGTTCAACACCATACTCAAAAAAGTTAAACATTTCCTCTGCATATTACTCTATTACAAATAGCTTTATATTTACCTTATATCCCCTGGATGCCCATGTTCCATTATTCTGTACAAAGTCTTGGGATCTGATTGCATGTAGACGTTATTTAAATTCATAATTGTATTGTAAATTTTAATGTGTTTCGGCCGAATACAAATTGCTAACATTTCAGTGCCTTTGCTTTTAATTTCAGCATGAACAGATGGAAGATACATGATCTATGTGTACCGATACATCAGCTGCCCGTGCTGTGATTGAAAGGACACCCTAATAAGTACAGACGAGCATTTAACATTCGCTTGAATAACACACGATATACATCTTTTTTTTTCCTTCTTGCTAGTTAATTTATTTTGTATGCATTGTGGGCTGAGAGAAGAGTCTGCCCATTGCAGATTAAATCAGGGCCGAGTGACGTGCGAATTGAATGAAGCTTTGCGGTAAGGGTCGTTGAGCTTGTCGTGTTTTTCAAGTGAGTATCATTCAAAGAAAAATGTGAAAGTAAAACCAGAAAGGCAGCGGTAAACACAGGTGGCGGCCTCTATTGTGCTGCATGTTTTGAGTGGACCCACCATCATTGCCATCAATATTATGCTGCAAATTAAAGGCAAAAACCAGCACAAATTGTCCACGCAAAGCCCTTTTTGTCAATCCACTATTGGATGTAGGCCGACCCATACCATGCAGGTGCTCGGGATATTTGACCATACTCAACACTGGCTAGTAGAGGTTGGGTGAAGTCGGGGAGCGTAGAGGCAGGAGGATAGAGTTTGGAGCATAGTACAGTACAACAATGGATTTTAATATACTGCCCTCGGCTGACCTAGTAGCCCCACTCACCGGCACTGAATATTGGAAACAAATATAATCGTCAAATATTATTTTGTGCTAATACGATGAACTTAATATATTTTGTCACAATACAGAGGGTACTTCAACAACCCCAATTAATCTTCCAGCTATAATCCAATCAATGTCTGCTTTATCGCAGTTTGCTCCTTCTCCTATTCTGCCTCCACAGACTGCAATGCTCCTACCCAGGATCACATATTTGGGTGAAACTTCCATACACGCTAGGCTGGGAAGGGTCCACCAGAGAGGAGCACAGCATTTGAATTTGTCCACCTGCCTATGGTGACCTTGTAATGTTATCACCTAGTTTTTATGGTTTCCTCCCACATGCAAAATATTCCTTTAAAACATAAATGACCAATCTTCCGTACGCAGGACTACTGCTGCTTCCACTGCGGGTCACCAGCACAGGGTCACAGCGCCCTCCACCCCAGCCGCTCGCTCGTAGCGGTCCACAGCTCGCCAGCAAAGAGGCCCAAGTCCATCTCAATCTGGCGTCGCCAGGTGTGACGAGGCCAGGTGTGCCCAGGATGGCCGCCTGAATACTTGCCACCATCGTCACGTGGTCTCACTCAGTGCGTTCACCTTTTTTTTCCCTGAAGGCTCATTGAGGCTTTCGTGGCGAAATTAATTAGATTATTATTATTATTATTCTTGGTTCTTTTGGTAAAGTCACGTAGAAGGGAAATAATACAATTATAAAAATTCAACAATAAAATTATCACGACGTTTCGATTGCAACGCAAGCAATCATCATCAGGTGTGAAAACCACGGCAAGAAAATTTGAAAAGAGTGGCGATGTGGTTTTCACACCTGATGCTGATTGCTTGTGTTGCAATGGAAACGTCGTGAGAATTTTATAGTTTTATTTTTTATTATTTTATCATTTCCCTTCTACGTGACTTTACTGAAAGAACCAAGAAAATGAATCCCTGCAGTCACGAAAGCTTTACATCGAAATTTAGATTATTATTGTTGTTTTATAATTTTGAGGGGTTTTCTTTCAAATAACGTCCCAAAATTGGTGTCATGTCATGATTAAAAAAAAACTATTGACAGTCTGAACTTTCACAACAAGCAGATTAACATCTTCTGGTGACAGTGAAATCGCCCCAGAAGTTGAGTTTCCAGAACTGCATTTTAGTTTATAAACGTACCCTGTGTATGTAGCATTGAAGTGTGCATTCATCAGATGTGGAATGTGCCAGCTTTAGTGACAAACCGGATTTATTATAATTTTTTTACGTGGTCTTTGGTGACCAGGCTGGGACCATCCACTTGCTACGCTTGAGAATATGGATCAATTACAGATGCCGTTTATTTATCGTCTCCATAAATCCCAATTGTTTTGACCCTTGTTGAGCTCATTCACTTCGCATTAGGCAATCCGATAATGTGTTGCACATTGGGGTGTTGAAGTAAAACAGATGCTGACAACACGCTTGAAGTTGCCCAAAAAGTGAGGGAATGTTCGCGGAAAATCTGTTGTGGATTCTAAATATTATTTTTAGACTTGCAAGGTTGACTATCTTGCGCAGCTGCAAAGGCGCAATTACAGGAGGACAGAGACATACATATTTCAGAAAGTGTCAATTCTCCAATTTCCATTCAGGTGCTTTCCTTGTTAAGGGGCATTAGGGAGGAGTGGGGGAGAATCCACTATTTTAGGGCATATAAAAAGGCGTGCCATGTAGTGCAGATAATAAGGTCTGTTGAATTTCCTTCAAAAGTCATTACGCGACCTCACAATGATCATGGTAACTAGAAAATATAGCGCAGGAAATGCCTAAGTCGAGTTTTGCACAGCATCAAGACCCCATTTTTAATGAGTTTATATTGTCGTAGATGAGGTCACTTTCCCATTTCAATTATGGTGCCCATTCACACCCAGCAATTGAGAACGTCAATAGCTCACCCCTCCGCAAACCAGCGGGTGGGGATGAGCACTCGTCTTTTTTCGTGGATGGAATTTCGGGCGCAAGGCAATTACATATAAAGTTGTGCCGTTGAAGGGCACTGCACTGTTAAGGTTTTCAAATTAAGCAAATCCATGGCTTTCGTGCAACCAAAGTTTGCGTGTGAATTCTTTACCGCAGAAACCCTTTTTGTTGTTGCTCTTACCCTACCAATTATATTCCAAAGCCCTAATGGCACGGTCATAGGAATATATTTCCATGTGAAAGTCTCGCGGCTGTCAGTGTACCACCTTGTTGCATGGAACAGCTCTGGCAGACAGTACCACAGAACAATTTCTGAGGTATCTTCAATCGGCCTCTTTATCCGCAGGGAACACCATCATATGCCCTGCAATGAACGTTTATCCAATTTCATGGACAAACCAAGCTTAATTTTACGGTGGCTGGGGGTGGGGGCTTGGGTAAGTTATGCCAATTATGTGGATGATGCATGAGAAACCAAATATAATGTGATGGGATTGTTTTTGTGTGTAGTGATGTAGAGGCACTAAATTCACCACCATAATGTTAAAAATATTAATTGAGCGTTGAAGCCTCTCACACCCACGAATCATGACAACTGATGGAATTGTCGGGCAGGCAAATTGTCGCATGCCTAGAGTTTCATATATGTCGCGTCTTTAATATCTGTCATGTGTTACCACTAAGCAGGTGTTTGCGGTTGTCCTGTTCAGCTCCCACGTGTGTTTTCAGGTTGTCTTTCATTTGAAGGTAGTTCAGATGCTTGTGAGTTTGTATTTTTTTTTACACGGTTACTGAGCACAGGCCCAGAGGGCCACAGTTCCAAGAGAGTGAGTTAATAGACTCGGCCATGTCAAATCGCATCACATCAATTTGCCTTTTTATTATCTCAACCTTGCCCAACTCTGTGGTCTACAACATATTGGATGATTGCCAGGAGGTCAACCACTCTCGTACAGAGCTTAAATAAGTATTAAGCACTGCTGCGTAGGTTTTCGTGGTTGTGCTATGCATAGCGTGTGGCAACCGTAGCGCAGCCTTGGGTACTGCCGTTAGTATTGCTCAGTGCTGTGTTTTTTTATTTTGATGTCTACAAGCTTGCCTGTGAGAAACCAGACAAGCCTCTGCATTGATTCACGTTCATTTTTGATGGAATGCCTTTTCTCTATATTCCCTATTCAGAGCCACTTCTATCAAGATAGTCTCAAGACCGATTCATTTTAACTTAAAGCTTTCGTGACTGCAGGAATTCATATTCGGTCGAAAATACAATTGCTTGTGTTGTGATCGAAACGTCGTGATATTGTTATTATTTTTAATAATTTTATTTTTTCAATCTACGTGGCTTTACCGAAAGACCCAAAGAATATTAATTTTAATGAGATTGTCTACATTATTTACAATCCCTCATTTACTCAATTACAGCAATATTATTTATTTTGATCTGGTTTTATATTTCACTCAAGTTTTATTTCCGAGGTTAAGTTTTAGCACCTTGGTGGTACACCCATCATTTAAAAAATATACTCGAATTCACCAGGGGTTATCAGTTAACTCACATTTGCCATTGTAATAAGCCCTTGGTTTTGTAATTGCCTCACCTCCAATCCTTTATTTTCACCATGAATCACATCGGGGCATTGATTTTGGCGTATTTATTTGCGTGAACTAAATGTCCTGTTAAATTATGCTCGGTTTATGGCTTTGAGTGTTGTTGAGTATTTGCTCAGCAGGCACAATAGATAAAGTTTCCCCTTCACAAACATGTGGACCGTCGGGGCAAGGCCTGCAGTGAAGAAACTATTGAGACAGACATGGCACGTGACAGGGTGGTGTGGTGAGCGTCACACCCGGCCACCCTTGTCTCCCAAGTGCTGATGTTTAGAAGCTGCACCAGGTACTCATTTCAGGCTGAGTGAACGTAGGGGTGTTTCAGAACAGTTTTAGATGCTGCGTACGGTGATTGTGCATTGCTGGGAATAAAACCCAAGGCTCCAGTTTTATAATGCAATGCACGAGCCACGATGCCACCACTCTCCCCACACTACAACATTTGCTACTAAGTGACAGTCGCGTTACCATAGTGATCCATTCCTCTCATATGCACAGTGGGTGGAAAACCGCTTCTCCCTACTATGAGCATCAAAGCTCACTTTGAAGGGATCGCAGAGGTAGCTCTGATATCTGCGTCCGTGGACTATTCTCTAACAGCCCATGCTTCAACAAGCCCATGCATGTTGAAGGCTGAGTTGACATAGGGGGAAGCCTCGGGCCAGTTCAGTTGATCGTCACTTATGGTAGCCATGCCCGCGAATTGAACTCAGACCACCACGTTCATAGCACAGTGCGTCCACCACTACGCTACCACTCCCCCACATCCCACAAAATACCCGAAGACAAAAAAAAGACACAAACGAGACCATATGCGAACACACACAAACACAGGCTCAACCTGAACCAGATTTATAAGTAGAGGGTGGTTATGAAGCCCCACTCGCTCGCTCACTAAAATATGGCACCTACATCAAAACACCTTTAATCTAAAAGCGGTTCCCCTCCCACACCCGCCACACTCCCTGCCAGTGCTCAGAGGAACTTGTAAATGTCGCAGAGAAACTCCACATACGGCATGCCGGTGTGAGGTGGAAGACCCCTGTCCTGTGATCTTTGGCTCTAAACACTGATTGATGGCGGTTCTGATGTTGACAGGAGGACCATCAGTCTTATAATGACCACGTCAGAGCCACTGAGCCAGCATTGCTGACATCCTAGGTTCAAATCAAAGCTCCAGCCATTTGGGACTATACCTGGTTCTCATATGCAGTGAGTTGATGTGCTTTGCCCAACTAAAACACCATAATGCTTCAGTATCTCAGAGGCAGACCAATACTCATTTGGTATGGTAAAAAAGCAGTGGTTAGAGCCTCAGGCTCAAATGCTGGAAGCCTTATGATTAATATGGTTGAGTGTAAATTCCTGAGGGTAACGGAGGCCGTTTCTGGAGTGGCATAGCTGAGGGAAGTCACCTAGTTTGTGTATAAGTTCAGACACGGTAAGTTTCTGTGTTGCATAGAGAGTTATAGAGTGAGGGTGAGAGAAGGGTGGCAGGTTTGAAAGGTCACAATCCATGTGACATATCAAGGAGGCGCTCGCAAATATCACTGGGAATGTTTACAATCCCACGTGTGTGCCACACTGTGTGAACGTGCTAAGCTAGCGGGGCGGTGGTGCTGCGGTGAGGACATTTGACTCGCAATCAGGAATGTGAGAGTTCGAATCCTGGTAGGGGACTGACTCGGCCTCTAATTTCTCTGGGGCCAATAGAATACGGAGCACTTTGTCAGGGATTAGCAGTCATCATTCTGAGAAGGCAATGATGCTGACCTTGAAAATATGAAACTTCCACCACTTGACTCAAGTGTACCAAAGAAAGTATTTTTTATTTAAAGGTAGGTGGTCACTTGACTTTAAATATCGGGGTTTTTTTTCATAAGTAAATTAGAAAGGGAGCATGAAAAGGTGGCACATGTTAGGGCTATTCACTGTCAGAATATAACGGAACAGTATTGACAGCATAATTGAAAGTTGTATTTTCTTCCATTGCGGTATTGACGTGCATCTCTCTGACCTTCGAATTTCCATTCTGAGCGTCGCCTGTGAAATACAGTTCAATCGTGAGTGCACGGATCCCTGAGTTTAGACAAGTTGCCTGGGCCCTCTCCACCTTCACAATATCAATAGTGCTGTTTGTGGTCAATGTCAATGTCCCTTTTTGTTTCTCTAATAGTCTGCGAATATCTCTGCCAAAATTAGTGTAAAGCATTTGTGATTCAGAGCCGCTGGTGGAACATCTACGTTCCTATGGCAGGAGCAGAAATCTCAACAGGACAACCCGCTGTTCTTATCTGATCATCATCATCCTACACCATGATCAATTCATCGCTAGGGTGAATCGGGTGCCCTAGCGACCAATGCGCTACCGCGCAATTGGGCCGGCAGCCTCGGTTACTTTTCCCTCCCGTTCACCTCATTCCCAAGGTTCTGGAGAAGATCAGCATGGATGAGAGTCTATGAGTCTCTTTGTGAGTCTATGAGTCGCTATGTGAGTCTATGGGTCTCTATGTGGGTAAAACAAACCTATAAGTCGCATAACCCTCCTCCCTATTTCCATAAATTACATTTTCAGTTTCTGGCCACTCGACAGGGCCACCCAGCTGCATATGTGTAGCCTGTCAGTAACCTACTTTCTGAACTTCCACCACGTTGTCCTGGAGGTAGGTTTTCACATCCCATATCAGATTCATCCCCAAGCAATCCAGCGTTCTTGCCTCTAAGTTGCCGAATGACAGAGCCAACGCGGCTATGCACAGCCATTTGAAATGTGACGAGGTTTCTCCAAATCCCAGCTTGTTGCTGGGATCGACCAGAGACAACCTGACGTTCAATGCGAACATGCAGATTTGTGTCAATCAAGTTGTTTACAAACATCAAAGGTAACATTTTTATCAATCATCTGGGGGGGGGGGGGTGGGGGAATCCAAGTGGAAATTATTTTTCTCCCAAAAATGCCCCTCTGACGTGCGGCTTTAATACATCGCACAGCTGAATGGCAATGAAGGAGGATAATGGACATCACAGGTGCTGAGGGCAAGGGGGGGGGGCGGGAATTTGGTTCTGAGTTTGGAATGAGCTGTGACAAACTAGTTTAAAGTGTTCTTTTTTTTTCCTCCCACCTAACATTCTTAACACCTGGTCAATCTTGTGATGTGTAATTGCTGCCAATTGTCTCCCCTTCTCTCAAGGGTAGACTTCATGGCCCGAAGCCGTGTCGGTGAACGTTCGTTCTGGTTCGATTTTTTGTTGTTGTTGTTGCGATACACGTGCGGGTACTTCAAAGGCCAGCAAATAACCAAGGCGAAGCAATGAATTTCAGCCGCCGGTTGTTTTATCAACTGGCCCCAAAAGTGTTTCCGGGAGTGCTGTTCGGGCAATGTCAGAACAATTCACCCTGTCCCCGGCGATCTTTCTTATCTAACCCTTTCCCATTCCGAGACATCTGCAAATTGCAAGGTGGGTGTCCCGTTCACTGCCGAATCTTGGAACGTGCAAGCGGTCAGCGTTTATTTTGTTCACAGAGGCGTAGCGCCGTTATTTTTTAAAGATATTGCGCTCACCGCAGAGAACCGTAGTGACACGACCGCACTCTTTGATAGCCGGCACCAAACTGTGCCACACACCCTCCCGCATGGTCTTGTGGGAGCCTCGGTACTCGTAAAGTTATTTTATTTTAGTTTTTCTTCCGGTTCCGTTCCGATGACGTACCTACACGCCACAGACACACACAGATACCCGTAGACTTACATTGAGATCCACAGGTAAGAAGGGCTATGGAGATGCCGCCGATGCTGGGCAGAGGGAGTAGAGGGAACCCGAGGGTAAGATGGGAGGATGTGGTGGAACGAGATCTGAAGAGATTGGATGTGATGAGAATAGAGGCACATATTAGCAGCACATGGAAAGAGAAAATCCGAGCAGCCAACCCCACGTCGTGATGTGACTTTTGGCTGGGAAGAATTGCAGCGAGCAGCACTCAACACAAAATAAAAAAAACTATTAAAAGCAACAATACTGCCCACTTGTTCTGCAATATATTCTGTTTTTAATACCTTATAAACCAACATTATTGGCAACTGTTGGCACCCACACATTGGAAAGCCAATTTCAACAACAAATAATTTATTTGGACATGAAAATACATCACAATATATTTATTATTCATTTTAACAAGGTGGCTTTTTTAATCCGATTGCTGTTTGTTTACCACACCTATTGGCACATTACAGGACGTGCATAATACATAAACACTTCATTTGGAAGGGCAGTTTAATATGCATGTAAATGTTATAAATATACATCTGCGGGTGTGTCGACACATCACCAAGGTTTTTTTAGTATAAGCCGTGACTGCATATGACTTGATATCCCAAATGTGAAGATAGCACGCTTGCTTAAGAAAGTATACCAATTCTCAGATCTTCATTTCTCAATAAACTAGGCCTTTGTGGAACGCTGCTAGGCTGGCTTTGAATAGGAATTATCGGTGCAAGAGACTTACTAAAATATACAAGTTACTACTATCGATAATATTGTAATACTATACCATCACACACACCACCGTAGTATTCTGAGGACAAAATAAGGTGAGATGGATTTAGCTGGGTGCCAAAATAATTCCCAGAACTGCGTTTTGGACTGTTCCGGCAAAGATTAAGCACTTACAATACCTGATGGACAATGGATTTAGAAATTATCATAATCTACTACCCTTTGTCAATCCACTGCTGAATGAGCATCTCCTTCTCCATGACATGTCTGGCATGGCTGTTTAACCATACTTCACCACGCTGGTCAGTGTGAGTTGGTGGGGGGGGGGATAAAAACCGTTTAAAGTTTCAAATGCCACTAACGTTAGCCAAGGTCAGGCATCGAACTTAGGTCACTGGGTTCAAAGCACAATGTGCTAACCACTGCGCCATCACTCCAGTCCAGGAAGCCCTCACTGAGTAAGGATGGAGCGATGCATCAACTTTCCAATTAATGTTGATTCTTAAGCTCATGATTCCATGCGT
The DNA here is from genome assembly GCA_014621495.2 of Entosphenus tridentatus. Taxonomy (NCBI): domain Eukaryota; kingdom Metazoa; phylum Chordata; class Hyperoartia; order Petromyzontiformes; family Petromyzontidae; genus Entosphenus; species Entosphenus tridentatus. Next base: position 7,947,145 of record CM025639.2, on the reverse strand, counting down.
CAAATCGCGGAATATATTTGATGGTTTTTTATGTACATTCTAATGAGTTTATAGCCAACCCAAAGGCGCTACCATAAAACTACTAAAACTCAACACATTTGTCAATAACATTGCCCCCCTTCACAGCACGTAGAGGCCACTCCACTTCTCCACCCTCTCTACGTGCCGTGAAGAGACATTGCCTCTGATTTGTCTCTTTTTTTCAGTGCAGTATTATTGATGAACGTATTGCGTTTCATGTTGTTTCTGCTTGTGTGCCATAACCAACGCAACACCACCAACTAAGTTACCATCTGTTAACAACAGAATCGACTTTCCAATTGAATTGCAATTCTGAGCCCCGACACTTAGTCAAATCACTGCGAATAGTGAATTGTTCCACCCCCATCATAACACGGAAGACCATGGGAGCCTTTACCATTGAAGTTTATGGGGGAATTTAACATTGAAGTCTGAAGTCTATGGGAGCCTTTAACATTGAAGTCTATGGTAGCCTTTAACACTGAACCCTATGGAAGCGTTTAACATTGCAGTCTATGAGATGCTTTAACATTGGTGTGTGTATATGGGAGCCTTGAATGTGATAGCGTGGAGCAACATGCCTGCCCTAACATAGTCACATATAAACACATTCCTGCGGAGGGAGCTGGTAGGAACGTCGGGTTGCTCAGTCAATGGCCAGGGTCAACGGCGGCGTGGTGTATTCCGCAAATATGCCCGACTGTGAGGGCGGGCACAAGCCGGCGTGAGTAGGTTAAATGTTGAGTTTTATAAGGGCACCACGGGGTGACCAGCCCCTCCCCACCCAGCCCCACCCCTCCCACGGCCCACCCAGCCCCACCCTCCCCACCCAGCCCCTCCCCACCCTCCCCACCCAACCCCTCCCTACCCTCCCCTCTCCACCCAGCCCCACTCCTCCCATTTTTGGATGCACGACGAACGGACGGACGGACACAATAATCCCCTGTGGGCTGTTGGAACCAGGTTGTTCCTACCAGTATAAGTAAAACAGAGTAATGCTTATGTACTCAGGAAATAATTGCTGAAACTCAAGACTCTTTCTCACGTGGGAGAAAACTCGAGAACCCAGAGAAAACCCACACACACGATGGGGTGACACTCAAAGCTCCATACACAGATTCAATCTATTGCTGTGCTACTATCGCTTTGCCACCTAGCAGATCGAAGCCAACAACATTGAACCTGGTTCAGCTTTTTAAAATCTAGATGTAAAACTCCGATTAGCACGGTTGACTACGCACGGTGCAAAAGAAGTTCTACATACAATCGAGTACTAACCAGAATCGAATTTGCTTCTCTTTGAGATCTGATGAGATCGGACGCATTCAGGGTGAATTTATAGCAGCGATGGGGGGGATGATGAGGGTGGTAATGTGTTGTTTTGCACAATACATTTCCTGTATTTTGTATTTAACTTTCTGGCTAAGTGGTGCTGTAGTTAGAGCAACTGACTCACCATCAGGTCACAGGTTCATATCAAATTAGCCCATCATCCTTCTGGGTCCGATATAACTATAACTATTTTGTGGGAAACCAAGTTATTGTTTTAGAGAGAAACTCGTGCCTGTCTAGGAATGTGTAATTTTCACCACTGGACCAAGATTGCTAATTAAGAAAGATGTATTTGATGCTGGAGACACTGGTTTTTACATATATATAAGAACCGCACCTTATCCTGTGTTTATTCTGGACTTCCTTGCGAGTAACAGTTTATGTGAATGGGCTCCCGCCTTGTGTATAATACATTAACTTTGTGTCTGGCCAATGTCTTCAAAGAGCTTCAGGATAATTTTTCTGGATTTAATTTGTCTCCTTTTTAAAATAAATTCCAAGAGGCTTAACGGAAAAGTTAATGTTTGAAGTGATTTCAGTTCGTGCCGTTTTTGCCATGCAGGCATAAATTAAAGTGCAAGTGTAGACACACTGCTTCTGGGCGTCTTGTATGTGCCTGTCACATTTCCCACTGGAACGGATTAGCAAAGTTTATGTCACAGGAAAACTTGGGGCGAGAGTGCTGGTGGGGCCAAACCCGCAAACGCTGCTGGCATACATAAAAATGAACGCATTAGTGGCAGTGATTAATAGCGTCGCGCTCAGTTTGACTTATAATTCGTTTACGCGCACATCCAGACCACATACCCAATCCATTGTCAAATATGTAGCTACGACATTTGTGACGGGCTGGGTGATGTCTTTAGGCCACGTGAAATAGTGGCAGCTTTCTGGCAGGAGGTAAAGGCCATTCCGGTGTTATGGGTTAATTGGCTGTAGTTACACCTCGCTATGCCAAGTGATTGTGTTTTAGATGCCTGACGCTGGGACGCATATACACATATAAATATAATGCACAATATCAATGACAACATCTCTTCCCGTTGTGCCTTACAGACTATAAGAGCAACTGCTGGTGTCGAGCCCACATTAAGGCCAGCACAGCCCACGGTGAGATAAATGTTGCCTCACCGCGCCTGCCCACCTTTGTCTCCCCATCGCTGATGTTCACACACCGCATCACTCATTTAAGACTGTCAGCCCAGGGGACGCCCTGGACAGCTTCAGATACCACTTCCCACTAATGTGATATATACAACATGACCCACGATTTAACTCAGTATGCTACCCATTGCCAGGGTTTTTCCTACAAAGACAAAGATCGCCAGTATAGCCTTTTTGGGCAAGTGCTGTTAGAGAGCACCTATTAAGGTAGAAAAATAAAAACAGGTCCCTGTGGGGTGGGCTGGTAGGAACGAACAAATGAATGGGGGGGGGGGAGTGTATTTTAATGTAAAAGCTTAAAATTTTAATGTTTCTATTTAAAAACATGAGGGAATGTAACATTGTTAAACATTAACTCCCTTTCACACACGCGGGGGTACGATACGAAGGGAGAGTTAGAGGCCTACTTCTAGGCTTTAGGCCTAGCTGTAGGCTTTAGGCCGCTGAGTTTATTTTTTTATTTAAATGTTTTAATTATTTATGTAAAAGCTTAAAATTTAAATGTTTCTATTTAAAAACATGAGGGAATGTAACATTGTTAAACATTAACTCCCTTTCACACACGCGGGGGTACGATACGAAGGGAGAGTTAGAGGCCTAGTTCTAGGCTTTAGGCCTAGCTGTAGGCTTTAGGCCGCTGTGAGTTAATTTTTAATTTAAATGTTTTAATTATTTATGTAAAAGCTTTAAATTTATTAAAAACATCAGGGAATGTAACATTGTTAAACATTAACTCCCTTGCACACACGCGGGGGTACGATTCGAAGGGAGAGTTTGAGGCGTTGTTCGAGGCTTTAGGCCTAGCTGTAGGCTTTAGGCCGCTGCGAGTTAATTTTTAATGTAAAAGTTTTAATTAAAAGCTATCTCATAATTAAAAGCCATCTCAGGGAATTATAAGGGAAAGCGTCACTGAGTCTAAAGGTTTTTGTAGGGTCATGCCAAGTGTTTGCAGTAGGGGGCGATGTTGCTACACGGAGGGACGATATAATATATTGTAGGCTGGTTCACTTCGTTCCTACCAGTATAAAACAAAACATAATTTATCACGACGTTTCGATCGCAACACAAGCGGTCGTCCTCAGGCGGAAAAAATAATAATCCAGCAGTAGAACTGCTGAACCTGAAACTGCCCCTCACCCCCGCCCATCGGCAGAGGTTCTACGTGGCGACGTCGAGGCAGCTGAAGCGGCTGGAGTCGACGGTGCGCTCGCCCGTCTTCTCGCACTTCGGCGAGAGCGTGGCGGGAGCGGCGATTAGCACTATGTTGATGGTAGAGATTAGGCAGGGAGATTAGAGGGATTAGCAAGTTCATGTCATGTCTATGTGTAACACAAGCTGCGGCGCTGCCGAATGCGCTGTGAGAGGCAAGCGCGTCCACGCAAGGGAACCACCGCAACGGTGGTCGCGCCAGTGAGACACAAAGCCCATCACACAGCCAGAACCATCGGTACATCGAGGCTCAGGGAGCAGAGGTGGCCATGCTAGTGAGACCCCAGCCCGTTAATGCAGAGGCACCCAACAGGGCAATGCAACTCAATCATTGGAAGGACGTTATTGACCAAGCATAGTCGTGACTTGCCGTGGTGCTTCAATTCTTCCCTGCCGTTTGCCTGTTATCTTCGCCTGAGGACGACCGCTTGTGTTGCGATCGCAAACGTCGTGATACATTATTTTTTGTTTTATTTTATTTTATTTTTCTACCTACGTGACTTTACCGAAAGAACCAAAGAGTATGGATTCCTGCAGTCACGAAAGCTTCAAATGAAGATAGCGCCTATTAGGCCTGTCAATGCACACAAGGGGTGGGTGGCCAGCACCATACCCTGCCGCCTTCGTCTCCCCAGTACGAATATATCCACCCTTCTCCAAGTACTCATTTAAGGCTGAGTCGTCTTCGGAAAGTACGAGGACTGGTTCAGATAATTCCCACGTGTTAGCCGTGGTTACAAATCGAACTCGGGTGATTGGGTTCGTGGTGCAGTGCGCTCACCACTACGCTACTGCTCCACCCAGCATTTCCTACAACACATTCAGATTTGGGGTAGTGCAATTCGCGAAAATACATGTGTGCAAACATATATAGGCGTAAACCTATTTGCGTATGAACCTCAAGCACAGTATATCAAATGTCTTCAAATGTACGCAGCAGCAGAGATCTTAACGCACAATCGGAAGATTACGATTTTAAATCCTGGTCAAGAATCGAATCAACCCATCATGCCTCCGGGATCGATACATTGACTTCCACTGATTACTAAGTCAACAGTGCTCATCCTACAGAGAGACGAAACCGGGCCACCACCATGAAAATGGAATTTCCACTGGCTCAGGCCTACAAAGGGAGACCCCCCCCACCCCGTCTCGTGTTGGAAAGGGGAGATACATCACCTTGACTGAGATTGCAGCCCACCAGGTTAAAAAAAAATTGGTTACGTACAAGCAAGCGTATACGTCTTGCCGCAAATGTTTCTTGAACGTGTGGGGGGGCGTTCGATTGCTGCTGCTGTGCCGAGGCTAAGTCTCCACGCGCCTGGTGCGTCGGGACGGCCGTGCCCTGTGAAGATATTCCATCTGTGCGCTTTGAAGGGCTTAAGGCGAGCGCTGGCAAGCAGCTTAAAGACTGTCAGCAGGCTGTCTGCAGTAATCACGACGACACGAGTGGAAGTAAAGGGCGGAGGGGGGTGGCGAAATGAGAGCCTTTCGAAATAAATAAATATTTCAATGAATAACTGCTGGATTTGCCTTTTTAAATGTTCTCGTATGTGAAGATTGCTATCTCAGTGTTAATAGAGGTCTTCCTCAGTTTGGCTGAGACTAATTTTAAGCTCTACGAATGACAATTTTTTTTTTAAACCTTAAGCTGAACCAGGTTCAAGTTTAGCTTTCAGCCACTCATCATAACACAGCTAACGGTCTGAGCACGTGATGTATGTACGTATGTTGAACTTCATTTATACAATACGTCGTCAACCGTGCTCATCGGAGGAAGCAGGTTTGTGGTATCCCTTATCCACTGGACTTTTCCATCACGGAGTGTTACAGCCAAACTCGACAATGCCCATGGAATAGTTCACGCACGGACCGGAATCGAACCCAGATGGTCGGGCATGCAATGCATTGTATTGCCACTTCCCAAGTCACGATTGCAAACGTGACTCCTTGAGTTTGCACCCTGGTTAAAAACAACATAAACTTGAAAGCTGAACCACGACACATCGCAGCTCCACGCACACAAATGTAAACACACACACACACACCAATGCACATGCCCATGCTCAGTATTTGTACCTCAGTTCCATCTGGTTCACATGATTTCCGTTTCTGGCTTAAGGTTTGCTTGTCAGTATCTTCCAACCCCTGTCTCACATAATCTTGTTCGAGTCTTCTCCCAACGCATCTTTTGTTTACGCTCCCCATACTAATTTCTCTCTTTTAAAGAGTGTCTTCATACTATGAGCTCATCGTCACTTTACTACAAACGAAACATATATACAGTAAATAATGTCAATCCAACCGTGGATGAAGGACTTCCTATTCATTTTATTTTGCCATACTTCACCACTCTGGTCAGTGTGAGTTAACAAAAGAGCGTGGCCCAGGACTGGTTCTAATATCACCCACCACTGATGTTAGCCATGGCCAGGAATCAAACCCGGGACACTGCGTTGGCATTACAGGGCATGAAGCACTGCTCCAATGCTCATATTATTATAATTATGTTGTTGTGTTGTGCTGTTTACCCAGGAAAGCCTCACTGAGGTCTAAAGACTTTTTCACTCATGTCCTGCCACAGTAGGGGGGCGAGGTTTCTGCGTGTCGTCCCAATTTAGAAATGTGCAGGTAAAGTTTTCAGCATTGGGATGTTTGGCCAATAGCGGTTACAACGTGTGTAGGGTTTTGTGGCTATGGAAGGAAACCAGCGAACTCAGAGGAGACCCATGCAAACCAGGGGAAAATACACAAACTCCATGCAGAATGGTATCCGAGTCGGGATTAAAACCCAGGCCTATTGCTGTGAGACATAAGTGTTACCATTGCTTCATCCCCCCCCCCCGTCCATATATAATCTTGAGCTTGCTTACACACTTAACCTAATCACTGCAGTTTCTAAAATGTTAACTGAAATAACTTTCTTATTCTCGGCCACTCTCAAAGCCCTCTTTATCATATTCTGGGTACCAAAAAGGTTAATCTGCTCGCCTCCACTGAAGGTTGCAATCCTTTGAGCTCAGTTGACGGCAATTTCACTAATTCAACTCTTTTTCCAAAACCGTGCCTCGGGTTAGGTGACCAGGACTCACAGTAAATTGAGAATAAATCCGCGGATCATGATCCAATCTGCCCGTTGAGAAGCTACCGATTGTTATTTTTAACATATTCTCCGTATTAACTGATTAACGTCTAGCACACCGTTCTCCAAAAAGTTAAGCTGAATAAAATTACGGGCATCGGCCATTCATTGCTGGTATTTTTTTGAAAATTTGTATCACATAAACTAAACAATTTTTTATTTCACCAAGTAAGGCCCACTGAGAAATCGAGCAATTTTTTATACGCTACCTGGCCACAAATGATAGCCATATGAAGTGGCTTAATTTATGCTATCAGTCTCGCTATAAAGTGAACAATTATCCCTGTGGAATTGACACAGCCAGTAAATTATCATAGAAGGCAACGACTCTAACTTTCCTCAAGTCACTCAAATTGGCCTGTCGTACCCAACACGAAGAGGACATTCCTTCATGCTCTGTAAAATCCAACATTCACTGCTAATTAATAATTTAATGCAAAATAAGTGATGAGCATATGGCAGATGGTAGGATGACACACTTGGCTCCAAACTGCATGAATGATGTAAATCTAGTTGAGCTTTGGAGGGACTTAAATTTGTTGCCAACAATGAATGTTTTTATGAAATAGCGCATTTAATGTACTGCGGGTGAAGGACATAACAGAGGATGAAACAAGCTCGTGAGGTGGTCAGCTAGGTCACGCGGGGTCAGCGCGCTGAGCTGGCACAGCTGAGATTCTGGTAACACGGTCTGCTATTAGACCGGGTTCCCAAGTGTCGTATAAAATGTATGCACTTAATTTGGTAAAATCCCAGCTCTATGAGAGTTAAAATATCAGTTTGACTGTCATGCAATGAAAATGACTCTCACTGTGGTGGTGGTGGAATGTGTGCTCTACCTCACCAAAGATTCATATGCACATTGCATCTCGTGACGTGACGCCAATAGCACGTAACATGATGTTGGGATACGATTTGGGGAGGAGATATAACAATTTTAAAGAATATGTTATCTCTCGATGTCTTCATGGTCGCACAGAACTTGCACTGTGCGCACTTCAAAGCGAGTGCATGATTAACATCGACGATTCTCCTTCTTTCTGTTAAAGTGTTTTTCCTGTTCAAATAATGAGTATGGGTTGGGGCTCATTTCCTGATTTAAGCCCTCAGCCAGTGGCGGCAATTCAACAGTCTCATGGCAGGGACAAAATAAATCCACAAGGCACCACAGTTGACAATCCTAAATTAGTTGTCATTTGATCAACCGTGATATCATGAAAGACTGAGTCGACCACCGTGTAGGATTTGAACTTGCAACCCTCGATTTGTGAGTCGAGCAATTTAACTTAAGCGCACACAACCATTTTATTTTAATATATATTCTGCTATAAACAGGGTTGTACCCTGTGTGGATGTCTGGTTGAGGTTGTCGGAGAGTGCCCTAGCAGGTGATCTCTGCTCTAGCTTTAACCGTAGTCCTCGTGTGGGTTATCTCGAGTCTGAAGGAAAATTGATGATGCTGGAGCAGTTGACTCTGCTGTGTTTGTTGGTGACTGCTTTGTGTTGCAGGATTTGTGCCTTGTTCAGCAACGGTTGGCTACGTACAGTGCGAAATAAGTTCAACGTACATACGATACAAAAAAACATCGTGATAAAATTTCTTTCTCGCTCTGCTGATGAGACCCAGAAGGTCGAAACTGGTCCAGAGTTTGCTTGAATAAAAAGGCCAATGGACAGAGAAAACTATTTCATTAATGTATGAAGGCACATTATATAGTGATGCTGTTTACATGGTCTTCGTCATTCAGGAATGTTGTATTGCAGCAAAAATCAGGGAGCTTACAAAGGGGTGGTAGGTTATTATTAACGAGTTCATGTTATTATATATATATAACATCAATTGATTGCGTTTCATCACTCTTGAACATAACGATTTTAGAAGCCTTGGAATGCTTGGTCAATGTTGTAATGAGTATTTCTCACATGGGAGGCAGCCAAAGTATCCCAAGGAAAATTACGTCCACAATGGGATTCAAATCAATGTAAAATTCCATAGAGATAGAGCAGTAGCCTGTTTGCTATGTTATCGTCCATAGCAACCTGGTATTTCTTTATATCTGAAATATGTTACTGTTTGTAAATCGCATTGAGAAGCTGGGATAAAATGTGAAGGCGAAAATAACCTTCAGGCAAAATAGTTGCATCTTGTCTAAAAACAAAAAAACGCATCAATATACCTTTCATTTTGTCCCTCACACAAGCAAAATACAACATACCGCAGATATTACATTCAGAACCTGAGACGGCCCAATAGAAGAGGAAGGTGCCGCATCGTCTTCACATCGCATGCTCGCGCGACAATTTCAGGCAGGTCGCGCATCGCAGAGGCAACATTAATGAGTAGAAAATTGATATTGAGAACGTTCTTACTGTGGGCATTTCATTTGATATTTAATGAGTTCGGTGATTTCCATCGTTGTGGCAGTGTGGTTATGCAGGCGTTGAGGTGAGATGGGTGTCGACGCAAGAGGATTTTTAAGCGATGGGTGCAGGGATGGCTTCGTGAAATTACTCTTTCCTCGCACGCCTCTCCGCCACCTATCTGCCGTCGCTTGCCCCCAACTCCCCAACCTCTCCAATGCACCAGAAGAAATTACTGAACCACGGTTCTTTGAAGACCTGGCAACAAGGAGTATGTGTTTGCAGCTGGATGTGTGTTTCCATGAGACGTTTTGCTGCAGTTTGTACATTTCTGATAATAGTAAAATACCTGTAAATATACATGTGTAGGGGACAAGGTCAACAGAGGTCATCACGGCCAATGCGAATGCTGCCACACACAGACATACATTGCTTCCTTCCTTCTGCCAGATACTGCTGCTGTTGCAGAATTGATTCCCGATTTCAAAAATCTGTTTTGTATCATCACCACCACCACCACCATCGTCTGGCTTCGCTGACGCTGGGTGCCACTCCAATGACTGTCTCAGTAACCTGCCCTCTGACACGCTGCACACGTTCATCACCCATTACACACTCCAACCGCCTCTTCATGATTTACATCTGCAATGCTTTCCGAACACAGTAAATTCCAATATTGCAAGGTGTTACCATATCCAGACATATTTGGCCAATTATATTTAGGATTTTTTTTTGTATATGTGGGAGAAAACATACATGCCTGGAGAAACCCCACGGATACAAGGAAAGTGAGAGCAAGAAGAGTGTATGGGTAACAAAATTACACTATTGCTGATAAATAGAATTGATGACAAATCCAATAATGCCACGCAAACTCCCAATGATGGTTATTAATTTGTATGCATAAAGCACAGCCTGGTCTATTTGCCAACCCCTGGAAAATATTCGTGTGGCAATTTAATTTGTGCAGTAACACATGGGTAGACGTGATATAATTTGTATGCAGCTGCCAAAATTACAGGACAGTCCTTTTTTTTAAGTACAACCAAACTGCTTTGTGGATGTGTAGTGGCATCGCGGGATGTCACCGTGTAGTGCCGGCCCTATAGAGAGGCACGGCATGCGGTGTAACAACGTCGCGGACACCACAAGGGTGTGGGTGTATCTTCTTGGTTCTTTCGGTAAAGTCACGTAGAATGGAAATAATAAAATAATAAAAATAAAACATTATCAAATAATTCTCACGACGTTTCGGCCGCAACGCAAGCAGCCGTCCTGAGGTGAAGAACAGGTGTGTCGAGACGACAGAGTCTGAATGACACACCCCAGGCTTGGAGCGTATATTTAAGCTGGGATGGAGGGGGGAAGAGCGCCTTGACAAAAGAATTTGCATATCAAGAGGAATTTAGCATATTTATGGGAAATGCAGATATGCGATTAGTACTACTTGTGAAATGCGTAGGAGGTTTGGCCCTAGAGGGGCCCGGTGAGCACTGATTGATAGCGCTGGATGGCACCACGCTTGGCGTGCAGTTGCCAGCCCTACAGGATAGGGTGTGGGAGTGCCAGCCGTAGGAATGAGGTTACTAAAGGTCATGGCACTCTGGTTGACCCGAGAGGACACGTGACCTTCATGAGACCTCCTTTGCCAGTACCAAAATATGAGAATAGGTGTTTCCCCTTTTATCTGCCATGTGTGTTTGTTGTAGTACAGAATTAGCCTGATAACTTTAATCTACATTGTCTTATGGTTGTTATTGTTTGACTTGCATCCCACTGCGATTTTTGCACACAGCGTTGAAATACGGTGTTTTTTCTGGAAGACTTTGCTGTTTTTTCCAGGATTTTTCTGTTGCAAGTAGTCACTTTAAGATGTTTCTTGTTCATGTTTTTGTTTTGTTGCGGTTGCACCCGAGTCAAGAGCCGCATGGCTCACAGGGCTATACCTAATACATGAAATAAATGAAAATCTGTCAACAAAAAAGGTGTTAAGTTGTTAAAACACCAAACTGAAACCTTTTACAAGGAATCATGTCTGCATTAACCACAATACTTGTTAAAATGCAAACAAAAACATCCTCTGATAATATATGCATTGTCTTTGAAACTGATTGCTCCACACCAGAGACAGCTTTCTTTTGAGCCTCGTCTCAAACGGTGCTAGACTAGAGGACGCCTTTTGGCCTTTTGGCGTCCTCTGGTTTACCGGCAAGGTAATATAGTAATCATGTCCTTTATTGAATATGAAAAATACCCAATACATCTCAAGCCTGTGTTTCAGGAGGATACTGCCAGGGATGCTTGGGCAATTTATTAGTTGCGTGATGTAAATGGAAGTTATCATCATCAGCTCTATCCTCTGCTGCATAAATACCTCCCCATGCCATAGCCATCTCTCAGTCCTGCGATGCCACAGTCCAACTAACACTGGCACATGAGCGGTGGTGGTAGTGCTCTTGGGCATCCATCCGTCACCAGTCTCGTCCGTGTGCCTGTATCCCTTAAAACGACGCGTCCTGCCCAAGCCAACTTTTACAGTCGGTGTACTTCCCAGCAGGAATCCTTTCCATGATTCGATGCATACTTTTCAGCTTCTGTTCCATGTTATTTGTCAGCATCCATATGCCATGGTAGGATACAATATGCACTGATCAAAACGTTTTTCTTGAGTCAGATTGGTTGTATTGCTTTTCATTATCAAATTTCATTTTCCAAAAGCACTCTATTCGGCTCTTCCTCGCCTCTTTTATATCATTATTTTGCTCCCGGTCCATCTTCAATAACTGCCCTAGGAAACCAGATTCTGCTGTGTTTTTCAGTGGTGTCCCTTAAACTGATATCTTCAATTGTTTAGTGACTTTAGTTTTGCTCATATTTATCTTTAACCAAACTTTGGAGCATTTTTTATTAAGTTCTTCGATCAGAAAAACTAAAATGTTAATTTTTTTTCACAATGGATGTTTAAACCGTTATTTAACCATTCCAATGTTTTAGGAAAATATATTGTAATGTCACTGTGTATAGTCGAAGTGGTAGTGTACCTTCTTGACAAACTAATCTCGTGGTTTACATGATTAGTTTCTTCACGCAATCTCAGTGTAGCTCTTACCAACTCGATAAATGGATTTCATCATTTGTATATATATGCTTTTGTATATCCGGGCCTTTATTTGTGAGAACATTGAATCAAATGCCTTTCTTATAATCTGCAATAGCCAAGTATAATGGTATTTGATATTAATTTGTCTTTTTATAGAATCTGATTGATAGTATATACTATATGTGGTCAATTTTCTAATACCAGCCTGTTCTCATGGTGTGGTTGGCTGGTTATGATTTTATCTCTCTGTGTTCTATTTCCATCGTGCTCTCTAGGGGCTACCGCTCGAAATGTATCAAACAATTGACTAATGCCTGTGATGACATCTTCAATCACATTCGTGGTGTTCTCTGTTTTTCTTAATTATTTTCCGAAGGCGTATTCTATATTGTTTGGCATTTTCATCCCTCTTTAAATCGTTTGCAAAATCTTCAACACGCTTTTTGTTACTTGCAAAAAAGTTGTCCTATGTTTAAAAAAATTTTACCCACTAGTGTAAATACATCAATATTTCAAGTATTGATATACTCGTAATCAGTTTCATTTCTCAAAGGATTTCAATCTATTGGTTAAATCCAGTCTAAATTCCGTAGAATGTTTTCTATACGTGTTAAGTGTTAGTTCTCGTCTGTGGTTATTGTTGTCCTCTGTTTAGCGACAACGTCGAAGTGTAATGTGCAGTACAACCGCCTCATATCACTTGCTGTGTTGAATTTATGATTCTAGAACATGCACATGGAAGATCTGAAATGGAAACATTATAAAAAAAAAGTTACTTGATTCTCATGGATCCTGTATTACTCAGAAATATCTTAAACCTACACACAATGCTCATGGAAATGATGAGTATTATGAAGTGTTTACTAACGGTAATGTTAGTGATTTATTGATGACGAATGAGGTGATTATGATGCTGCTAATTATGATGTTAACACTGATGATCATGGTGCTGCTAATGTTGATGACTATGATGTTTTTTTGTTGTTGTTGACGCTGATTGTTACAGCCACTGCTCCTGCTAATAATGGCGTTGGCAATGCTGATGTTTATCCTCCTGCTGCTGCTGTTGTGGCTGATGCAGCTGATAATGAAGGCATTGTCGATTGATGTTGGCGATGATGAAGCAAATGCTGATTAGACGCACTTGGATAATCAGGTCTTGCATTGTGTAACTGCAAGGGTGATGATTTGTCTGATTGGGTCAAGCTGACATTTAGTGGCTAAGTCAATTATGCCAACAATTAGTTATCATAATTGAATTACACTCCAATGTCAATGTCCAGAAAAGACACGTGGTATTAGCTCAGAGACCAACATTGAACGTTAAACTAATTGTCTGGTTGGGTGGTTCACAATGCCAGTGTCACAGAATTTGGGTCGACACCATTGAGATCGTGTGTTGTAACATGGACAACCACCAAGAATTGCCATTTGTCATTCGACGGCAATGATTTGGTTTTTTCGTAAATAAAGCAAAGAACCCCAGATTAACTTCCTACATTTCAGCTCCTGTCCGTGGGACACCACCACTATTGCTGATTATAATTCGCCCTCCATGCACTGGTAGGGAGGCAGGGGGGACCAAAATATGTTTAAATAGAGCCCTACAATATAATTTAAACAAAACGTTGAATGTATTCTCTCTGGTAAATGTACATTCATAAATATCAGGACCTCAATGGTGGAGGCAAACACCCACAACATGTCCACAGACTTTGGACCTGTGAGGCTCCCACCTCGCATGGGCATGCAGACACCAGATGATTGTCACGATAACATACAATGCCATATATAGCATCTACATTTAACCGCATATGGAGACTGTATTGGAAAATGTTATCAGTACGTGAGTGTGTGTAATCTGTATATGTGTACCTTAAAGCAGTGGTTAGCGCACTGCGTTACGAACCCGGTGTTCCAAGTTCGAATCCCACTTACGATCAATAACAGTGGCGAATATTTGAACTGGTCGACTCGGCCTCAAATAAGTAAACATCGCGACTAGGGAGACAAAGGCGGCCGGGCGTGGTGCTGGTCACCCACCCCTTCGTCTGCCATTCCTGCCTTCATAGGTGCTCACGAATGGCACTTGCCCCAACGGTCTGTTAAGGCCATACAGGGGATCTTTGTTTTTGTCCGTATGGAGGAGCGAAGTGATTAGCTCACTGCACTATGAATCCAGTGGTGATAATCTGAACCAGGTCTTCGTCTCACCTAGGTCGACTCAGCCTTAAATGAGTACCTTGTGCAGTGAGTCAATAGCAATCCTGGAGCGTTAACGGAAGTCGTGGACCATGCTTCTGAGCAGCACTTGCCCTAACAACCTGTTTAGACGAGAAGGGGGGAATCTTTGTCTTGATACGTCTGTTTTGCATGTGTATGTGCGCATGTATCTGCGTGTGGGTATGTGTGCTCGATACATGTGTAGTGGTGTTTATTCACGCTGACAACTTATTTTTCTCCTGTGTCACTTTATTCTCAAGCATCCCACACGGATACTCATCACGTTCCACACCACGTACTCCTCTCGCGAACTATCCCTCTCTTGCTCCGCTAGCCTGCTACTCGGAGCTCACTCTCTCTGGCTCCGCTAGCCTGTTCTCCGCGAGATTCTTCCTGTACACTCCGCTAGCTTCTCACCCCGCTAACCTCTCACTGAATCTCCTGATAGCCTATTCTCCTGCTCACCTAGCATACTCACACCAAGGATTCCGCTAGCCTCTCCCCCGCTAGCCTGTTACTACTACACCCACACCTCCAACCTCGCCCGTGCCCCCAGCGGGGGTTCAGCCAACACCGCTGGGGAGGACGAGGTGTGGAGGGCGAGGTCTTGGACTTCTTGCATTGACTTCTTCACTTCTTCATCTCCAACCAACTCAACTCCGTTGCTTCACATCCCCTTATATCCCCCTCCTCATTAAGAGTCCTCAGGTGGCCCTCATTAAGCCAGTGTCCTTCCCGCATCTCTTGCACGTGCTCCCCCCTTATTGCCTCTATCTCTCACCTTATTGGCGCCTACTCCGTGTTTGCATTTGCAGTCAGCCAATCACTGCCTCTTTCCCTAATTGCTGGCGTCTCTGTGTCTGCTGTCTCCCAGGCCACATGCTGGCACCTGCTCGTCCTGACCTGACCTCACTGTTTGCAACCCCGTACATAAATGCTACTGCTGTTTGCAAACCCTGTGCACGTTACGCCACTACCCATGTGTAGTGACTTATATTGGGTCACTACGGCGCCCAACAGCAGTTACAAAGAACTACAGTGTAATTAGCCCTCTCTGCCAGCAGGGTGTGCAATGCAATGGCAAATGGTCCCTAAAGGCGCATGGTTCTAGCTGCGGGCAGAGAGAGAGCATGTGAGGACGTAGCATCCCGATTGGCTAGCAAAGGCACGTGACGGGACAGGGTAAGGATGTGGGCCAAAGGTGACAGAAGTGACATGTGATGTAAGGCCCAGAGTCTTCTAGTCAGTCCTAGAAGGGGGCGTGGCCGAGGCAGAGCCAGGCCACGCATAAAAGGGAGGTCCCGAAGTGCGATCCGGGCTGTCTACTGGAATGGAATCCGCCGTGCTACGTCTCTTCGGTCTTCAGTCTTCACACTCGGCATCGTGGGTCAGGCAGTGTGTTAACTGACCTGACCGAGTTATGTGGTTACCCCGTGGTGGTTACCGCTATATAGTTATCCCGTTGTTACGTTTATGGAGTTACCCCGTTGTGGTCATAGAATAAAAATGTTGCCTCCTAAGTCAAGTGTGTCTGTCAAGTGAACCCACTACACGTGTGAAAGAAGACTCTCTAGCCCTTTTCTTTGTCCACAAGGTAAGGTCTTTTTATTTCATCCACCCACCAACTCACCCACTCACCTACGTACACAACCACTCAACCACCCATCCACCGACTCACCCACCCCACTCACCCCACCCACCCCACGCACCCCACTCACCCCACTCACCCACCCAACCCACCCCACTCACTCACCCCACCCACCACACCCATCACCCACTCCACTCACCCACTCCTTCTTTTAACCTCTTCCTGGCTCCACCCCTCGTCATCCTCTCTTACGTCACCTCTCCTAACCGTCCCACCTGACGCTCACCCAACCCTCCAGCTCTTTTCCCTTTTGAACGTTCCAACCAATCCGCTTGCTCCCCGTGCCCTAACCAATCAGAGCATGGAGTGTTTCTCCACCCTTCTTGATTACTCTAGTCCCAGGGATCGTGTGGGACAATCACTACACATGCATCGAATCAAACGTGCGGGAATATCTCGCCTTTGATTCATATAAATGCGTACCCAATGGATTTTGGGGGGCTCTTGCTGCCACTAGGAGCCACAGCATTCATCTCAATAGAAAGGAAAAAATCATTTCTTGAATTACGACCACAAATTGTGACAAATCAACGAATCACTTGGGGGGGGACAAATCATTATATGGGCCTAATATATAGCCTGAGGGGATGTTGTCATGGTTAGCACACTGGACTTGCAATCCAGAAGTCGGTGATTCAATTAGATATGTCAGCATAGCAGCTGAAACAATGGTGCAAGTTTCATGGATGCCCCCCCCCACACCTGTCGGCCCAGCAATATAAATGGGTACACCACAGTCGGAACGGCATGTTGTGTTTGGTGGGGTAAAGTCTATTGGTTGCCACCCACCTCTACCACGATGGGTGGCCAGTTTGGAAGAGTAGGCCAAATACCTTAATATTGGTGAATACTGTGGTTAACACAACTGCAGCATCAACCAGGGCGGCACAAACTGTCAATCTCTCCAACATTCTGCAGCTCAGCCATGTCAAAGGGCCGTGATTTGACAGTGAAGAGAATTGAGTCGCACCTCCAAGGTCCTACGATCAATTGCTGAATTTCTACCAAAGGTTAAATCTGTTCCTCATGCGGGGTGAAATTATAATTTAAGTCATGTTACTAATGCTGCTCAAATTAAAATTGAAAAGAAACAATGATAGCTTTCACTATTTTGCAGAGTTTAAGAGAAAAGCTTGAGATTGCGTATAACAGGGGTGTCCAAACTTTTTGCAAAGAGGGCCAAATTTGATAAAATGAAGATGCCCGGGGGCCAATAGTTCCTTCTGACATTTTTTAACCACAAAAGTTACTTGAAAATACACTGTTATAAAACAATTTTCATTGTCACAATTACCTTTATTTTTCAAATGACAATGTAACCAAATATAAGCCACTCAGGCAGATGTGAACAACTCTAAAAACACAATTCTGCCTTTCATTCAGTCAGGTAACATTGAACAAACTGTATAGAATACCTTAAATTTCCATGAGTTAAATATCTGTGCCTCATGAACATTTTAAACAGGAGTTACAAGTAATGCAAAGTGGTCTGTTATCATTAAACTTTATAACAAGTGAATTTTTCCCTTGTCTTTTACAAGATCTTTCAGAAAGCAATAGTTTGTGTCACATCTACAGGTACATAACATCAACAGTTTTAACCAAATCATATTCAAGAGTTTAATCAAACAAGTGCCATAAGTCCAAGTGCATTAGTGTGCTTTAGGCTTTTCACTGTTAATATTGAAAGATGTTACCGTTCAAAACACTCAATTTCAGATTGATCAAGGAACAGATAACTTGCTGACACTAATGAGAAGGGTGATACTGAGATCTATATTTCAGTAAAGAGACCAGGTCTGGCTTGAGGGCAGTGGTTGAGATGCGTAAAATGTCACGCAAGTGGGAGTCACTCATCCTTGACCTCAATCGGTTCTTGTTTAAGTTCATGACTGAGAATGTTTGCTCAAATAAATATGTGGAGCCGAATAAACTCAGCATTTTCTTAGTGAATGACCGCATTTATGGAAACCTGCTTTTGTCCAGCTGCCATTAAAGCGGCGGCCCTCACTGTCAACTTTTTTTTTGCAGTCGCCATGGCAGAAATGATTCGAGAAGGGTACGCGGCACGGATGCAGAGCCAGATAGTATTAGAATGGTGCTGCCACCGTGTGATGAAAGGAGGAATTACATCTTTAAAGTTTTATGATTTATTTATTCTGACAGAGCTAGCGAGCCATAAATAACACATTATAAGACCGAAGCTGTGGGCCGTATGAAATCTGACCGTGGGCCGTGATTGGCCCGTGGGCCGGACTTTGGACATGCCTGGCGTATAAGTTCAATCTTTGAAGGAAAACAAGGCTAAGAAGATCTTAATTCCTTCAAGGTGATTGTCACGTGATACAAAATTTATTAAAATGGGTTTCTTCCAGAAGCTGACATTGGCAAATTGGTAAATATATATTTCAACAAAAAATAAGACATGTGCTAAAACAATTTTATAAAAAGTGACAAAATGTTTTGTCATTTTTAATAGAGACACCTTTAACACTGCACTGTTTTAAAGAGCAAAGATGTTACAAAAACATATTACGTTCCATTCTTTAAATACTATACGGCATATAACTTGAAAACTAAAATTGCTTCATCCACTTAACCACTGGCCTGTACTTGTGTGTAAATTGACGCCGTTAAGTTTAAATCAATAAATCAGACAGAGCTCTTCATTGGCAACGCTCTGCGATTACAGACGATCTCAAAATGTTCAGACATTCGTTAAACAAGCTGGTCCTGATGGAAACGTTATTTCTCTCTTCCCTTGTCATATGCCTCCCCGCACGGCACAGAAAAAAAACAGAGTGAGGAAAGCGCAGAAGGACGCTGCTCATGGCTCAATGAAAAATCCGTTTGTATGGGCACGAGGGGGCTGGTGTCTTTGATTAACATCGATCTGTATTGCCCGATGAAAAGACACAGTGAGCAGGGAGGCAAGCGGGCCAGGGTGTTTGAAGACATCACCGAAGGCTCGAATTAAGAAATGCTCAGGGTGTTGAAGACACGAGGATGGTGCCGAAGGCACGGGGTGCTTAATAGGGGCAGAATTATTCACCTCCCCATCGATACAGCGAATTGTCGCAATTCAGGGTCACCGTTTCATTTAATAATTGATTCTATTTTTAACATTACAATGAATGCAGTGGTCTCTATCAGCTGCTACAGGAGTCACATGAACACATTACGCAGATTGTAAACATGAGAAATGTTGATTCTACCCGTGTATTGTTTCGATTAATAATTTATATAATCGATTAATTAAAAACGCGAGGAAGTGGTTGTTACAGGATTATAGGTCTACTCGCCCCGTTTATCATCAGCAGCAGCCTTAGAATCCATATTAACAGCTACATTAGTATCAGCAACAGCAGCTGCATTCGTATAATCATCAGCTGCTGCATCATCTTCAGCAGCACCATTAGTATGATCATCACCAACAGCACCATTAGTATCTTTAAAATAGCGAGAAGCAACTGCGGCACCAGGAGTATTCTCAGAATCACGAGAAGCAGCTGCAGCAGCATTAGTATTATCATCACGATGGGTCTTGTGCTGCTAAAATGAGCCCCACTTGCTGATGCTGCACCACAGGGTTGAGAAGTCAGTGGTGGTCGCTGCCGCTGTGTTTGACTGATTAAAATAAAGACAGGGCCCTGCCATTTAAGGTCCAGAGGTTATCGCTGGAAATGCCACTGATGTCAACACACCTCGCCATCACTTCCACTCCTTCTGCTCGGTCCCTCCGTATGTTGGAGGGGCGAGAGCAAACCCGCAAGCTCAGTTTAGCACGCAGGCTTTCGCGACCAACAAATCTGGCTGTCCGCCTGATGATGCTGGTTGTAATTACTGGCGAAACGTCGTACTCAGATTGTAGTGGATTTGCTCTCCAACACACGGGTATGCTGCACTCGTAACGAATTGGCATGTTCGGTTTACGTGACAAACATTACTAATTAGCTGTGTCGGGTGGTGGCGGGTTTAACGACACATTTATATTTAAGTGATCTAATCAATAAAACCTCTATTATGGATATATTACAGGTCCGCTTTTACGGTATCCCACCATGCAACTGTGGCGTTAGGCCTTCCCTTTGGTCGCCGACCTCTGGTTTGTCACTCCAATACATTCGTCAAAAACACTGACTTAAAAATAAATGGCAACGTTTCGGGCAATGGTCCTTCTTCATAGCACTGAAGAAGAGCTACTGCAGCACCACCACCAGATAATGAATCTGTCATAGGTAAGTAAATGTCCCTTCACTCGCTCAGGACCATCGGTGTTAAACAAATGTTAAACACATGTTTAGGTGCTAAACGCAATGGGCAATGACACGACCGGCTTTTGTCCATAACGTATTCTGAAATCGTTTCCACCCACCATGTATATGAGACAAGGCTGTGATTCCCACCACTGCTTTGTCATTCACTTTCGTTTTAGTGTCCAACCTCTATCCATCAGCCTGCAGATGGTCAGAATATCAACTGAACCGTATACAATTATAAAAAAATACCGCAGTAGATCATTTCAATGCATGCGTGAACAGTCTTAACGGCATGGAGAGTACAACAATGGCCGTTCACCGCGAAGTGACGGTGACGTCACCACGGAGCGTGTCCCATGCTAGGTGCCCTTTGAGGCCACGTGAAGTGTCGAAGGCACGCTGACAGTAGGTCACGAAACAGACCCAGGTACCATGGGTTGGCTGACTGAGATAACTGGCAGGTTAGTGCCGCACTACGGCAGGAGTATACAAAGACACACGCACATTCATTATCACATAATTTTGGCAAATTAGAAAAATTACCCGCAATTTGCTCAATTGGAAAACTTGCCAGGACCCCCCTTAAAAGTCGCGTCACTCTGGTGAGTTTTTTTTTCTGTGTAAATAAACTAAATATTAATCATAGCTACACCAGCCACGTCCCATCCCTATTAAACAAACTGGAAATGCCTCAGAGATGAGCACTGCCCAGTAATCACGTGGGCTTCGTGGTTATGCCTCTGCTTTATATACAGTCTCGTGTGAAAAGTTTAAAACTCACATTAATTCTGGGTTGGAGGGGAAAAAACACATTTAATACGATTTTAATGACATTTCAGTGACAGGCCTTCAAATTAAATTGCCGATCCGTTAATGTAGTTTACTTTATTTTTAATCGGTGTCACTGCTAATTAGAACTAATAGGCAGGGAAGTTAATGTTGTAAACAAGCCAACAGTCCGGTCCACAAAGGAGGCCTCTTTATTTGATTTGAACTGGGGATTGGACCACACAAATACGCGTGTAGGAACGCGCACCCACACGCATAATCGCGTGTACAACGCTTGCACCCACCCATGAGCATTTTGAGTGAAACTATTTTTTGAAAGTACAGCATTGCGTGGCCAATATTGCCCAAAAAAACTATACACAACTGGACGTTGGGAGCTGTGTGGTAAGTTTCGTAGCAATTGGGGGATTTTTGTTGTTGAAAGTTTTGTTAAAACTTGAAGTGTCCTTAGATGGACAAATATCTATATATACCCTGGAAACACTTTGCGCCCTTTGCTTTGGCTCAATTTGCTCATGTCTAGTGCCCCCAGTGTAGGCAAGGACCAGGAGGCAGCACCGGGACTAGGCCAGCAACACGAGAGAGAAAAAACGAAAGACAATCACAAAACAAATAAGAAAATAATGGAGGGGATGAAGGGAAAAAATGAGGGATTAGTATTTGGCGGCAGAAACATTCAGCACAGAGATGTCTCGCCCAGGGGAAGTGGGGAGGAGGCACAATCCCACACTGGCCATCTTCCCACCGAAGTCGTATTTTTAACGGTATCTCTTCAGATGTAAACATTTGAAGCATAATGTAAAAAGCTCCATTTAATCATCTTGCCCTTTACAAATAAGCATTTAATGTAGGTGGTGATGTCAAACAAGATGTATTTATATGCCGAGAAAGTCTGGATGTTTCATACGGACAGCATTTTCCACATTTACAAAGATCCCACGTATAGCCTTCAACATGCTGTTAGGGATAGGCTGGCACAGCATGCGAGAGGGTTGGTGGACAGTACCATGCCTGGCCAGCCGCCTTTGTCTCCCCATGGCTGATGTTTACACATCGCACCAGGTACTCATTTTGTCGGCATGGGGGATGCCCAGGACTGGTTCAGATATTCCTCACTGATGTTGGCCATGAGCGGGAATCGAACATTTGCTGCGTTTGTAGCACAGTGCACTAACCACTGTGCCCCTCTCACACAAGCACACACACACAGCAACGGCATCAGCCACCATTCACCGCTAAGTGGTCGTGACATCGTTACAGAGCCTGTCCTTGGCTTACACACGGAGGTTACACATAGAGCGGCAGTGGCTTGTTGATTGGAGGTCACAGGACAAGACCAGATGATATGGGTTAACAGGATAGAGAGAAGGGTAATTGGACCAATCCACCACTGTGTCAACTTGCAGTGTTTTATTTCTGCTCGATGTTACAAATGTCACTCTCGCACCTTCTCTTGTAACTCAAGGGCAGCTGCCACCAGCCACTCAGTAGGGTCATGCCAATTACAAGAGCAGTGTGATGGCAATCTCGTTCTATTTGTGCCACTGTGAAATATTCACTCTATTTTACACATTTATCACCCATGACTGATCAGGTGACAACAGTTGTTGTTTTTTTAAAGTCGATTTGGGATAATAGAATCCACAAATAGTGCCTCCACCTCATTACAAGAGAAGTTTCATTTCGATTGCCAAGTCAACTCAGGCCCTCCTGTGCTACATAAACCCATTTCTTCTCTAGCACATTCCATGTTAGTTTAGACCCCTCTATTCAGTCGATCAGCTACTGCTTGCGAATTCTTTGGCTGAGCATTTTGGTAGCTGGGCATATTGGTGGTTGGGCATGTGGGCTACATGACAGTAAATGATGTATCAGGAAGAGCCAGTGAGAAGAACCCATATATGGAACTTTGTTCAGTTATTTGTCGTTTAAAAATAACTGAACAGTCCCACATGGATAAAGCCAGGGTTGAACATAGGCAAGCTCACGTGCAACAACAACAACAACAATCGCTATTCGCCACTAATTGGTGATGACGTCACCAATACGCTTGTGCCAGGCTATGTGCACGTTGAGGCCACCTGAAGTGTCGAACGCCCGCTGTCAGGTGCCACGGGTCGACTGACTGAGATGACTGGCTGATGCACCACCTGTGCCCCCTACCTACTGTGCCAACTTGCTGTGCTTTATCCACCCGGTGCTCCACTCGTTGTTGTGAGCGTCGCTCCTCCACCCTCTGTTGTTGTTGGAGGGCGACTGCCTTTAACTGCCCAGTAGCGTCCTTCACGAGCCTTCTCCATAGAGGCCGATCTTGACACCACTGGTACCAGTCATCGGCAAGTCCACTCAGCTCCACATCCTCCTGTACCACATCACTCCTTCTCTTCTCTAGCCCGTGCCGCGCCCATTTAGCCCCCTCTATCTGGCCGAACAAAAGCTGATTAGGCATACAGTGGCTGGGCATGCAGGCTACATGGCCCAGCTAACGCAGCCTTGTCTGCCAGAGGAGCTCACCGATGGGACTTTGTCCAGATCTTTCAAGGATTTGTGAGCTCCCCACACAATCGAGCCTGGTTAAACCCAGAATGGATCGTAAGCAGGCCAGCCTCAATGTTTCTGACTGGCGAAAATGTTCCATTAGGGGGGTCCACGTTTTGCAAGCATAGAGAAGGGAGGGAATGACTGTGGCCGAGAAGACCTGAAGCTTCGTGCGGAGCAACAGACCAGGTAGTTTCTACACAGCATTACACAACAGATGAAAAAAGAATGCCGCTCGACTGATTCTGAGTGAGGCCTCTGTTGTCAAACCGGAGCTGGTCATGAGCAAACTGCCCAGGTATGGGAAACTCTCCACTCTCTACACAACTGCCCCATCACCAATAGGGAGTTGTGGGGTGGAGTGTCCGATGGTACAAAATACCCAGGCAGGTGCTTAGTTTTGGTGGGGCTGATGGTAAGGCCCCACTTCATAGTGGCAAGGTCCAGGTTCAGCAGCATCGCCTCCAACTCCTCCTCTGAGTGAGCAGCAAATACCAGATCATCGACATACGTAACATGGTTGACCAATAGGGAGCCATCCCTTGACCACACCAAAGCATCGATCAGCCTCCCATTGTATCCGTACCAGATGGAAATTCCACCGATACAGCCATCGAAGGCTTCACGAACTACGTGGTCGAAATGGATGTTAAATAATGTGGGAACCAGAGGACATCCCTGTCGCACCCCAGGTGAACAGGGAATGGCTCCAACTCCCGGCCACATAGTTTTACCCAGGCCCGCTCACCATCATTAAGGTCCTTAATGATCATGAGCAGAGGGTCAGGGACTCCGAAAGCACGAAGAACAACCCAGAGCCCAGGCCTACTGATTGTATCATAGACCTTGACTATGTCAATAAAGCAGAGATGTAGGTCTTGTTGGAATTTCCTATATCTCTGCTGTAGCAGACGGACAGAAAATATGGCATCTGTTCAGGACCGCCCTTTCCTGAAACCACATTGGGGCTCTCCTCAGCGTGCCTGGCAAGGCAATGTAGGATCATCCTTGCCAGGACCTTTCCCGGCACACTGAGGAGTGAGATGCCCCTGCTGTAGTTGTAGTTGTTACAGCCTGTACGGTCCCCCTTCTTAAAGAATGGGACCACGAGGGCATCCTCCCAATCCTGCGGAACCCATCCAGTGGTCCAGACTGTTGTTATGATGTCATGTAGGGCAGTCTATGCAGAAACGCCACCCTCCCTCTGCCCAGTACCTTTCCTGGTCTCAGACTCTGGATCGCCTTCAGTACTTCCTCAACAGAAGGCACCTCAGCCAGCCACTCACAGGGGGTGACTTCTTCTTCCAATATTTGAGACACCACAGCTTCAGCACGGTCATCCCCACTTTGTCCCGTGATGTTTTCCAGGCTGAGGGATTTCCCCTCCCCAGGACCTCACAAAAATGCTAGCAAATCTGCAAACCTGTTCCTGGGGGTCGGAGATTGTATCACCATTCTTTCCCCTAATGATGGTAATAGGTGTGGCACTGCAAGTTACTTTTTTATGGCGTTAAAGAGAGATTTGTGATCGCGGGCCATTGAGGCAGATTCCATCTCCTCAGCAACCGGCGACCACCATCCATCCTTGCAGTGCCTCATGGCTTTCAGAACCTCCGAGCAAAGGCTGTGGTAAGCCTCCTCATTCTCTAATGTGGGATTCTGTAGACGATGAGAGTGGGCCTGTTGCTTTTCTCAGCCAGCCTGAACACCTCCTCTGTCAGCCAGGGTCTCTGGGGAGGTCTGAATCGTGTACCCAAAGCAGCCATTGCAGCTGCATGAGCTACAGTCCTAAACCTCGCCCATTTCCCCTCGACATTAGGAGTGGGGGACGATGCCAACCCCAGCCGCAAGCGTGGATTAAATTCTCGCTTACAACTTTCATCAGCTCACGTGCATGCACACACTCACAGGCAGTGCATGCAGACACTACCATACATATGTAGTGACATGGAATTGGTCACTATGCAGCATAGCGCTGGTTGCAGCAGCCTTGTCTGTCAGCAGGTCACGTGATAAGCCAGAGAGAGGGATGTAGGGGAAAGGTGATATGGGGGGCACGTGAAGTAAGCCCGGAAACCCACTAGTAGGTTCTAGAAGGGGGCGTGGCCAGGGCGGAGCGATGCCACGCCAGGAGGATAAAAGGGGACGCCGAGCGAAGGCTCGTGGCTGTCGCTTGGAGTGGGATCCCCTCGTCGTGCTGCCGCAGTCTTCGCCGCCATCTGCGTCTTGACCATCTCGGCGTCGTCAGTCAGGAAGTCTGCCAGCTGTCCTGACTGGGAGCTGTAGTAACCTCTTGTGAACTGTGAAGGCTGTTCATAAAAAAGAGTGCCTCCTACTCCTAGTGTCTCTGAGTCAGTCACTACACATACATACATACACGCATGCAAGCCGTGAATGTGTGTGGGCTTTGCAATAACGCAGCGCCTACTTGAAACGAACAACTGAATGAGTGAGGCCATTACTAAGTGCTGTTTGTCTGTCCTAACATGAAGAAACGCGATTCTCTCTCTCCGTTATTGACCTTCAAAGCCCACACACACATCCACACACCATTTATCTGCACTATCCCTGGTGTTTTGTGCTGATTATAAGAACACTCAGAAATTTGTGGATGCATGCACTGTTGATGAGGTCATTCCCAGCACTTTCAGCTTGGCCCAAAAATAAAGAGGTATTGGGGTCCTTAGTTCCTACGGGTGAAAGGATGCATCAATTCATCAATGAATGTTCATTCTTAAACTCATAATACATTTGTTAAATTGCATGTACGAATAAATAAATAGCAATGTCTATATGTTTTATATAATGGATACATATCACCCCAGTACTCCAGAACAGTGTTTCCCAACCTGAGGACCGCACAATCATGGGAAGTGGTCTCTGGAAACTGTTGCAGATACGATCACACCATGTATTTACTGCACGGTGGTTTGCGTAACATTTTTAGATGTTGAACATTATTATTCTTGGTTTTTTCGGTAGAGTCACGTAGAAGGGAAATAATAAAATAATAAAATAAAATAAATAAAACAATACAATTATCACGACGTTTCGGCCACAACGCAAGCATTAGGACGCTGTATTTTTGACAGCTCTGTTCTTCACCTGAGGACGGCTGCTTGCGTTGTGGCCAAAACGTCGTGAAAATTTGTATTTTGTTTTATTTTTATTATGTTATTATTTCCCTTCTCCGTGACTTTACTGAAAGAACCAAGAATATGAATCCCTGCAGTCACAAAAGCTTTAAATACAAATTTTACATTATAATTGTTTTTATTATTTACGCGATGATTGTGCACCCAGGAAAGTCTAGCTGTGTGTCAAGACTCTTTGGTCCATGAGTTAAGGAAGGTTGGGGGACGACGGCGTTAGAAACTCTGCCATTCATTGAAATGTAAACAAAATAGATTTGTTTTTTATTGGATCGAATTGTGAGCCTGAATCACAACAAGCAATCATTTTACGACTGCAAAAGCAGAGCAACGAATGTCCGTCACAGTTGTCACTATACAATATGACTCTCATGCTTTGCACATTGTTATGAACGTCCCACCGGAAGTGAGGCCAAGTAAAAATGCAATGACAGAATCAATTATATAGTACCACAATGTGCATATTGAACAAAAATAGATATTATAGGGGAACAAATTGCCAAACAAAGGGAGACTACACCACAAACATTATTGAAGATGTAATGAAAAACAAGGGAAACATGATTGAGCAGAAAATAAGTTAATAATTCTCCTTAGAAAAAAAACATGTTTCCATGAGGTCAACTCCCAAGTCACCATGAGCAGAACCCAGGGCGCCTCGATTAGAAAATCTCCCACATTTGATCAGAATCTTCCAGACTCATGAGCTCTCAAACTGGTATGAAACAAGATCCACTTCATAAATCCGATTGAAGGGTTGTTACAACCAGCTGGCGGTCCACGTTTGAGGCCACAACACTTTAGAACACTCTCTAATTCTCTAAAGTCTTCAGCGGCTTTCTACAGGTATGTGATCGATTTCCTTCATTGCAGTGCCAGCATTGGACATCCCAAGTCCAACGGTGCACGTCAGGATGATGATTCCAAGAGCTATAGATTCTCAAGCCCGAAGCTTTGGCAAATTGGGTGTAGAGAAACACTGGTATGTTTGACATCAGACCCATGGGGACCTAAAGATTACTCATAGCAAACCCTGTCGGCACCAATTGATGCATTGAAATCACCCAGAACACCTACCACTGGTCTAAAGTGATTCTGAAAATTTGGTTATGAAACCCAACCTACAAATGTGCCCAGAGAATTAAAGTTTTAACAGTGCGTATTACCAAATATGCCACGGATCAATTGGAATCAGCTCTGCTCTCTACGTGGCTGTACTGTGCAGAGGCTTAGTATAAACATTTAGTTGGTCCATACCACATGAATTCATTCCCCAATTGAGAGAGGACATTGGTCATTTTAAGCTGCCTTCAAACATTCGCATTCGCAGATCCAAAAAACTGACACCTTTATAAAGGTGTCAAAAACTGACACCTTTATAAAGGTGTCAGTTTTTGTACCAATTGAAAGGGTAAAAACCTACTACTATATTTTGCCGCTGGTAAAGGAGGTCTCATAATGTAAATTCGCAGATCCATTATGCTGGCGTTTCACCTCGCCAGAATTTTCCCTTTTTCACAAACATCACAAAATCAAACATTGCATGCAACTGAAAGGCGACAGGAACATCACTATCAGCCATAATCACTTTGTAATGTCGGCCGTGTTGAGTGTGATTTGGTTGTTAGTAGCCCGGCTGAATAGCATTCACTCGGTAAGCACTCTCCTGTTTGCTCACTTTATATTTTACCTTCAACGCTGTATGAGAGGGAGAAGCGAGCTCCACAATATGAATGCGAGGACTCGCTACGGATACACAATGTTGGCTGGGGGTCCCCATCACTTGCCATCTCTTGCCATCGGCCTGTAGAAGCGAGCAAATTCGCCGAGGCTTGCGATTGTAACCAATGTAACATTTTCTATGCGTGTGTGTTTATTGTAGTGTATAGCTGAGATATAAACCACCGAAGTAGATCGCCGCCTTTCATGCTACATTGAGTATTTATCATAGGACTCTTTGTAATGTCAATTTAACACGTAGCAGGCTTTCGCGACCAATATCATCCATAACAGAGGTTTTTTGATCGCGTAAATATATAAATGTGTCGTTAAACCCGCCACCACCCGACACAGCCAACTAGTAAGGGTTGTCACGTAAACAGAACGTGGCCAATTCGTGACTAGTACAGCACACCAGTGTGTTGGAGAACCAAGCCAGGACATTTACAATCTTTGGAATGTATTGCCTTTTTGTTGCCATTTTCCCAACAGTAAAATGTAGACTGCATTTCTTGAAATGGGAAATACGAAACTTTATCGATCTAAGGTCATTAATATCTGCTCGGAACTTGGGAGTGGGGGAGGGGGGTCCTGGGCGGACTTAACAGCACAAAAAGTGAAGGATCGGCTTGTGAAAGCACGACTTTTGATGATAATCGAATTGCGAAGGCGAAACCTTGAAGAACCCACATAATGACGAGCGCTTTCAACACTCGCCTTTTAAACTTTTTGTTTACCGCGATGTTCGTGTGCTGCGTGCCAGGCAATGTGGTGAGTGCGTGCATCATCGCGAGGCGTTCAGAAAACTACATATGTATTGCAAATGATGAAAGTGCACATCATATAGGGATGGGGTTAAGCTTTTCACCCCCCTGGATTCGTTTAGAATCAACATCACGCGTTTAGAGTATCTGGCTGCTACACATTTCCACATGATAAGCCACTTCGTCGAGCTATCATTTGTGGCCAGGTCACTTCTGAAAAAGAGCTACACAGCTCAATGAGTCTTACCTTGTAAAATAAAAAAATACAGTTTTCCTATTTTTATTTAAAGCTTTCGTGACTGCCGAGATTCATATTCTTGTTTTTTTCGGTAAAGTTACGTAGAAGGGAAAAAATAAAATAATAAAAATAAAATCTTTTATTTTATTATTTCTCTTCTACGTGACTTTTTCATTATTTTATTATTTCCCTTCTACGTGACTTTACCGAAAGAACCAAGAACATAGTTTTCCTAGTTTAGTTTTCATTTGTCATATCGACCAGTTGAGGATCCTGCCGTCTGACACTTTGACCCCAACGGGCCTACAGCATTTACATCAAAAGGCATTTTTTTAAAGCTGGCGAGTGTAAACGGTTACGTTGTTGTCATGGGACCATTTCTTTTGCTTGACAGTATCAAAGTACGAAAAAAAGTGAGAATCGGTTTTTTTTTGTACCCTGTTCCGACAATAAGACGTTCAAAAGCCACTGCTCGTACGCCGCTGAAGTCGCTCCCGGCGGCTCCGCTCTCGAACCGCGGCCACTTTTTACCGCATCGCGATTTGCGATCCGGCTCGGCGAAGCGTTTTCAATCCGCCGCGTACATTAGTCACCAGGGTGTATCGTGAAGACAGCGGAGGGACCGCGTGAATTATTTCATACATTCATGGATTTTAGTCCTCAGATCAGAGCTTGGCCAAGTAACGTCAAATAACAAATTCATACCCAGTGGTGATGCTTGTGCACTCATTGATGATCAAACTTCAGAACCTGGTTAAATCTCAGGTGGCTGTCTGTATGTGAACCCATGTTCTCAGCGGTGCATGCTTGGTGATCTGACAAGCGTATTATGACAACCCTTCCACTCCACAATGAGTCACCCAGCCAATTGCTTTTAGCGTAAAGTTGTAAAAACATTTTTGACAATCCTGTTCTGAGGTTGAGCTGATGTTACCGCTGCTGCTGCTACTTCTGGGAATGGGGGTTGGAAGGCTCTCGGACGCCATGAATGTTTTAAATAAAAGGTGCTTCTTTTGAAGTGCTTGACTCAGAGGTCTATTTCCCATGTCGGAGTGCCAACCTGCCATGTACAAACACACCCAGTGAGAACAGGTGAAATGTTATATGATGCATCCTGGCATATGGCGAGGGAGGCTAGCCAATGGTCCAGTCCATCTCCCGGTTTGACGTTTGAATTCGATGCCTGCTGAGCTACTTTGATCTGCATTGACGAATCAATTCCCGCTCATCTCGTCAAGCCACACAAACATGTTAATGGCAGCCTCATTACGTTATTATTGGTCGAAGGGCAGACCTCTAATATTGGTGTTAAAGACCCTTTGAAGTCATAATTCTCAAGGGTTTGACATTGTGTATTTTCACAGATTTTAAGTTATTTTTTTTATTAAATTAAGTTGATTTGTAAAATTGTACTTATAGCTCTTTACTATTAAATATACACAGCTAAGTGTCCATTGCAAAAGGGGTCATGTATATCAATGGCCTTAAAGGAATTTTGACTAAACCTTTAATATGCTTTTTGCGAGAGTCCTAAATTTCTATGTTTGCCACTTTCTGTAGCAAAATGTAAGAGGTAGAAAACTCAGGCCAAGCACAAAGCAAAATATTTGCAGTGTTTGTCTTGAACAGACTGTTTGGGCAAGGGTTGTTGGCGAGCACCTGTTCAGGCTGGGAAGTAACACGAGAGAGGGGTGATGACAGCACCACGCTTGGTCGCCTTTGTCTCCCCAGTACTCGTGTTTAGACACTGCATCAGGTACTCATTTTAGGCTGAGTCGATTTCGGGGAGGCCCAGGAACGGTTTAGTGAATTGCCACTGATGTTAGCCATGGCTAACACCGAGTTTCATAGCTTGGTGTGTTAGCCACTCTGCCATCGCTCCACCAATGTTCACCCACGTTCTGGCCAAGTGCACAGAGACAAAATACAGATAGCTTTCAAGATGGCACACTTAAAAAAGGAAAGTTTTTTACTCAATTAAATAATTTAGCAAATTGCCAGATATATTATAAACATTGTACATTCTAGATTTGAAGTTTTCGTGACTGCAAGGGTCCATACTCTTTGTTTTTTTCGGTAAAATCACGTAGGTGAAAAAAGAAAATAAGTTAAATCACGACGTTTCGGAGGCAACACAAGCTGTATTTTTATACAGTATTTTTGCTGTGATGGTTCCACCTGAAGACGGAAGCTTGTATTGCCTCCGAAACGTCGTGATTTAATGTTTTCTTTTTTTACCTACGTGACTTTACCGAAAAAACCAAAGAGTATATTGAACATTATTACTTGCTAGTCATTACACATATTAAGACAGCTATCACAATATCCACACATCCACTGAACAACGTACCCTTGCAATGGCATCTTGACCTCCCTGTCTGCGCACATTGTAAACAACCCTGTATAATTGCCAAAAGTAGTTGTGCAATTGTTCATCCCTACATACGTATAATTAAAATAATTCACTGTAAAAAAAAAAGCTGATTTCTGCTCAATTAAGTGTGGGGTGACGTGCATCCCTTATTTACAGGCCTGAGCTTCTGGTGGAAATGCAACGTTCCTATGGCAGGAGGGGAGCCTCATCTGAAAAGTATCTCAGTGGGCTTAAATAAAAGAGATTTAATTGAAGGTTTAGAACTCTTCAGGAGAGTCCTACATTTGTATTGTTGGCATTTTCCATAGTCAATGTAGGGTTGGAGCAGTGGTGCCATGGTTAGCACACTGTTGTATTAACTTGCAACTTAAGTTTGATTCCTACCTACAACCAATATCAATGGCGAGTGAAATCTGAAATAGTTCTGGGCACACCGCTTCACCGACCTTCACTGACCAGCGTGGTGAAGTATTGTTAAATCAACCTCCATGACTGACACGGCAAAGGGAGGAGTTCATCCAGCATTCGATTGGCAAAGGGTTGCACATTATTATTTTTCTGTGAATGTAATGTGACATATAATTTTGTCATCACCATCAGCTATGAGCTATAACACGGCTATATGATGGCCTCCCTGAACCATCATGCCACGTATTAATCCATTTAGCACCTGCAACACGAACTGATTTCATCGACCCGTCTTTTGGGGGGAATGCCCTATTAGATGTCCCCTCATTCGGCTGCCACTCCATCATTATTCCCGACCACTGCCCATGATTGCCATCTTGCGACGTTTTCCTGCCCAAGCCCACTTTTGCTTCTTAATCGCCAATAGAATGTCTTGAGCTTGCACACATTCTGGATCCGCGTGTTCTCCTCTCTGTCTCGTAATTGTAACTTTAAGCATGCACCTCTCAATGCTTTTTTGTGAACATTTCAAATTTTGTTCAATTTCCATTGTCAATGTCCATATTTCTGATCAATGTCATAATTAACATACACACATTTTACATGTCATCATATGCACATTGGTATCTTATCACGTCAGCAGTGGATTGATCACGGATGATGATGATACTGATGATCATCTGTACAATCTATGCCAATACAGACTGATATCAGCATGTGTCATTGGCGTGTAATGATTTGACCCCCCGACATTCCAACCTCTTATGGTTCACAATTCCATTGATTGCTCCGTCTCATTCGTTTCATTCGACCTGAATGTTGCAATTGCACATAACTGGCAAAAGTCATAAATAATTCATCTCTTGTGCACAATTCATTTGTGTATTTTCAGTGTGAAAACCAATCTTAATTAATACATTAATTGCTGTAATCTTTACATGCATAATGTTTATCTGTGTCAGAAGAGTTAATTTACATACCACAATGTTGTGAGATCAAATCACAATCGTGAGTCAACTCAGCCCATCACCATTTCTCGAAAGCTATCAAAATGAGCACCTCTTTGGAGGAAGTCAAAGTGTTTATCTTGAGGATAAACGGACCTCTGTGATGGGAATGTGGCATTTCTTCCACTGGCTCAGTTCCAACAGCGATGAGTACAGCTCCATAATTGTTGAATGCTGGGGAACACGATGACTTGCCTACCTTCGAAACCTGTACTTTTTTTTCGTATTGCAGACCACAGTACTTAAAACACAAATCCATCACCGCAGAAGCAGTAATACAACTGTTTTCCGTTTCAATGAAAGAAGAGTCCTATACTAATAAATGGAAATCGCAGACACGTTTTGTTTCAATCACAAAACTAAACCTGACAAATGTAGGAAAGGTTGTTTTTTGTTAAATGTGATTCACTTTTAAACGCAATATAAATTGCCGTCTCATTTGGGCTCAGGTTTCCTTGTTGTGAAACGGGATCATTTCCAATAGGACTGTGGAATTTGAACTCTTAACCTAGGATGGATCTTCAAAAGATCTGACCCCTGCCAGATGCTGTGACACATGTGAGCAGTAGACAGGGATCTTGCTTTGATCCTTGACACAATGCCGGGGAAAGCTCTGTTAAGGTTGGGTTGGGCCCTGCCGTTGGAGCACTTGATTTGCAAACGGAAGGTCTCAATTTTATATCTTGGCCAGGAGTCAACTGGGTCAATGGTCCACCCTTGGTCGATACAACAATGTGTGGGAAGTCCAACATTTGTTCTACAAAGAGACGAACTGCCATGGAAATGGTAAAATTCTGCTATTGGCTCAGTGGCACTGCCCCATTGCTTGTTTCAGTAGACGGATGCTTTTGACTGATTTTGTTGGCTTCTTTATTCGGTGGTGGTAAGCAGGATGTTGCAGCTGAAGGACATCCATGTAATTGGAACCCATTAATCGTACATGCATTCATTAATTGATCCAGGCATCCATTAATGTATATATTACATAATTAAATCATACATCCATTCATGCATTTGTTCATGCTCTGCCGGTGTGGTTCATGCAGCCCGTGTGGCTAAGTGGTTGCACATGTAAATGGTATGCAATTTCTACGCAAATATCATGTACGTACGCCACACGACTCCCCTGCCCTGTGCAGCGTCACTCTGCATCTGTAATCTAAGTAATAACCGGCATCTTCTACAGTGTTCCTGTGCCACTGGTGACAATACCAGCATCTTACATGCGCAGCCAGCCGCCTTTGCCTCTCCAAAAGTGATACCACCCACATTGCACGAGGTCACCGTTTTAGGCTGAACAAACCTAGAGCATGCCCATCATGGATCGGATACCAATTACCACCAATGGTTTGCATGGTGAGGAGTCTTAAGCTCAGTCTCTGGGATTGTAGCAGAGTGCGTTCACGACACCACTTCTGCACACACATTGGCTGCATGTGAGCACAGAATGTCCGGCGAAGTTCTGATTGTGAACACAAGGCTGTTAATAAAGCTTCAAGGTGAATATGACAAATAGAGTAGTAGTGGGGTAAGCACCCAGGCATGCTTAGCCACCCACCCTAGTCATCCCATTGATATAATTATTCACACACTGTGCCAGGTAGTCATATTACAAGGCCGAGTTGACCCAGGGGAGGCTCACAGCTGATTCATATTCAAATTGGTAATGGTTATGCACATGGATAGGAATGAACTTCGTGTCTCCCTGGGTTGGTAATCAGGAGTTTGTAAAATACAAATGTCCTTGTTGTAAGGGTCAGTCGTCGAATACATTAATCACATGCAAACACTCAATAATGGAATTGGCCAAAGAATTCCAATGTTCTTCTGAAAGTCTCGGTTCAGTTATCATTCGCTACCGATATTAGCCGTGGTCAAGAATCAACTCGGATTGCTAAGTTCATGGCATCGTGTGCTAACCATTGCGCCACTGGTCTAACCCTCCAGTGACTATGGAATATTACCAAAAATCCAAATTTTGGGGCTTCCCTAAAAAAGCATTAATACTGCAATCATGCCTCTTTTGTTTAAGCCCACTGAGATAAATGCCTCAGATAACCCTTTCCACCTGCCATAGCAATGTGGAATTAGAGCAGTAAACAGCTTTTTTTAGTTTTGACGGTAACTAATATTAATAGTAATAATATCCACGTCGGGATGAACAATTGCGCAACTATTTGTTTTGGCAAACATAGGTGGGGCTTGTTTACAAGGTGTGCATGCGGGGAGGTCAAGGGGTGTCGCTGCAAATGTTGTTGTTGTTGTTCGGGTTGACGTGTCCACGTGTCTTGTGCTAGCGGTCTCACGCTGGGCTGGGTAGCGGGAGAAATAACTGACAAAAATGCACTATAGGTTTATAAACATCTATCTGAGAATTATCTAAATTACCGAGTTGAAGAGTTATCTCACTTCCCTTCTTAATGTGCACCATGTTGAAAGCTGCCTGGATGTTTGTGTGTGCGTGCAACTGGCCTTTAATCGTGCGGAGTGGTGGAGTAATGGCAATGGCTAACATAAATGTAGAATATCTTAACTGCTTCTGGGCCTCCACGAGATTGGCTCAACAGTAAACGAGTACCTGGTGCAGTGTGACAAACGTATAAGCACTGGGGAGACAAAGGTGGTCGGGCATGGTCCTGACCACACCTCCCAATTGTGTGCTGTGCTGGCCTCCGTAGGTGCTCACTCACCACACTTACCCAGATTATGACTCGATTTTGTAATGAGCAGCAGGAGGTAAAGAAATCTTCATCTGAAACTGCTCCAATCAGGTAAGTGTCGTGTCATACGAGGACACGGCCCTGCAAGATAATATTACGGAATCTCTGGCTTTTCAATGCCAAAGAATACTCCTTCACGATGTGAAAAGAGTAGTGTCGTGCATGTCAATTCATCCCAATTATATTTACAAATTACAGCCCTGCACACTTGGCTAAACTGAATGAATTTCAAAGCGAAATTAGATCTTTCATGAGGAGCTGCAACACTGCTGAGATGTAATTGGTGACCAGGCTGAAACCATTACATGCACCACTCATTTACGGACGTATATTTGTATTTAGAATATGCCATGGTGTAATGGATAGCACACTGGACTTGCAATACAGAGGTCACCGGTTCGATTAAATCTAATGGTGTGGCAGCTGGAAGCAACGGTGCAAGTTTCTTAAATCCCCTCCACCTCTGTCCTTCCCCAGCACCTCCGATTAGCACGATTGGCTACATACGTGCGAAAGAAGTTAAACATGCAGGCGGTTGACTCTTGATTTGAAGCTTTCGTGACTGCAGGAATCCATACTCTTTGGTTCTTTCGGTATACCTACGTGACTTTACCGAAAGAACCAAAGAGCATGCATGCGGTCAGAATGGATACACCACAGGTCGGCATTTCACGTGTGGTGTGACAAAGTGTGGGTAATCCCACCCTTCTTCAAAGACACCTTGCCAGTGTTGGAAGTGTAGGCGAAATATCTTCTAGATCTCCCTCTAATGGAGGCCTTTCTGCCAGTAGTGCAGTGAGCAAGCAATTACAGGGATGCACCTTTATCTTTTACTGTGTTATCGCGTAAGGCACCTGCCCAGATTCTGACCTAGAGCACTACCATTGTGAGCTCAGCTGCGATGTATTTAAATATTCGTGTGCCACTGTGGAAGTCAGTGCGTCTATGTGCATGTTTGTGTGCTTGGGGTGTTGGTGCATACATATTGATAATAATCGATACTTTAGCATCGTTTATCACATTTAGTAGATCATCTTTCAGAATGCTTAGAATACGTCGCGCAATGTATATATTTTTTTTTATCTTACACGCACACACATGCAAGTATCAAGGACAGTGAATTATGAATGTTAGTGCTTTCGATCCAACAACTAGGTGACTGTGTTTTCACAAATTCTAGGCCAATAATATTTTATTTATTACAAAATTCTGCTGTCTTCACAGGAGACCAGCAGAACACTTTTCATGGCTGAGATTGGCGAGTTTGAAATTGTGATGTTTTCATGTGAACATCTCCATTAATAATAAATCCCCACTCTTTCAAGGATAAATAAACAAACCACCCCTCACTGCACGGTATACCAAAAATGCACTCAAAAAACGTTAAAATGTTTTTGCTTTATACAAATGGCATGACGGGCAAAGTGTCTCCCTGAACAACTAGGGGAGTGCGCAACTTCCCTGGTGGCTCTGATCAAGCGGTGGAATTCCACACCGCCATGACAGCAGTCAGTCTCTCTCAACATTGGTGTGCGTACTCACAAACAGTTGTAGTCTCGTAAACCCCCATCAGAGATTTGAATTCGGAGCCCTCCAATTGAGAGGCGTGAGAGGCGAGGACGGGGGAGGCATTCCACTGGTCAACACACTTTTTCTGGCATAAGGTATTCCAACGGTTTTAAGGTAATTTTGGGGTGCTGATTCCAAATCTGGCATCAGTTTTTGTCTATCATATCAGGTTTTTGAGATATCAAATATTGCATTTTCAATAAAAACTGCAGAAGAAAAATATTAAATAAATGTGGATATCTACATTAAATAATATTATAAACACACTATCCTAAAAATGCAGCACCATATTTTAACACTAAAGCAGTCACTGACTCGCAACAACTTGCAATCATAAGTGACAGAGTTAATTTCGGGTAAAATCAATGAAAATGGGGTATGCCGATAGCATAAAATTAGATGTGATAGAGCAAATGTGAGATCAGATTTGGAATCAGCACCCTGAAATTAGTATAAAACAGCTGCAAAAGTCCAGGTCAGAATTTTTTTTTTGTTGACCAGTGTTATCAGCGTTCACCTCGAATCTCTGAGCACCTGCTCGGAACTTAGTTATCAGAATGGTCCAACCAGCTCTGTCTGAATCCCGATCCGATCAATCGGCCAACAATTCCCCCAACCACGCGCCGCCATCCGACTGTCTCGCCATTGGCTCCGCGTTCAAGTCTTCAACTGAACATCAAGGGTCTGTCAGCCACCAAGCGTCATCTCATCAGTATTCTCACTCAACAGAACCTGGTTGGTGACATGTACAGTCTATGCAAGATATATATTGACAAAGCAGAATTGCGTTGACTCAAGGTAGATGCCTCTGAACAGCAGCAATGTATGCATGTTGAATTTCTTTTACACCGTACGTAGCCAACCGTACTAATCGGAGGTGCTATGCCCTCAGTGCCAAACAGAGACGGAGGGCAAAGCAATATCTGCGATTCCACTCAACTTCGAGTCAACACCTATGTGAAAAGTCATTTAAACTGGTGGGTTCAAGGTGCTTAATGTCTATAAACCACCAAGCATAACCAAAGGGGAATCGAGCGCTTCCCAGCTTCAATCACGAAGCCGTCATTGTCGGTGATTCTCAGTCACCACCCACATTGGGGCTATAACGAACCAGACTGCGATGGGGAGAACTTTCTGGACTGCCCCTCCGCAGATGACGTGGAACTTTGCCACATCACAAAACCGCGCGGTACCGTTTGGTGAGCAAGATGGTTGTATGACAACTCAACAGACCTCTGCTGAGTTTAAGTCGGTAAAGACTTAAATGGAGAGGTATACAGGATGACTGTGAAAAGCTACTTAGTAATAAGCCCTTCTTTATGAGACCTTGGTTACACAAGTGTAGTTCTCATTCCATGTAAATCACTAGAAAGCCTTGCCACTGTGCGGATATACGAGCTTAAAGACTTGACTTAAACTACTTCGAAAACCAATTGTTTTTATTCCGTCTAAAGTCTGTTTTCTTCACCATAATCCGCGGCATCAGTCACTTATCCATCCATTGCAATCCCTCATGGTTCTGTGATGCCACGCTCCATCTTGCGTTTGCACATGAGCGGATCTCGTCATCTCTCCATCTTTAGTGTATTCCTTCCTTTGGCTGTTATACCATCGCAACCCTCACCCATCAGCCATCATCACTCTGCCAATGTGTCCTGTCTAAGCCCAGCAAATGGTACCTCTCATTTGGTTGTTCCAGGCTGCACGTTTTCCTCTTTCAGTGCATGCTTACACATGTGGAATATTAAAACCGAATTCATAAAGATGAACTCTGCATTGAGGATAACCACCTCCTTTTGAGAAATTCACAAAAGGGAAGAGGTTTTCCTATATACTTCAATGTAATTGGCCGTCCCAATGACGGCTGGATCATTGGGGGGGGGGCACGTGCCACCCCACCCCCCACTGGGTCTACCAGTGCTCATATTGACGAGATTAACCCAATTCAACTTAACTGAGATTTTCTTTCAGAATGACCTGGGAGGAAACCAAAACACCACGCACCCCGAGTCCAAAACACCACGCACCCCGATACCAAAACACCACGCGCCACGTGACCAAAACACCACACACCACGTGACTAAAACACCACGCACCCCAAATCCAAAACACCACGTACCCAGCCTGTTTTTTTACACATTATAGAAGCGCTATAAATGTGAACCTTGGTACCATTCTAACGAGATTCTACATCTTTAAAGTCGGTCACCCAAAAACGATGGCCTGGAGGTTAGTAGGTTTCACTCTTAGGGGAAGTTCATCCCAGAGTTCAAAGCCCCCCGATTTTTCGTGCCAAAAGCAAAAAATATATCGATCAAATATCGACATCAATGTGGGCGGTTTCCATTTAGAAATACCGGTACAGTGTTTTTTTATGATGGAGAAAAGTAAATGTATCCACACATCATAAACCTATGTGTTGTACTGTATTCTCAGGTAACTTAGGAACCAGGTGGGTATCTCATACACAATGGGTCCATCTCTATACGATCAGTATACCCCCATCCTACTAGTCCAACCAATACAATAGAGAATCACACAAATCCCGATGTGGAAAAAGTTTTACTTAAAATTATAACCGTAACAAAATATGGGAGACATTCCGAAGCTTTGCAATGGCACATATTTGACTTGACATGCAAAGTTACAGACGTATGACCATTAATATAAATACTGTCGTTCATATATTCAGTCAATACATGTTTATTGGTTTGCGACAATTTCCACTTTTATGTATTTTCAAAGTCAAAAGCTGGGCACATCCATCAGTAGAATGGTCATGGCAGGAGGATCCAGCATTGGAATGTTTGGACAATTCCTTTTTTAAGGAGAGTTTTGTGCTTGCGAGTAAAAAGCCACATACATAAGAGGTTATATCACACAAAGGGCCTCACAGAGACGTTCATGAATCCACTTGCTGTTCTGTTATATCCTGGCCACCCCACAGAACTAATGGATTTGGGGAATCTCACAACTACGTGGATCCACAAGCGTGCACCGCTCGCCCCAGCTGAAACATGATACACTAATGTATCCACTGCTGCCAGAGATTGTAAACATTATGTGTGGGTCTGACCAACGATTCAGGTTTCAGCAGCCAAATCGCTGGAATAATAAACACTGAGGTTGTTCATGAGTGTTCATAGCAGATTTGTACTTTCTCTGGTGTGCTATTTGTAGCATTAATGACATTTATATGGGATCCTAAATTAAAACAAACACCGCAAAGCCTATTTTTCATTTCATCTTGCGCAAGTTTAACGGTGTGCTTTTATTTGTAGGGAAATCCATGGTTTTAATCGTGTAACGAATGTAGTAGATATGAAAGGGCAGCCGTTAAAATTAATTCCTTTTTTATTAATTTCAATTTGTGTTCGGACTCTAATAGATATGACGCGTTCTTTCACGTGCAGTTTATATCAGCTGACGTGCTTTGGTTATTAATATTGTCCAACATAAATTATTTGGAGTCATTGTGAATCTAATTTGTGACCTAGACCTTCCGTTTCCCATGACTTTGTGTTCAGCACAATGTTGATAAATTGTGAATAAATATTTTCTTAATATAAAATAATGGCATCCTGTTTGGGAACAGCCCATACAAATTACACCACAGACTCATTTCAATAGGTTTACTTTACCAAAAAACTATACTTTGCTGGTTTGGAAAGAGTAGTTTTCTTCAAGTTAAGTTATCCAATATAATCAGCCATGTTCTATCCAATGCTAAATTGAGACCTCCACACCATCACAATCCCTCATGATCCCGTGATCCCACAATCCATCTCACTCCTGCACACGAACTGATCTCATTGCTATATCTCTGCGATGGTCATCCTCTCAGCCACTGTTTTCTCCTTGAGCTACGATTCCATCACAAATCTTGTTCATTGGTCATTATTCCTTCTAGCAGAGCCCTGCCCAAGCCTACTTTGTTAAACAAAAAAACAATACGTCTCGGATTTGTGCTCGTGCCCTGATCCATGTGTTCCTTTTTCACAGCATAATTCCGAAACGTCGTGATTTAATTTATTTTCTCTGTTTCACCTACGTGACTTTACCGAAAAAAACAGAGGATGGCCCCTTGCAGTCACAAAAACTTCAAATCTAGAATGTATGTACGTATTATTCAAAAGAACACAATCATACCAAATAGTGGCAAACACTTCATGGTAATAACACGGATTAGTAATACATTGTGCTAAATGCATGTGTTAAGCCTTGTGACAATTTCTCGTAAAAATGTAGCAAATTTCCTTTTTCGATTACTCAGTTATTCTGACCAATAATTATTGGCTAGATAATTTGAGCAATTATTATTGCTCAACTATAATTGCTCAAATTATTGCTGACAGCTCTAATCCTGTTCTTTTTTTGCCTATTTGTTTTGCAATATTCAATATATCCACTTTTTTGTTTAAACTACGCTACGTATATACATATATAGCTGTACTCTTTGGTTTTTTAGGTAAAGTCACGTAGGTATGAAATAAAATAAATTTATACCTACGTGACTTTACCGAAAGAACCACAGAGTATGGATCCCTGCAGTCACGAAACTTCGAATCTAGATATATAGCTGTATTTCTCAGCAGTGTCCCGAGAATGTCTTTGCTAAATTTGTTACAAACTTACTGCTCATTGATTTTACGTGGAAATGGAAGCCATCATAAAAACAGGTTTATTTTTATGCGTCTTCCTTTATCAAGCTTTTACTTCTTAGAATCTGCCCAATCCACATCGTCTGGCTTTTTATGAATTGTTCTGATAAGAATTCTCTCCTCGACCTGCCATAAAACGTACTCATTCTCTCTATAGAATTGAATATATTTCTCTAATCGATACCACACCCACATCTCAAGACCTGATTTTCTATCCGCTTGTAAATTTCAAACAATATACACATCCCCACAAAATATCACTGCCGATAAGGGGTAAAATCCATGTATCTATATCAAGTACGTAGCATTGTTATTCACCCATACGTGGTTTTAATGTCACAAATCTGAAGCAGTGGTTAAAATCTGCATCGCTCACTTTTCAAACCAAGCCACCTCATGACTTATCCCCTGGGCTACAGCGGAACTTTGGATAAGTACGCAAGAAGATGCCGATTGTTTAATACTTAGCATCTCCGACGAAGCCTCGAACACACTGCTACACATTCTCTACCAGTGTTTACATGTAGATGCAGCCTAAAAGTTGTTACTATGACTAACTCATCAGCTAATTTGTGATGGGCAGTATTTTTTTTTTTTCAACCCAGTTTTTGAAAAATATCTTGTAATGTTACTGTTAACAGCGTTCGTGAGTGCGTATGTCCTTGCCTGATTCCTTTTACTTTATTTTTTTTCTGCTATCGTGTGCAAGCAGCCTGTTGCCAAAAGGCATGTCCTTCAGAGCCATAAAGAGTCTGATTAATTCAGTTTGAGTTCGTCAACACAAATTCAACACACGTGTTTGTAATGGAAGTGTACTTAAATATGCATTTTAGGTGCTCAGTACAATTCTTTGCATTTGTTGATACAAACAATTGCACCGCCAATAGAATCCACGCTAATCGATTATTGTGGCAACTGATTGCATTCTGACGTGGTCTTACGGAAAGTGATATATTTCGCAGCTGTGTGACCTGAAATAAATGTGTTCAATTTACAATAGATGACTGCGAGCACATCGCTGCTGTTGGTAAACATATGGCAATGTTTGATTGCCATTCAACAGAAATGCCAAAAGGTGCAGAGGGCCTGGCTAGAGCTCTGTCACAATGTCAAGCAATGCTCGATCGAGTTAAATGCCCTCAATAGAAGTATAATATTACCTTTCAATAACAACGCACTATAATAACGCAGAATGATGGATGGTTTTTTTTGTTGCGCAACCATGTTCCCATTTTCGTGATATCTGAACTGGTTCTTTTGCCCCCCATCATCAACCCGCACTGGCGACAGATGATGAAGTATGGTCAAATAACACCCATGTTCGAAATGGCGTGGGGAGACTTTCATCAGGCAGTACATTAATAAATCGCCTAAACAATGTTTAGTTTTAAATTAAAACGGTACAATCGGTGTCATAAATATAATAGCCATGCCCTTTATATTCCTATTCCACTGACAAAATAAGCCAGCCCAGCGCGGCTCAGGTGCCAGGTTGTTTTTCCCCTGCAGAGTGTCGGGTGAGTCAAACTCCACATTACAACCATGACATGAGGGTTAAGCAATTCGATGTCACTTTAATCAGCATCTTACCAAAAGAGATGGGAAACCGTTTTACATTTCCTGCAGAGTATCCATCCCATAGCTATGCAAACATATCGTTAGCAGTCGGCGCCAGCAATTTGGTGAAAATCCAAACAGTCTGTTGGGGATTTTTTGTGAGAGTCGTTGCCGACCATGTCGAAGCCATCAACACGTTACAAAGTTTTTATTTTAATCACAGAGGAAATATAAAACAAGGTTCGAGCCCAGGGTCTCGGTGATGCTGGCTCAATGAGCTGCCAGCAGCCAATGCAATTTTGAAAAATGGACGCTATGATTATCATGGACCTTATATCATACGATATATCTTGTAGCATCGGCAGATTGTGGCAACCCTAGTGGCACCATATGCACGGTGTGATTTTGGACAAGGCCCAGTGAAACCCAGACTCCAAAATCCTGGGTTCTGCCTGTATCCTTCATTCAACCAGGATATGAAATAAACCCATTGAGACACATTAAAAAGCATTGCCTCTTTTGCAATGTTGACCTCGGTTGTGCCTCTTATGCAATGAGGTATTTAGGTGAAATTTGCTCACTATAAGTCACCTAAGGCACGTGCATTACACGATCCCCGCATCCCGTGCCATTTTGTGGAACGCGCTGTCCTTGCGGGAGAGGAGAACGTCAGGCGAGTCGAACTCCACGATTTGGCCACTGCTGAGCACCATCACCCTGAAAATCAGCACACGTCAATCAAGCTTTTGGGGACAACCACTGATACTATTTTGCCTCTAGTAACACTACAAAGTCTATAAATACGACGAAGTCAAAGAGGTACGTTGACGAATAAAAACATAAATAAAAGAAGAAGGATCGCCGACGC
The DNA here is from genome assembly GCA_014621495.2 of Entosphenus tridentatus. Classification (NCBI taxonomy): domain Eukaryota; kingdom Metazoa; phylum Chordata; class Hyperoartia; order Petromyzontiformes; family Petromyzontidae; genus Entosphenus; species Entosphenus tridentatus. The sequence continues at coordinate 7,902,322 of CM025639.2, read as the reverse complement.
TGTTGCTAAAGGAAGTCATCAAGTGGAAATGGGCAGCACACGTCATGATAACAACTGACAATATACAAAATTAAGTACAGAGAGTGGAGACCGAGAATCAAAGGCAAAAAGAAGCAGAGGAAGACGGTGGGGAAAAAAGACGGGACAAAATCAGAGTTCGGAGGCCACGACTGCAAGGGAACAGCTGGGGAATCAAGGTGATGGCTATTGCCGAGCAGTAGGAAGTTACAGGCTGACAACAACTATCCACCTCAGTTGCAAACTCTCTGGGACTTTTAGTGTCCCGGGAAAGAGGTACAGATTTCCCAGGAAGAGCTATCTTAAAAAGGGTGCGATCCTGGAAAGAATAAAAACACAGGAGAGGTGACAACCCCAACACTCACCGTGTGCAGTCGAGCACGGTGTGCAGGCGGTGCGCAATAGTGAGCACAGTGCAGGCGTGGAAGTGCGTGCGGATCGTCCCCTGGATGAGGGCGTCCGTCTCCACGTCCACGGCGGCCGTCGCCTCGTCCAGCACGAGCACGCGCGTGCGGCGCAGTAGCGCCCGCGCCAGGCACACCAGCTGCCTCTGCCCGACGCTGCGCACGACACAGCACGCACGACACAACACGCACGACACAGCACGCACAAAACAACACACAGGACACAGCACGCACGACACAGCACGCGCGACACAGCACGCACGACACAGCACGCACAACACAGCACGCACGACACAGCACGCGCGACACAACACGCACAACACAGCACGCACGACACAGCACGCGCGACACAGCACGCACAACACAGGACGCGCGTTACTCGCAGCTCGGACACGTCTCATAGGGTTTGTGAATGCAGTGCGCCAACCGCTCCACCCTGACACACGATGTGATTGTGTGTAAAGTTATGTCATGTAACAGTTCGCCCTGAGACTCCACGAAACATTGTCATGGTTTCGGAGGCGTATTTCAATTCAAGAATTGATTCTCTTTCGTTTCATTTTACAGTGTAAGTTGTCTTGTTTCTTGTTTGTACATCTCTTGTTCACTCCATTAACCCTCAAGGCAATATTAGTGCATAATCCTCAACATGACAGGATAAACTGTAAATAATACCGTATTTTCCCGCATATCACCCGCGGGGTATACCACTTTTTAGAAACAAAACAAGACCCTGCGGGGTATATGGAGGTGCGGGCTATCCCAAAAATATTTTACACGTGTGACATGTCATATAACTCGTTACATTTTTTCATGGTAGGACTATCCACTATGCAACACTTACCTTTGACTAAAGCACTGGTGAAGAAACCACTCACACTAAAATTGCACACGTTATCACGTTTTAAATTAACTGTTTATACAATTAAACGACAATGTTTGAAGTGCTCGCATTGTTTACCGGCGACGGGAGAGCTGGGGGGAGGGAGAGGTGGGGGG